>CM026325.1:16228305-16230805 GCA_014843725.1 Amphicarpaea edgeworthii | reverse complement strand
GACAAAAATCATGACTACGTTTGTCCCACGATCCCAAAAATCAAAGTTTCCCCATGGCTCTAAAACTCCTACCATGGATCAGTCATGCTATAAAACGGTGGAATCCAAAGTTTCACAAAAAAATTCCACCCGGTGATGCCACTTTTGGGTGTTTGGCTTAGTTTTGGACAAAATCATGACTAAAACCATGATTTTCCAAAATCATCCGAAAATGAAAGTTTCCCAATTGCTCCGAAACTCCTACCATGGATTAGTCATGTTATAAAACAGTGGAATCCAAAGTTTCATTTAAAAATTCCACCTGGTGGTGCCATTTTTGGTGGTTTGGCTTAGTTTTGGGCAAAATCATGACTAGAGCCATGATTTTCCAAAATCACCCGAAAATGAAAGTTTCCCAATTGCTCCGAAACTCCTACCATGGATTAGTCATATTATAGAACGGTGGAATCCAAAGTTTCACTCAAAAATTCCACCTGATGGTGCCACTTTTGGTGGTTTGGCTTAGTTTTGGGCAAAATCATGACTAAAGCCATGATTTTCCAAAATCACCCAAAAATGAAAGTTTCCCAATTGCTCCAAAACTCCTACCATGGATTAGTCATGTTATAAAATGGTGGAATCCAAAGTTTCACACAAAAATTCCACTTGGTGGTGCCACTTTTGGGTGTTTGGCTTAGTTTTGGGCAAAATCATGACTAGAGCCATGATTTTCCATAATCACCCGAAAATGAAAGTTTCCCAATTGCTCCGAAACTCCTACCATGGATTAGTCATGTTATAAAATGATGGAATCCAAAGTGTCAATCAGAAATTTCACTCGGTGGTGCCACTTTTGGTGGTTTGACTTAGTTTTGGGCAAAATCATGACTAAAACCATGATTTTCCAAAATCACCCAAAAATGAAAGTTGTCCAATTGCTTCGAAACTCTTACCATACATTAGGTATATTATTAGGAGATGAACTGGAAAAAATCAGCTCAAAATTCAATTTACAAGTACTGTTTTTGAGTTTTTCTCTATTTTCCATGAGCTCCACTAAAAAAATTTTAAAAAAAATTCCCTTGGTAAAAAATTCTGAAACTTTGGGAAACCTAATATTTCATTGTTCTTAGGATCCATGCAAAAAATCGCATTAAAATTTGATCTCTAGGTCCAAATTTGGCCTTATGTCTCCTCACAAAAAAGTTAATCTACTACTACAAATGTGGAAATTGCTTATTATCCTACTATAGAAGGGGGGTGCTCCTTAGCACTTCAGCCAACAAACCCAACGTGCACTAACCTAGCATTGGGTAGGCTGGAGCTTGCTGTGGGCATTTGTCTCTTGTTTTGGGTGATTGACGAATGCGTTGATTATCCGTTGGGTTCACCGAAAGGCCGGTCCAAAAAAGAACCCTAGGGTTCGGCCACAACGATGACCCTCACTTCGAATCACCCATCAAAAGTTCAGATGAGGATTCTCCGATTCTTTCTTTATGCCTGGTTCGTTGGTCAGTTGTTTGTTGGGTGATGGTGAATACGTTCATTGGTCATCCATTGGAGATATGCCTTAGCTGATCCATAAAGTCCCTCGGCTGATCTATAAAGTTCCTGTTCCTCGAATGTTAAAATTAAATCGATTATCAAACCAAAAATGTCCCCCCCGAGATAAAAATCGATGTGGCTAGTTGTCCCTCCATGGATATCAAAATTAAATTGATTCATAAAACCAACAATGTCCCTCTCGGGACAAGAATCGATGTGGCTGTCCCTCCCCCCCATATCAAAATTAAACCGAAGTCCCTCCATCCAAACCACCTGGCTATGGGTGATCGATGTAATGTCGATCATTCATTCACCCGTGGGTCAGCCAATTTGTTTCCTTGCATGGTTGATCTAATTTTCTTTTCTCCAAACCATTTTTGCCCCACCGTTCCTCCAATCCAACCTTGTTTGCCCCTCTGACCCAAATCTTTGCTGCCCATTCGCCCTTTTTTCCCCTTTGTTGCCTTGTTTTCCCCCTTTGTTGCCCTTTTCCCCCCCTCGTTGTCCTTTTTATTACCCAAATCTTGAGATTTTTTATGATATGGGGGGATTGTTTGATGCTTGCGGATGCCTTGGTTGCAGCTGCCTTGGCCTATGAGAATCTTGAAGGTTTGATGGTGGCCTTACAAGATCAATCATCGTTGGGATGATCCCTTCGGATGATGTCCCTTATTGTGATTTCCCTTTGGATGATGCCTTTGGTCATGCCTTTGGGGATGCCGTCGGTGTCTTTAAAGCTCGGATGGCTTTGTGCCTTCGATGCTTAAGCTCAGATGGCTTGATGCCTCTGATGCCTTCCGTGCTTAGCGATGCGTGCAATGGCATCACTTGGGCATTTCCATACTCCAGCATGCCTTCCTTTGGGGGCAACGTTGGGGTGTGGTTCGTCTCAGTGGTGCGAGTCTTGCAAATGTTAGGCACATGAGTGGTAACAAGGATGTATTTGTTTCATGGCTCCATGCTTGTGCATGCAACG
>CM026325.1:15700805-16223305 GCA_014843725.1 Amphicarpaea edgeworthii | reverse complement strand
AATTTTGATCTAAATTGTTCTTGGTCATAAGATTATTGTAAATAAGATATCAATAATCCAGATAGATCAATATATGTGTAATGGTCTTTATTGGATAAAAATTAATAGTTCTCATTTATTAAATACATATATAGATAATGCACATGTGAATGTGATTATTAAACTGACTCAATTGAAAATTCTTAATAGTTAATATTAGCTTTAAATTGTCAATAGAAAGTTCTCAAGAAGAAATATAATAATTTTCTTTGACATGAGATTATCATAATAATTTAATGCCTCAAGGCACTAGTTGAATGAACATTGGATATGATTAAATACTTGTATAATTAATGACTAATCAAGATGGAATCCATCAACTCTTGCTAATGTGTTTGAGCTCTATGATATAATTAAGACCTTGGTCAGGACAATTGAATAAAAGAAGAAAAGAATTTCGTAAGTCATTCATTGATTAAATATAATAATGTGTTAATTGATTAGAGTTTGACAATAATATTATACTCTATAGTTAACCTTGAGTTGTAAATTATGGAAGGAATATTATATTATTCTTCTATTGGTTCTTGGATAAAAGAGATTACTTCTTCATATTATCTAGACGGTAAGAGTGTTGTTAGACACCTACTTTGATTAGTAAATTAATCATAATTAATTTATTACCGACTTAGTATTGAACCTATGGGGTCACACACAAGGACGGATTTATGAGGGGGCAAGCAGGGGCTTCAGCCCCCTCCTCCTCTTAATATATATATAATATAAAAAATAAAAAAATGTTAATAAAAAAAATAGATTTTTAAGTTAATAATTTTTTTATTAGTAGATGATATCTTAGTTTTATACCTAATAAATATTTGGTTTCATTACATTTTTATTTATTTTTGGTAAGTTTTACTCTTAATAAATTAATTTAACACTTTTCATCTACAATTTTTTCAAATCTTATAAATTTTACTCTATTATTTTACCCTTACATCACACGATTGCAGATTTTACTCTCAATATTTAAAAAAGTTGGCAAATTTTATAACCCATTTTTTGTTTTTTTTTTTATATAAATTTTACATTAAATATTTTTTTTTTCAAAATTTTATCTTCAATTTTTGTAAAAAAAATTCTAACCCCTCCCTACTTAAATTCTTAGATCCGTCCTTGGTCACACACAAACGAGTGTTCCAATCTTTACAAATATTTTATTTGATAATTAAATTAAAGAATTTAATCAAATAAATATTTTTGGTGGAATATTATTATATTTGTTGTTAACATCGAAAATATAAATAAAGCATTGAACTTAGTCAAGTTTGTTTCAAATATATTATTTTCAAATATGTTTAAAAATAATATCAAAGATATGATCAAATCAGATTGATTATGTGAACATGATTTAATGATTCTTATTTAAATGAACATTAGGTCATTTCAAAAGGCAACCTTTTCACTAGTTATGTTTTATCGTTCCACTCATCAAAGAGTTGATGACAACAAAGATTGGTTTCGGTGTGGATACACGTAAAGTCTTCACATGATTGAAGAAAGATTTTAAGGCTTCAAGAATGCACATCTAGTACACAATTCTTGAATTCCCTTACTTTTATTGTTATAGTATATTTTGAATGCAAAATAGATCTTGTTATTCTGTTGCAAGTGTTATGAACACTTCTTTTTGAGATGTTATAATTGTTATGAGCATTCCTCTATAACCCATCACGATGGCGGTGCCATAAACGAGGTCATGGAGAGCATTGTAGGTGAGATAGACGAAAAAGCGATGCCACTTGCAGAAGCTTTTGATTCTTAATACCCATCTGATTGGTCTAGAATTTCTTCTTCGTTGTGTCTACTTTGTTAGTGTTGCAGCTTGTGCAGTTTCCTTCTAGAACTTGTTTTCCATGGGCTTTGTCTCTAACAACAACTTCTTCTCCATGATTTGTTGTATGGGCACTACAGTATCCATGGATGGTGACCCTTAGATGTGTCTATTGGTGAGGATTACAATAGTGGAAGGTGAGCGAAGCTTGTGTCAAATGTTCTTAGTGGTGGTGATTGAACCAAGGGGTAGGGTGGGGGTAGGGTTGAAAAGGTGTTTGGTGCGAGGATTTGAGTGGTATATTGGATTTGTAGAAATTGAAAATGTTGATCAAGGGTTTGGAAAGGTGGGGTTACAAATGGGTGAATGTTTTGAGCAGTGTAGTGTGGGTGTTGAAACTAAAAGGGGGAAGGAGTATGTTGCGAGTGGGAAATGCACAAATGAGAAGAAATACTTGGTGTTTGCGGCCATTATGGTGGTGGTCATGGCGACAACAACAATGACGACGGTGATTGTGACTGTGTTTGCTGATAAAAATAGGGGTGTAGGTGTGGTTGTTGAGTGGGTATGCAGAAGGCATGGGGTTCATGATGAGGTAATGTGAGTATGAGGGAAAAAAATTATGACAAAATTACCTAAATAAACAATTTTATTTTTAAAATTTTTTAACTAGATACATTTTTTTCTTTATTTACCTAAGTAGACAAATTTATTGTTTATGATGTGGATTCGAGACTGCCACACCCGAATTCACACCATCTCCTTTCAATTTCTTTTACATAATGTCATTTGAATTCGGGAATTGACCACCCGAGTTCTTAACTTGTTTTCTTTTTAAATAACTTATTTTATTAATAAAATAAATAGAAATTTTGTTAAATTTTTTAACTTTTATATTAAAAATATTTTTATTAAATTTTTAATAAATTAAAAATAATTATTTTTATAGTTAATTGATTTGTTTACTTTTACTTTTACTTTTTATTTTCATTTTTCTTTTTGTTTTGTTTTTATAATGGGTGTATTGTTTTTTTTTAAATTAAAAAATATTAAATGATTGATATTTTAAAAAAATATATTTAACTAAAACTATTAGAATAATTTATTGTTTTAATGAAAATACCTTTTTTTTTAACAAAACAAACTTATTTCATTTCACATAAAACAAAATTCAAGATATAAGAGGAAATACAATCAAAGACCTGGTGACTATCATAAAATTTAGACGCTCTAGCAAGATTATGAGCGACTTGATTTGCTCGTCTCCTAATAAAACTCAGCACTAAGTTTGTGTTATGTTGAAGGTGTTGTTTACAATTTAAAATAATTTCATTTACTTCAAATAATCATTGCGAGCAGAATTGAGACTATTCGTGATAGATTTACAATTTGTTTCAAAGGAAATGTTTTCAATTGCAAGCGAATGTGCCCAATTAAGTGCTTGAAGTAGACCCCATGCTTCAGCTTCTTGTGGATCTGGAAGTCCTTGCTTGTAATGAGTACGTGCTTTGATAAATTTGCCGAGGTGATCTCTGCTTATGATTCTTATACCAAAATGATTCTCATTCTTGAATAGTGTTGCATCCACATTGCATTTGAAGTGACCCTGGATATATATAATTATTTATTTGTTAAACGTCATCCTCGTGTTACGAACTTTTTTGCAAAAAAAAAAAAGAATGATTTTTCATGTTCTTGGAGTCTTTTTTTTATGCATTTTTAGAATGATTCAAGTCTTGTAAGTTGCACTGTTGAATTTATTGACATGAACACTGAAAATAATCATTTACTTAAACCATAATACTTAATATATGTACCTATTTACACACCATAAGTTGTCCTCATGGTATGAAGATTTCAATCAAAAGTTATTTTTTTATATTTTTCGAGTAGTTTTTTTAGCAATGTTATATTGATTGGAATCCTAAAAGTTCTACAGCTTCATCAACATGAAAACCATGGGAATAAACCATTATTTGAACCAAAGTACTTGATATATATAACAATTTACATGTCAAAAGTTGCCCCCATGGTATGAAGTTTTACACAAAATAATTTTAACAATTTTGATGATAAAGTACTTGTGGAAAAATAAAAATAAAATATATAAATTAATTCCCAAAATGGGATCTAGTTCCACAAAGTTGAGGTTTCTTCAAACAACTCGAATTTTGGCGAGGTCATTCTTGTTCTTATTGTTGTCTTGTTGCATGTTGGACTTTTAAGGCTTGTATTGATGGGTTTTCATATTGTAAGTCATTAGTTTTGATCGATGGTATTTGGCTTTACGGGAAGTACAAACACATGTTGTTAGTGGAAGTAAAACAAAATGGGGATAACCATGTAATGCATAAGGATGGTATTTTTTCCTACAAAACTTAAAGAGGTACGTGGCAACAAAAGACAATTTGTGTCTCATCTCGAACAGGCATAAGTTATATAACAAGGACATACCCACGAGAAGATAGTGGGTGGACGAAAAACAACTTTGTGCATCACCACAAGAATTTTGTGGATTTGCGACAGAAATTTTTGTTGCAAATCCATCAAAAATCCCTCGCGACATAGAATTTGCAACGAATTTCCAATGATTTGGTGAGGGACATTTTTGTTGGTGTATTCAAGCTGCTAATTAGCAACAGAAATTTTCCCTCATTATTTCTGTGCTAATAATTTATTAACCCTCGCTATTCATTTGCCGAATTCCCTTGCAAAAATAATTGCTTTAAATGAATAATTCTATCGCTAATTTTGAAGAGAATATTTCTAACTAATTTGTAGTAATTTTGTCGCATATGTATCCTCGCAGAGTTATCACAATTCTTTCACAAAAAGTTCCTTAACAAATCTGCGCAAATCCATCGCTATTAAATTCAAGTTTTCCCTCGCTTTACTCTCGTTATTCCCTCACAATTTTTAATCGCTAATCCATCACAAATTTGCTACTATGACATTCATTTTCTTTGTCAATGATTTCTTGCAAATCTCTCGCAAATATATTTTCGCTATTCCTCCGCAAATGCATAGCTATTTCATTCATGTTTTTCTTAGGTAGTTTCTGGTAAATTTCTCACAAATACTCACTTATTAATCTTGCAACTAGATCCAAAGTAATAATCCTTTGTCATTCAAATTCAATGTTTTTATAAATAATTATTGACTTGTATATTCAAAGTAATAATTATATATAGGCTTAACTGCAATTTTGGTCCTTCTACTTTCTCAAATCCATGATTTTGGTCCCCTTAGTTTTAAAATAGAAATTTTTGTCCCCTAATTTTAAAAAATGGCAATTTTAGTCCCCTTAATCAATTATTAACTAATAATTATGATTACTAGAGTTATTGAGTTAATTAAAAATTATTATAAAATTTGTAACAATTTTTTACACAAAGAAAAAATAAATAAAAAAATATAAAAAAAATCATTTTTAACATTAAAAAAATTGTTAATTACCAACCATAAAAAAATTATTTTAATATTAAAAAATAGTAAAAATTAAAAGAAAAATCATTTTTAACATCTTGGAATAATTAATATTTTTTATTGAATTTATAGTTAACTTAATAACTCTACTAATTACAATTATTAATTAATAATTGATCTGGGGGACCAAAATTGTTGATTTTTAAACCTAGAAGGACCAAAATTGCCAATTTAAAACTAGGGGGACCAAAATCATGTATTTGAAATACTAGGGAGATCAAAATTGCAATTTAGCCTTATATATATGATAATGCAACAAACAAGAAATTTATAAAAGTAATGAGTCAAGTTGACTCAAATATAAAACTCAAGGTAGCAATATTAAAAGTAAAAGTTACAAAAACCATTTAAATGTTGTAAACAAAAGTCTACTAAATAAACATTGTTAACAAGTCTCATCTATTGTTGAATTTTACTGCTTATTAAAAGAGAAATTTTATCATCAAACTAAGATGTATCATTATTTTACTCTGATGGTGGTTTTGGATTTTTGAAGGCATGGACTATCTCTTTTTGAAAGAACTCCAATTGTGCTTGCATTTGCATCTCCATCTATGCTTGTATCTGTGCTTGCATATGTAACTGCATGTTTGCCATTTGTGTCTGCAATGACGGTTGGAATGCTTGTGTTTGTACTCAACTGTGTTTGCATTTGCTCTTGCATTTGAGACATCTGTGTAGCTATTACATTGATGTCTTCTGTGGAATGTGTAGGATTTGTGGAAGATGAGCCTCTAGCTATTGAAGATGGAAAAATGTGAAGAATTATTAATAAGCTCCAAGCTATTACTCAAGCCATGAATTCAACCCTTTTTGTTTTCACCCGCCACTTGTAACCAAATGTTAAAGTCGACTATAAGATGTTTTGATTTATTTTCTCCATAGGTTCCAGATCAATACCTTTCAACAACGTAGAGCAAAGTTCAATGTTTGATGCATAGTCACTTTTGCTGGAAATCATCCCTAGCGATCTCAGCCGGTCTATGCAAATTACATCAATCTCACTTTGTGCAACATCAACTGCATAGGTTGGTAAAATCAATAAATTAAGCAAAGCACAAAAGAAGTGTCAATCCATCTTCTGATCTAATATATACTATATTCTTAGCAGCAACAATGTACAAAAGACAAAGGCCAATTATATTAAAAATATCTCTCATTTGATGGTAGAAATGCTAATTAGCCAATGCCATTTGTGATGGCAAGAATGCTACCACTTTGACTGGTAGTGAAAAGTTACAATTCATAAGCAATTATAATTCCTCAATATTTGTATTGAAATGTCAAAACTATGTGGTTGACCTTAAAATTAATGCATTATCAATCATGAATTTGTTCAAGAAAAAATTATATTAATACCTTCCATCTCAATAGAATTGTCTTTACTACTTTCATGGAAATCATCAATTACATCCTTGTCCATAGATATTTGAAATGCTTTCTCTTTCTCATGCAAATTAAAAGCCTTAGGGATTGGAAGTAGGGCATCCTCAGCATTAGCAGGAATTGAAAACCATGCATCGAACAGATCCCTATTAATTAAACTAAAAAAATTTGTTATACAAACAATAAATCATCACAAAGACAATTTTCTGATATAAAAAAGGCATGCCTGTTTTTAGGACAAATTAAAAGGGCACTAATAGAGTATATGCATGTATATAGGGAAATGTATGAGACTCATGGGATAACCAGAGAATTTTTGAATCTTTTTGTAATTAGAATAGTTAAAAATCTTCAATTGTGTTGCTGTAGTAGCTAATGTCAAGTGGAAAGTTTGCTACCTTGCAGCTAATAACCAAAGCATAATCAGAGATGATATTGAAGTTGAAATCTAGCTTAGGAATTCAAGTCATCGTCAAGTGGAATCAAATAAAAACAACACGGTGGAAGGAATTTGCAAAAGCAAATAAACCAAATAAAAAAAAAATGTTTAAGACAATGATGATTTGCATTATTTAACACTAATTAAAGGATTGGAAAGGAAACTATACATATACATACACCTTTCATGACCCACCCACCATCACCCTATAAAAGTACTACTATTGGTTACCCACAATTAAGAAGCTAAACAAGTAGTAGTAGTAGTAGTATAGGAATAGCCTAGTACTAACATCTAGAAAGAATAAACTAAAAAAGGGAAGAAAGTTATAAAGTATAAATTATAAAAAAGAATTAAACAGATACTACTATGAGTGGAGGTAGTAAGTAGTAACAAAGTACTAAACTAAAGTGATGTGTTTTGCATTCGATACATAGCCCAAACTTTCACGAGACAATTCAAAAACACAGCACTAAAGAAGGACATTATTAACATGGGTATGTCCAACAACTAAACAAGTTAATGTTTTTTACAATATTGTTTTATGTTGACTAACATTTTTAATGGGTTTTGTTGAACACTTTTTAGGCTACGCCATGACTATGCGAAAGTTTACTTATTACTACAATAATCTTAAAGTTGAGCATCCAACTGTGGCCGACTGGTTTGATCAAATTGGTAGAGATAAATGGACAACTGCATTTTCCTAAGGGCAACGTTGGGGACACATGACTAGAAATATGGTTGAGTGAATGAACAATGTGCTAAAAAGAGTAAGGAGTCTTCCAATTTTTTCGTTGTTCAATGCTACTGTGAAAGGTGCAACAAATACTATCACACGGGGGAAACAAGCAATGGCAACGATGGCTGCTGGTAAAGACTTGGCATATATTGTTGAAAAGTTCATAACTGATGAAGAAGTTAAGGCTAACTCGTGTTATGTGCTCGAGTTTGACCAACAAAATAGTTTTTTCTTAGTAGAAAAATCCTTCCATCCTTCACAACGACATTTGCCAAAAAGATACAGTGTAGACCTTAAGGAACAATGTTGTGATTAAAGTAAATTTCAAAATCTCTACATGCCCTGTTTGCATGCGATTGTTGCGTGTATATACATGCACATTGATTACAAGCAGTTAATTGATAAAGTTTACACACTTAATTATATTTCACATGTGTAGAGCGGATCATTTGAGAAAATGAAGCACCCAAGTTACTAGCTAGAATATAGAGGTCCACCAATGTGCCACAATCCATAAATGCGAAGAAACAAAAAAGGTTGTCCACAATCAAGTCGTATTCACACTGAGATGGACCAAAGAGAACCCAGACAAGCAAAACGTTGTTCATTGTGTAGAACTCCCAGTCATTCAAAGAACAAGTACCCTCATCGTCCTACCACAAGTCAACCTGAATGATGTGTTTATTTTTGTTGTATTGTATAATTATATTTCTTAAATAAAACTTTACTAATATCATTAAACTTTAATTTTGCATATGTATATGCATTAATATGTTTTATTATGTTTTTAAAATTTATTTACTAAATAAAATATAAACACGTCGTCATTAAACAACTCACATAACATTATAAATTCATCATTTCACATCAATAATCAAGATTGTCATAATCCAATTTTTTCATTGTTTATTAAACACAAAATAATTTTATATTTAATTATAACATAATATTTTTAAAAAATATATAAAAATCATTTAATATATTTTTTTATTGTTTTAAATAATCCTCAATTAAAAATAAAACAAATAAAAGTAAACAAATCAATTAACTATAAAATTAATTAATTTTAATTTATTAAAAATTTAATTAATTTTATTAAAAATGTTTTTAAATATAAAGTTAAATATATTTTAAAAAATTACTATTTATTTTATTAATAAAATAAGTTATTTAAAAAAAATTAAAAATTCGAGTGGTCAATTCACAAATTCAAATGACATAATGCAAAAGAAATTGGAAGGAGATGGTGTGAATTCGAGTGTGGCAATCCTAAATTCACATCATGAACAATAGATTTGTGTACTTAGGTAAATAAAGAAAAAGTGTGTCTAGTTAGGAAATTTAAAAAATAAAGTTGTTTATTTAAGTAATTTTTTCAAAAATCATGCTACTTCTACTCTTAAGAAAACACCATTAAAGCTGTAATAAGCTATAAAGAAGATAAACATAGACATTCATATTTTCATTCATTATTCAATAGGGTGCAAACCTTACAATATATAATAACTCTAATAAATGACCATCGTACATTTGTCATCATCTAATATTTTAGGATATTAAAATAAAACTAATAATATCAAAGTTATTTATTCTTTAAAAGCTACCTATTTGGGCCTCTCTAGACCTGTCTATTAGCTTGAGAATGTTTAAAGTCCTAAACAATTGAGACTATATTTTTATTTTTTTTTAAAAAGGCTTTAATGTGCTTTTAGTCCTTCAAATTGAGTGTGTTTTTTTAGTCCTTGAAATTAAATTTTCTTTTTTAAGTCTTTTAAATATGAAAAATATTAATTTTAGTCCTTCTGACAAAATTGTTAAACAAGGTATATAGATTTTGGAATTTATGTTAATTTTTTACAACCACAATGTGACTTTAATGATAAAAAAAATATCACAAATTACAAAATTTATATACCATGTTTGGCAATATTGGACAAAAGGACTAAAAACAATGTTTATCATATTTGAAATACTAAAATAATAACTTTTAATTTGAAGGACTAAAATAGAAAAATCATATATTCGAAAGATTAAAAACATATTTAAATCTTCTAAAAATGCTCAATTTGCTTAAGTTTTATCATTCCTCTTGGAGTGTTGGGTGTTACAAAATAATGCATTAATGGTTTTACCATATTCAATCACAGTAGCAAATTCAAGCTCAGATTATGCACACCTTCCATGTTTGAAACTTTCAAGTTTGAATACAAAAAAAATGTGAACATCTTCCTTCATGAACTGTATGTACTCTAACAATGTTGCAATGCATGGTTGCTTATATTAGTTGCCTATGTTATTTTGGTGAGCTTTACAATTTTACATAGACTTAAGCACTCTGCAAAAAAATTAACTCCAATGCTAAGATTGCTAGAGTGAGTGCTTAACTTAATTGCGATGATCTATTTATTATATAATTTTGTTAAGCAACGCCATGTCATATGCTCCAATGGTGAAAACAAGTTAAGTAACATTATTTAAACTTAAGCAACCCATTAAGTACCCTCATTGAAGATGCTCTAGGAGATCACACAAATTTATATATATTAATTAAATTCCTTATTTGTTTTTAGTATACGTTGGTAACTTATGCTAAGTTTAATATAATATTTATTACATACCTTATTATAAGATGAAACCCAATTCTAATTACGAGTACAAAAAATCTACAATGAATGGTTGCTTAGATGAGTTTTGTGGGCCTTGCAATTTCATGTAAATTTAAATTCTCTATTCAAAAATTCACTCCAATGGTAAGGTTGTTCAAAGAAGTGCTTAATTTAATTTTATGAGTCCTACAGTATTTGAAAAAATGTTATTTATGGTAATAATTTTTAAGCAACAGTTGCTTATATAAACAACGGTGCTTAAATAAACACCTCCATGTCATTTGTTCCAATGGTAAAGAACGATTAAGCAATGTTGCTTAGAGTTAAGCAATTCATTTAACACTCCCATTGGAGATTAGAGCATTTACAATGCACGGTTGCTTAGATGAGTTTTGTGGGCCTTGCAATTCCACGTAGATGTAAACCCTCTATTCAAGAATTCACTTCAATAGTAAGGTTGCTCATAAAATTACTTGATTTAATTTTACGGGACCTACAGTATTTGAAAAAATGTTATTTATGATAATAATTTTTAAGCATGGTTGCTTATATAAGCAATAGTGCTTAAATAAGCACCTCCATGTCATTTGCTTCAATGTAAAAAATGATTAAGCAACTCATTTAGCACTCCCATTAGAGATGCTCTTAAAGAATTGTATCTCAGTTTTGTCTATCAAAAATCCTCCAAAACAAAAATTAAGACTTAAATTAGGCATTTATATTTTACTCCCCCAAATTAAAGTTCATTTTTTTTGTCCTTCAAATTTTATGAATGTTACTTTTAGTCATTGTCCAAAATTGACTGCTACAATTTGATTTTGGCAGTAAAAGAACTGGCACAAATTACAAAATCAATATGTTTTGTTGACACAACTAATAACATATGTGCAAAGAGACTAAAATAACATTTAAAGAATTTGGAGGACTAAAAAAATACCATGTTTGAAGGACTAAAAATATATTTAAGTTGTCTTTTAACATGAATAATTCTGCATTTTCTTACAATTTCCTCTTATTGAACCTTCTACTTGTTTTATGTGGTAAGTATTTTTTTTTTTTTTTGTTACCATGTTATTAGTGTGGAGTATTCATTGACTTTGTCAATTACTAATCTTTGTCGAAGGACCCGACTAGTTGTAGGTATGGTAAGTATTGAATTATTTTATGTTTCAAATTCAAATAATTAAATATATTTAATTTTTTATTTAATACATTTTTTTATGGAAAAAAATAAAGTTGTAGGAGATATGATATTAATTTATTAATAAACATTTGTGTTACAACTGCTAGTGTAGGATGATTGATCAGTATATAAAGGTCTCAGTCTTGTTCTTATCTTATTCAAGTTTTTTTTTATTATTAACTGAGCAAAAGATAGCCATGGCTTCTAATAAGACCCACATCCCTCTGAAAGCCATGAACACAAAGCAAAAGAAGGATCGTCACACGAAGGTTAATGGCAAAGAACCACGTGTTCTTTTGCCACCTTTGTGTGTTGCTCACATCTTCCAACTCACTCATAAGTTAGGCCACAAGATTCATGGGGAGACCTTAGGGTGGCTTTTATGCGGGTGGCTTTTATGCCAAGCTGAACCCTTCATTGTAGTTGCCACTAGCATCAAGGTTTCACCAACTTCCATTGTTGTATCATCAACCCCAACACCAACACCAACACCAACTGCAATATCTGAGGACAAAAACATTGTTAATCCAATAATTGTGTCAAGTACTACAAACAATGAGAACAAGCCAGAGCAGGCAATTCTACCAATGGATTTTGATTCGTTGGCAGACTTTGATTTGGAGTTTTTTGCTAGTGAGATTGAAATCCTGCAATCATTGAATATAAGGTTGGGTTGAGGTACAATTCATTGTGATGAAAAAAGAGAGAAAGAATGGTGTTGTCTTAATTATTTTCTAATTACCAATTGCACACCAAATTAGTCAATGGTAGTAGCATTTTTTTTATTAGACAAATGTTAGTTGTTAAATTTGTCAATTTTTGTTAGTGCAAATGATGATTTGAAGACCAAGCCGACTTAATTTATAATTTTGTATTAGCATATATAGCTTATTTAATAGGTTGGCCTACAATCTGGGGCTTCAATTATAGAAAATGTCTTGTTATTTTGTTTTTCTTCTTTTGTGAAGAAATTTTAATCATTATTCATTAAAAAAAACATAAGGGAGCGTTATTTCGTACAAATATTTTACACATCAAATCATGAGACCAGATCCTCTCCAATCCAAAATAATTGAAGAGTCTCCAATTTGAGAAAGGCATTTCATTGGATTAAACTTGTGGTTGAGATTAATTTAAATAGTACCAACTAAACTCATTGTTTCACTTAAAGCCTCTCAAACATGGTTTTTTTATTTTTCCCCTAAACTCACCGTTTTGTTAAAAGAAGGTTGGGTAAGGAATTGAGCGAATCACTCTGATCAGCAACGTTGGGGGAGGATGGCGGTGAAGAATCCATTGGTTTTCACAGCGACAACAACTGTGGAATCCATCAAAGAAGGTTTATACCTTAATTTCTCTTTCCATAATCGCAAGTCCAATTTCCCCCTTTACTGGTTGCAACTCCTAGCTATCTACGATGATGACAATGAAGCAATTTACATGCTCACTGTCACATCCCTCACAAAGAATAAGAAAAAGGAGATTTTGTTTACTTAGACTCAGTTGAAGATGTTGTACCAACTAAGCTAAAGTCGCCGACAAAAATATGAAGGTACAGAAGGTGAGGACTTCATTGAAAATGGTTTGAGAACAGGGAAGATAAACAAAATTTGAATTGAGGGTTTGGTGAGTTTAATGAATTGATGAGTTTTGATGATTAATAATTTCAATCGTTCATTTTGATCCAACGATGCATATTGGTTAAATTGGGCACTCTCAAGTTTATCTCAAATTCAGAGTATCGTGCCCTCAAATCATATGATTTAAATGGGTGTCTTTTTGTGTGAAAAAAAAAAACTATTGCTTAGATAATATGATTTGATGTGCAATTTTTTGTAATAAATTAAACAAAAACTAATGAAGCAAGTATCATTCATGTTGTTTCGTGCACTATTTTTAGGGACTAATTTTTAGCAATAAAAATAAATAAAAGTTTAAAAATGGACATTTTTTTAAGAAAATAATAAAACTAGTCACCTAAAAGAATCGACAAACATTAAAATGACAATTTGTTTTAAGAAATAGTCGAGTGACAAATACTTATTTTACCCTTAATTTTATATGAGTTAACTTTGTCTTTGTGTATGCCTTTTTTATTAATTTTTATTTAGGATAGTTTACTTCACTCTTCTTTTAAGATTATGGGAGAATAAATGTGACCCATCTCAGATATTTATTTGGACAAGTTTAAGTTTTAAAAATTGGACCCAATATATTTTGAGTCCAAATTCGAATTATGATTCAAGTCATTTTAAGTTGGTCCAAACTTGGACCTCTTTAGAGTAGCTTCATCCCTGATAGAGGGATCGGGGACAATGTCATTATAGCCCAAGAGATTGTTCATCATATGTACAAGAAGAAAGCCAAATCTAGCCACCTCTTATTGAAAATTGATTTTGAGAAGGCCTATGATTGTATTAATTGAGAGTTCCTTGAATCAACTCTAAAGGACTTTGACATCCCACAACAAACTGTCTGGATTATCATGTGTCTCACCACTTCCTCCTCCTTCTCCCTTAAGTGAACTAGTGAAACCTTGGAGAGGTTCCAACCTAGTAGAGCATGTTCGTCATGTGCATGGAAAAGCTAGCTATTATGATTCAAGAGTGTGCAACGGATAAACAATGCTAGTCAGTCAAGATCTCATGGAACGACCCCTCCATCTCACACTTATTCTTCACATATGATTGTTTACTTTTCACTAGTTCTAAGTCATCTCAAGTCAGGTAGGTGCAACAAGTCCTCTACAATTTCTACACAATATCTGGTTTAAAGGTGAATATTCAAAAATCAAGGTAATGTGGTGCTTCTTGGCAAAGTGTTTGGTCCCTTATGCACGAACCCAACCAGTTGTGGGTGTCTTTACTCAAAATGAAATAATTGACTGACGAGTCGATCCTCCACACCTCCCCGCAATTAGAGAACTCCTATTCTTGGAAGTCTATTGTTAAAGCAACGACGGTCCTCCATGATGGCTTTTGCTTCCGTGTGGGTGAGGGAAAACTATCTCTTTGATTTGATAGTTGGCATCCCCAGGGAAGCATTGCCAAACTTCTTACGTACGTCCACATCAATGACTTAAAACCTCCAGTTGTGCAATTTGTTCAACAATGGGATGTGTAGTTGGGATATCTTCTTCACCCCTTTGAATCATGAAGCCAAGGCCACCATCAGTAGTGTCTTCATCAACCCCAACATGAAGGATTTAATCATTTGGGACCCGTCTGCCAACTACCACTACACAATAATATCCGTTTATAGTTGGATCACACGATCCTATCTTACCCACGATACTTTGCTAGATTCTAGAGAGCTTAGGTTTGGCCTTTGCTTTTTACCAAAAAATATAAAAGTTGAGGGTTTTTGAATATTGATAAGAGCAAATTGTAACCCCCTAAATTTCTAAACTCTTAA
This sequence comes from Amphicarpaea edgeworthii, assembly GCA_014843725.1. Lineage (NCBI taxonomy): Eukaryota > Viridiplantae > Streptophyta > Magnoliopsida > Fabales > Fabaceae > Amphicarpaea > Amphicarpaea edgeworthii. Next base: position 16,208,236 of record CM026325.1, on the reverse strand, counting down.
ACTTTGTATTTTATTCTTCAAAAATATGGATTTAATTATAAAACTTGATTCGTTAATATATTATCAAAATATGAAATAAAACTTATTACAAGAATTTCAATGAAACTTACTTTCAATACACTTATCATTCTCTTAAAAATAAGTATTCATTAACAAATATCATTTACAAGAAACCTCTTACTTTTTATAAAATGTTTGATTCCAAATGATACTGAAACACCGGTAAACATGAAATAATACCAAAATTTTGCCTTAAACAATTCCATAAAAAGAAACATGATTACACCTTTACATCTTTGGAAAAGAGACATAAGTCATCTTGAGTCGCATACAACAACATAAGGACCATAAAATTAAGATCTAGTCTAACATTTGTTACACAAGAACCAGACTAAGACCCAAGGTAGTAACTAATAGAAAACTAACTCTCAACCCGCACTAAGAACTTGAAAAGTAACCTCGAAGGCCTTCTATTCCCAAACAAGTCTTTCCACATCATCAATATTGGTCGTAGTCATTCCATTCTATATTAGTCGATTACACGCAACATTCAACCCCATCTGAAACAAAGTGTATGGAGTGAGTTCTCCGCTCCTCCTAAAAACCAACAATCAAATGGCCTTCCGGCCACATGCACAAACAACATCCACACCACAATGGCACAATCACGATCTCATTGAAAACCTATGCATTTCTACACTTGTACAAATTTTCCAAAAACTCAAGCCTGCTGCCACTAGAACTCCACGAACACAGTGGTCTTACACTTAAGGTGGATGACTGCTCAGAGTACACCCCTCTCGTCATTGGTTGACAGGGCTCTCACCAATTGAAAATGCATCGTGCTTAGTTAAGGTCACTGAGCCGGTTATGTGACCCAAAGCCACAACCCAGCGCCATACCCCCTAGGAGACCATGCCTGTGACCATTTCTCAGATACTACTTTATGGTCATCCACACTCTAAGGATTGATTCCTCAACAAAGTTTCCCTCAGCAAGGATTACGTTTCCAATAAGTTGTGCACTTTCCACTGCTACAAACACTAAATGATGGTCCACCAAGTGCCTTGTAAACTTCTCATCCACAACACCAACATGTCTACCTCACTACACTAAGTGAGTAGCTGTCGTCGCCTCATTCATCACCACACATGTAGTTCGAAATATTAATGCACATTCCATTCCAATTGGTTCCTCTTACCAACTCTCACCGAGAACGCCTTTCTCATAAAACATGTCATCAACATCATAATCACGTCCAAACACATCAGTTTCACTCGTACTATCGTTGAAGGAAATCATTTCCTTTCACATCTCACTAAACACACCAAACAAAGCAATGCGCACATTAAGCACCACACGCTTGTCATGAACACCATTTCATGACCCCATCAAGCTTTATTAAATCTTATGTAATTCTCACATACACTCAAGTATTATGCTTCAATTAAGTATGCTACTCCAATTCATTGCAAGGGTCCTGCTTTTAAGTCTAAGTCCAATGATCTGTTTACTCATGTCTCATTAAATTAACTTGTTATTAAATTCTCACTCTTAGAATTAATTTATTCATTAATTTATTAATGAACTCATTTATTAATTAAGACTACGTCTTAATCTCACAAATGCACTTCATCAGAGTCCATTTGCTCCCCACAAGGACTCACCATCCTTGTTTCCCCAAAAACAAATAATTAAATCACACAATCCAATCCACCAATCAACCAATCGCATAGATACAACCAACCCCAACAGTTGGTGCCCAAGGGTCACACTCCCAGGTCTCAGATGCTAGTTATAAAAATGCATGGTTCACAAAGGATATTTAATCACATATCAACATCACATAATACACAATAACCATAGGGATTCTCCTTCTAAGGTAGAACATCCCCTCATACTTGCATTTCCAACAATTCATGTCATATTTATTAAGTGATACAAGCTGAAAACACTATTACAAAAATTATTTGGCATACTTACGGAACTCATAATATCATGAACATTGGTACAAATACTCTCCATCACTCTTATTTTGACTCATAATTTTTGCAGTTGAAAATTATAAGTATAAATATTTTCTTTAATTTAAAAAGTGTTTCTGGCCGCTTAAGAATCCACGGTTTACTATTTATTTACATAAGTAAACATAGTCCATTTTACAAATCCTTTCACAAGGAGATTTACATAGGTCTCAGTTAACACATATGTATTTCTCAGAATTTTAAAACAATTTTTGAATTAAATAGTCTCTAACATTCAGCAACATGATTCGAAAAAATAACCATTTACAATTATAAAAATCATCAAGACAATTCAGAGGAACATATCACATATCATAAATCACAAATGGTATCTATTGTAAATTTATCAAAATTAAATATGCACAAAATATAATTTTAATCGTTCAAAAATCCTACTGAGTGACTAAACTCAGTTTTACTAATTATATTTTGGAAAAATACCTAAAGGCTTTCTAAAATCCCAAAGAAAATTATAGACGTTACCAATGATTTATGAAACAACATAGTGTTTCTAAATTTCTTCAAAAGTGCCTCTAAATAATTTCCAAGAACAAAACAGCCCTAAACTCAACTATTTTCTAAATCAAAGATTGGCCTTTTAAAAATAGTTCCTTAACTCCAAAACTTCTGAAATTTTTACCATAGCATCCAGAGGTATCCTAGAGTACCTAGATAGTCTCTCAACCTTATAACACAACACGAAATATTTTTTAAAATTAAAAACACAATTTCAGCTCAATATACAACAATGACTATTTTTCATCCAAAACAAGTATTTCAAAGCACATTCACCACCAAATCAATTCAATAAGCTCAATGAAACAGTAAAACTCAACCCAAAAAAAAAACATGGTTTAAGGTTAGAATAGAACAACTCCTCCATACCTTAGTTTCAAAATGCACAAAAGTGAGCTTAAATGAAAGCTTGTGTTCTCTCCTATAACATACTAGAATTTAATCGATGCAAACTTGCTAATCAACTCATAAATTTAGAGAGAATGGTAGAGGATTTTAGAGAGAAGTGAGAGCATTCATAAACTAGAATTCAAGAGGAAAAAGCTTTTAAGAAAAATGGTCTACCTTCTCTCCCCTCCCACATTTAAGGCAAAGATTCTTATTATGAATTTGTAACTCCTAAATTTAGAGCCGGCCAGGCACATGGACGTGGTCAACTTCCCACAACAATTTAGGTTGGGCCAATTAAAGGCCCATTAGGTTTAGGGTTGGGTTTTGGCCTGGGTCGGGCTTTTTCATGATTTTTATAATATAGGTTCCGAACATTTTTTAAACTAATATTTCACTTAAAAACGCTCTTAATTAAAATTTTTATGCTTTTAAAACATTAAAAAGATGATTTGCAAATGAAGTGGGACATTTTCATGAAAATTGCGAAAACAATCCAACAAAACTGAAATTCAATTTTTATAAGCGAAAACTCAAATAAAGCATACAAACAACATTAGAATTGTAATTACCATTCTTCAATAAAGACGAATAAAAATGACTAAATGCACCCCCCTCTACAATTAGCAATATAGTGTAATTTTACAGGTGTTACACATATCATTCCTTTTTTGTTCCCTATTATTTAATGCAACATCATTAGTAGGATTGCTACCGTTAATACCGGCCATTGTAGTATTTGCGTTTTTATGATTGTGGGTGCTATGTCTAAGATTTTCGCTAGAGCCTTCTCTACAGAGCCACTTTGATTCGTTGAGGCCATCGAAGTTATGGTTGTCAACCCTGATCTTAGGCCCCCAAGTGTGAGATCCATCGTCAATTGATAATGAGAAGAGTTTTTCGTAGTTGTCTTTTGTGTGTCCTAGTAGACCGTAAAAATAGCAATATAAGCCAAGCCTCTAGTACTTGAATTTAACCTCCCTCACTTCACCGCTTGGTCTGCAGATCCTACGTGTTTGTTTTAGTGGGAAATGGACGTCCACGAGAACTCGGATCCTCATGTATGGCCTGCAGGAACTAGCGTTCGATTTTTCATCATAGCCAATAAACTCCCCCAAGCAACCAACAATGCTTTGGCCTACTGCCAAAGATGCATATCCCATGGCAGACCGTGTACTTGAATCCATAAGGGCACCTTGGTTAGAAGCATCTAGTTAGGACCCTCCCCCATGCAGATGATTCTAAGTAACAAAAGGTGCTTGTCAAATGACCATGGTCATGACGCTTTGAAGGTCCAACGGATGAAAGAAATGAAAGAGAAAAACACTAACATCTACTTCCTTGATCGTCATTCCACGGTAAGGGTGTCAAACCTCTTCCATACATTCCTTCACAATAGGAACCCTGATGGTTCGTTCGGTTAGGAACTTTCCAACTAGGCAAAGGGACAAGTTTGGTGAATTGTCTGCATTTTCAGCGATAGGCAAGAGCAAATCCTCTTCATCAACACCCAGAGAGAGGCCCTCCATGTTTATTTTGTCCATGATGTGAAGAAGGAAGAGAAGAATAATGCAATGTCTCACATGCAGGCGGAAACCCTAGCAAGGAGAGAGCATCTTGCCACGGAGAGAAAAAAAGAGTTTTGGTGTTGCTAAGTTCATCAAATATGCATTTTTACTAAAAATTTGAGATGTGCTAAAATATTCAAACAATTAAGAGTATTCCAACTGAGGTTATTTCAATATAAAATTTATGAAATGTACTAAAACAATCATGAATTAAGGTTATTTAAATATAGAATAATGTAATAATTAATAAGTGTTAAACATTTAAACATATTATAATTAAGGTTATTTCAATATTTGACTACTAGCATACTTGATATTATGTACAACGTATGTTTGTGTGCTAGATTTCAATCTAATCCTAGAGAATCTCATCTTAAAGCTATGAAAAGGATCTTACAATATGTAGTTAGTTTTACTAAGCTCAGTCTGTCCTATGAGAAAAAAAAAAGGTAATTACATGGAAATAGGTTCAAGTACATTAAACCCCAACGAATGACGAATTTAGCTACTCATAGTCATGGGGAAGAAACTTTGAATGAAGAGACAAGGCAAGAGTTCCAAAAAATGAGCCATCACACAATGCTTTGGTGCTCTCTATCTTTTTCTCTCTCTAATGTGCATCACACCCTTTTATTTTAAAAGATAAACCTATTTAAAGCTATGGGCTAATAACAGTTCAAGCCCAAAACAAGATAATTAAAAACTAAAATCATAAATGTCTTCTCACAGATCCATTTGCACAGTTGTGTGTAACGGATGCACAGTTGTGCAGTCTCACACAATTACCACTCAGCAAGTTAGTGGTTCCGCATAGTTGTGCAAGATGGATGCACAGTTGTGCAATCATCTAGAAAGCATAAAATTGGTCTTTGATGCATCCAATCATCCTTAATATCTCCCTTGCTTCATCCGAGCTTCAACAAATTGCTAAAACCATGAACAAAAACCCAAGATCAAGTGTAAAAAATAGTAAAAATTGGAAAACTCTAACAGCCTAAGTTTTTAATTAAAAACTTAACTAAACCGAACACAAACAAGGTTTAAGAGCATAAGAAGTACCACATAATTGTCCCTAAGTAACTACAAAATATAGGAAAATATGACAATTGTCAACACCCCAAACATAGAACCTTTCTCATTCTCGAGCAACAAAACAAGCAAAAACCAAATGAAATTCCTAAGACAATCTAAGGCAAGACGAAATGGCTTGCAACAAAGTTCCAACTCATCATCGTATAGCATGACATGAAAACAATTCTCAATTCAGTCAAGGCAAGATATGGTGCTCACACAAAAATTCAAGTAATAGTCTTTCAAGAGATTAAAATGGATGATAAAGAATGCAATGAACACAGATGATCCTTGGTCCTCACAAATTGTATCACTCAATCACATGATACAAGGTGAGTGTATCTCTCAAGCAACAAATTGAAATCACACATATTAACTTTGTTTTTCATCTCTCAACAAACCACAATTATCAAGCATGCTAACAAGGATCACTAAGAACTTTCTTGGCCTGTAACGTGGCTGGGCTACAACAAAATATTAGTTTTTCTAGGATTCAAAACATCTAAGAATTTGAGAGCAAAAATAGAAATAATCCTCAACTCAATCTCAACCATAATAATCAACAAATTGGACTCCAAGTTCCTTCACAAGCCATAACCACTGTATTCAGCCTCGCTTAAGTCTCACAACTCATTTATTTTGTCCTCTTTTCTTTTCTTGTTTTCTTCTTCTTCTTTTTACAGTTTTTCACACACATTTTCACTATTCTTTTATTTTATTTTTTATATTAGAATTCCTTTGGGGAACCCTTCTTTCATAATTTTTAAGTGTCTGGTAAGACACCCCAAACTTAAAGTAAGACCCTATTTCTCAATTTGCTCTTTTATTCTTAGGAAGGGAGGACATTTATTTTTCTTTTAAGACTAAGGGTTCATGCATCAAGAAAATTTTTCAATATGGCTCAAAGAGGGTGCAAGTGTTATTTATAAACAAGGGACAAGGCTTTTTGACTTAGTGACTTAAACAACAAACATGGTCTTGATCCTTTCCAAGCTAGCATGCAAAACAATGAAATCAAGAGACTCAAGCAAAGTCATATGTGCAAAATCAATGGTGTCACTTAGCATATAACAGTAATTTCTCACCAAGCTAGATCTCATCAAGGAATCAAAGGTATCCATCCAAAATTGTAACACAAATTAACCACAATCAGAACAACACAATAAAAAATTTGGAGCGCAACCACAATCATGCAATGGACCAAAAACACTTTTATGCATGCTTCAATGAAAACAAACCAAAAATCATAGCAAGACAAGACACAACACAACCTAACATAATTTAACAATTATTCTAAAACAAAACACAATAAAGGAAAGGAAAAGAAAGGAACAACAAACCTTGGGAGGACTATGAATGGTCCTCCCCCACTTCCTTCGCATTATTAGGCCAACGCCCTTGCTCAAAGTGCAGTTCCTCTTACAACCATAATGGGTAAACTTCAATCTACTTTAAATTTTGGACCTTCTCCATATGATTGGATCATCCGCCCTGTGCCCAATTTGCTACCCAAGCCTTCTGTCGAAATTATTGAAGTTCCATTTGGTCCTGAAGAAAACCTTCATCTCCATAAGTCTGGCTTCCATTGACCAATATACAATGACTTCAATGTCTGTAGTAAATGGAAAAAGGAGCCTTCCCTCATTGATGAAGATCAACTCCTCATTGTGGAATGGTTAAATCTACTTCACACAAGGCAACTTGGGGTTCCTAGCATCGATCTTTTATCCTATCCCTACCCTAAGACTCTACATGTGGAATAATAAGATGCTTTGCCTGCTATGCAAAAGGACCTCACTTTCGAATCCTACCACCTTGACATACGGCTACTCCAAATCCAAACTCCATCATCTTTGTTCACACTGACCGCTTATAGAAGTTGTTTGCTCCTAGTGCTAAAGTCTAGAGACAACATGCCCTTACCTCAAATGTTTTTCCCTTCTCTATCCCCTTAGACTTTTAACAAATCATTGCTATGGCATACAAGTTGATTGTCTTTCCCCCATGGAACGGAAGGGACACTGGTGATAACACCCATGAAGAAGAGATTGACCTTATGGCAACCACTGAATGTTCAAACTTTGATCTTTGGGCAAAGTGTTACTATAATCTTGTCATGATCATGAACTTTGTTGCCTATCGATCTCATGTCTAGCTTTGCCAACTTTCTCTCAATTGTCTTTCCATATCTATATATATTGATTTGAAAATAACAAAATGTATTATGAATATGTTAGGTATAGAGCATGCACAATGGAGCAACTCTTTTGTATTGCTTCTAGTGGGACCCATCAATACACATCATCTAATTTTACTATTTTCAATAAAAGCACTATAATGCATTAAATCTCTACAATGGTGAGGCAACTTTTTATGATTGTTTTCAATGGGTCCCAATATAAAATTACTATATCATTTCATTATAAAATTTTATTTCTATTTATTTTTGAAGTTTAGAAAATTGAAGCATTATTGCTTCCTATAACAACTGATGTTTCGGGAAGCAATTTTCCATAAGTGCTGCAGTGGCAATTTCATGGGAAGCATAGTTGCTTGCAAGGGAAGCACTTTTCAATTTGCACCATTAAAGGAGTCCTCTTCATTGCATCTTCCCCTCTCTCTCACACTCTTATATATTAGGTATAACGGAGGCAAATTGTTTCTGTCTTTTGTTTCAGATTTAAATGGTGAGAATGAAGATTGATGAGGTTTTTTTGTTTCTCTCTTATAGTATTAATCAACTTCTTTTGTTCGGAGATCACAAATGCTTTAATATAAGGATAATGTATTTGGGGGAAAATCTATATAATTAGAAAATAGTGAAACATAACTGTTTCTGCTAAAAGCCTAAACTTCGTTTTCATGATTTGCTACCTAACTATACTTTGCATGTGTATCAAGGAAAAGACGATTTAACCAATGGGATATAGACCACAAGTTGATGTAGTAATTATAGATGTGCTTCTGCGTTAAATATGAAAAAAACAAAAACAGGAAAAAAAAAAAAAAACACATATATAGGGCTTCTTACAAAAACGTACTTTATATAGCACTTATCCAAATAAACGTCGTATATTATACACATATGACACTCTTCGCCATAGCGATCAAAAAGCGCTGTACAACAAAACAAAAAAAATGCTATAAAAAGAAAAATCTGGCATAGTGCATGCCTTTGAGGGTAATTAGTAACCAAAGTCCATGGAGGTTTTTAAAATCAGATCTATAAGTGAATCGGTGAAATTACTGATTTAAGATTTAAAAATTCAATCAAGGTTAAATTGATTTTAATAAATTTTATTTTTTAATATAATATACTAAGTAATATATTAATATGTGAAACTAAATAAAATATATTATAATATTTAACTTCAATACGTTTCAAAATAACAATTTAAGTTTATCAATACCAAATAAAATTTATTAGTAATTACAACATTCTTAAAAAAGTAACTACAACTAAAAACAATTAATATAATTAACAATTATTATAATCTTCATTAAGATTGAATCCATCATGTTCAAATAAAGCACTAAAACGCGTAGTTTTGACATTAAAAAAACACTAAAATGACGTGTTTTGGTTTTAAAAAAAATCATAAAATCACTTGACCCGTCGGTTTTCATCAGTTCTCTTTCGATTTTACCGATTCTTCATTGGTTAATTAGAAGGTTCTCCCGGACCAAACAAGCTATCGATTCCCAATTGAACTAGTCCGACTGGCTAGTCCGATCTGATTTTCACAACATGGGATAATATCATATTTAGGAGGACATTGAGTTAAAATTACTTAGCTATTAAAATAAATATTTAAAAAAATTGTATTCAATGTTTTTTAAAAATTCGTAGAGATATTTGAAATCTCTTTTAAAGATATAAAATCCTTTCAAATCCATATGTAATAAATCAATTCAAATTCAAATTATAAAATTCTAATTATAAAAGTTTTTTTTTTTAAAATCTTAAAATTCATTACATTTTACAAATCTTTTAAATTTTGAGTGATATTTTTTATAGGTAAAATATGTTTTTGTCTCTAAAGTATTAAATATTTTTTTTATAATTTCTAATATTTTATTTGACTGGTCTTAATCTCTAAAATATTTTTCCGTTTGACTTTTGATTCATCCATCAATAAACTCGACTAGTGAGTAATATGACTCTAATAGATGATACATGTCTCATTAATTAACTGACACGTGTTATTAAAAAAATAATTTTTTTTAAAAGAAAACTAATTTTAAAAAAAAAAAATATCACATATCAATTAATTAATGAAACACATGACATTTATCAAAACCTTATCACTCAATAACAGATCTTACTTGCGAAGGAATTAAAAGTCAGAAAAAAATATTTTAAAAATCATGACCAATCAAATAAAATACCAATGACTATAAACAAAATATTCAATACTTAAAAGAACAAAAATATATTTTGTCCTTTTTTATATGTAAAAATAGTCTTGTATCATCCTATCCTAGTCTCACACATCTTAAGTACATACTTGGATTCACATTAGATCATCTAATAGTCTTTTCGGTGAAGATTTAATTAAGTTTTGAATTGATTTTAAGCTAAAGTAATTTTAGATAATTTTGCATTAAATAAAAAAATATTAAATTTTATTACTTTTAAAATAATTACATACAAACATAAATACCTGATCTTCTGACCAAGAGCAATTTACATTAAAATTAATTTTAGAAACGCTCGTTGAAACACACTATACATGGCAAAAGTTGTTGTAAAGGTGAACCCTCAAAGCTAGCTTCCGATTCCGTGTTCGTTTTCAATATAGCGTAAAGAGAAAGCACCTCACTTTTTTTAGGTCCTTTTCTAATGGTGGACAGTGGACTTGTTTACTATAGTTATTCATTCATGTTGGTGCATTTGGAGTGATTCTTCTGATTCCACAAACACGCACATGCCAAGAGCCTAGTACACAGACCCTCTTTGGGCCATAGGAGAATTGAACACCTCTTTCTTTTTTGCCTTAATCCCCCATGCATGTCCACGATATTTTCAGTGTTAATGTAGGTAAGGTCAAAACTTCATTACTTGAACAGAATACCTGAACAGGAAACTGCATTTAGCTCGTGGAAAAAATAAATTATAAATTTTGGTTTTTTTTATCAATAGAATTAAAAGACAGTAACTATAAGTTATTATAGTTCAAGATAATCATGTTATTCATGATTGATTTCGATCAATAATTATATAACACGTGAATAATTAAATATTTTAAATAGATTAAAATCTCTAAAATTAAGAAATAACACTGTTAGTCTCTTGTTAAATTGTTAATAAACATATCTTTAAATCTTTAATTTAATAAATATATCTTTAATTTAATTAGTATACATTTAATTATCAACGTGTGACGCAATTATTAATGAGGATTATAATAACCTGGTGATCTTTGTACCATATAATAATTTCTCATAAATCTAACTAAACTAGATTCATAAAACCATACCAAACATCAATTTAAAGTTTAGTTTTTCAATTACTTTAAATTGTAATAGTTCAACCATTATTAAACTGATTAATACATAAAATAATAGTATTAAATAAATATAATTTCATGACTTTACATCTCTAAAAAGTGAGCAACCACCAACAAAGAGGTAGGGAAGACCAAGAATTTTGTAAGGGTATGCATTTTTCACATGGCTGAAAATAGGGCCACCACCCACTCGGACAGGTACATGATTCCGTTGTAAGCAACGACAGGAGATAAAATGCCCCACTGTTCCCCAGCACGTTTTCTTTGTCCTCTAGCGTTGGCTCAATTTCACCACACAAAAATCAAACTCTTCTCATGATAATAAGATCGGACAACCAACACACACATGATTGACAACTCAATCAGTCAATCAGAAGATTATTCAGACTTCAAAATGCCCCCATTCTGTGGCAGATAAGCCAGTTATACAAAAAAAAAAACACCAAAAGTCATAACGCAAACGAAATAACATGATCTCACAGAACTGGCAAAGCCATAACTGATGATAATAAAACACTCAGAAAATTCTCCAAGTTCAGTTCACATTTTATGAAAAATATTGATATACTTATATACAACCTAAACAGATAATATTAACACAAAAATAATCCATGACGACTTCATCGGAGCTGCTGCTACAAAAATCAAATCAAATTACCTTCAAATTAATTTAGTCTAAGCTAAAAATAAGGACTAACAAAAATATAAGAACACTAATTTACATAAACAGCTACAGCTACAGCTACAGCAACCAATTAGTGGTGCAGAACTATCGTTGTTCATCGGCAACTTTGGACGAGAGTGCCGAGTGGAGCTGTTCCTGCGTGTAAAACTTGCTTCCCATGTTGACCGTTGCTTGTTGGATCATTAAATCATTCACCACGGACACGCTGGCATGATGCACTTCCAGGTCCAGGTCCTTCAACGCTGCCATCAACTTCGCTGCAGGGTGGTTCTTCTTGCTGCATTGGATCCTTATCATCGCATCCCAACCGATGATCTTCACCTCTATTTCCAAATCAACGAGCGTGCTTGTTGTTGTTGTTGTTGTTGTTTTCTTTGCTTCATTCTCAGCCGCAGGTGGTGGTGGCGATGGTGGAGTAGGGTTTTGGGTTGCTATTTCAAGTTCATTCTTGGCCGAATCCAATTGTTTCTCCAATTCTCCTTTCTCCGATTCCAGACCATTGAGCTTCGACTTCAGCTCGTTAATGTACGATATGGCGTCGCCCAAGAGCGACGCCTTGTCCATCTTAGAGACGTTGGGAACCACAGCTCGTAGAGCGTAGAATCTTTGATTCAGTTTTTCTCTCCTCTGCCTCTCTGCTTCCACGTGATTCAGCGGCTCCTCTCTTCCGTTCGCCGGCTTCCGCCCTCTCTTCCGGGGTCGTTTCTCCTGTTCCGCCACTCTGCTGTCGGCCTGTTTCACCACGGAAGCTTCCAGATCCGAGTGATCGGAATCACCACCACCGGTTCCGGTGCCGGTGCCAGATTTTATATTTGCAGCCGGTGGGATCACGCCAGAAGTGAAGGACAACATTCCGTCGTCAATGCTGCTCCGAGAAACCGTTGACCTCTTCTTCTTGTTGTTGTTCTCCTCAACTGCAGCAACACCGGGGAAGAAACTCCCGTTGTAAGAGCTCTTCTTGCTCTCTCCGAAGCTCAAAATTTCACCGGATTCAGGTTTCATTGAATTTGAAAAGTTCAATTCCTTCGGGAATAAACCCTGGCTCTTAGCGTTGGGTAGATGAACAGCAGAAGAAGCAGCAGCAGCGCTAGGGGTTTCGGTTAGGGTACTTGAACCAGGTGTTTCGAACTGCAGCGTCTTGTTAGCCGTCGCATTCGGCGGCGCAGCGACGGTGGAGGAGTCTCTGATTTCGACGGAGGAAGAAGCGTTGAGCCAGAGCGAGGAGGGGTCGTTCTCGCCCTGATCGGTGGTGGCGACGCAATTCAACGCCCACGAACCCGTTTCAGGGTTGATGTTGTTATTGTTGTTGAAGGTGAACAAATCGCGCACCTTGTTCATCAGATCAGGGTTCTGGAAAATGACCTCCGTGGAGGCGAGCTCAACGACGCCGTTAGCGGATGGTATACAGACCAGAGTCTGGAGCCCGAAGACCTGCCCCTGGCGGGCCCGTTCGCAGGCCGATTCAGACAACCGGTCGGGCCCGGCGACCCAAACCGGGCTCGAATTGAAGAAAGCCTGGCCCGGGAGGCCGTTCCCATTAACAAAAGACTGAGTCATGGACACTAGAAAGAACCACTCGGTGTCGGTGACTTCCTCATCGACGTCGTCGGGGGAAGCGGAGGAGCCGGAGATTAAGGAATTGAGTTCGCGGAGGACCTTCTTGCGGTGGTCCTGCTCCGCTGACGACATAGGTTTGGGGGCATGAGCTTTGTCTTTGGCTTTGGTTTTGTCCTCCTCGCCTTTGTAGTAGCCGTCTCCCCAGCCGAGAAGGGAAGAGCCGGAGGAGTAGTCGTAGGAAGACTGCCAGAAGATAGCGTAGGTCCAGTTCTCTCGGGCGCCTTCTATTAGCGTCTGGAGGCGCTGCTGGAGGGTGTCCTGGTTGAGGAGGGAGTGGGATTGAAGCGGCGGGGGAGGGGCTCGGATGGTTTCGGCCGGAGTGGTGGTGGAGGCGGCGGACTGCGGCGTGGGGAGCCAGAGGGAGGAGAGGTCAGAGGAGCTCATGAAGGCCTCCATGACGGAGGAGTTGTCGTCGGTCCAGAGATTCATCCTGTACTCCGTCATTCCATGCACCAGTTTGTTTGAAGCGTGCGCGTGTTAGTTTGTTTTGGCGGCGGAAGTGGGAGTGGAGAATAGAGAGTGTGTGTCTATATGAGTGGGTAGGATAAGAGACTGGGAGTGAGAGAGATAAGGTCAGTGAGTTTAGAATTTATGTGGAAGGCATTTGTATTTTCGTTTGAGTGAAAACCGAGAAATGTCCAGGAAAGGGGCACGCCGATTTAATCGCTGGATGGGAGAGGCTGTAATAAAAAGTTAACGGCTTACTAAACAAAATAGAGGTGGCACGTCTGGACACGTCATAGGTGGCTGAATGGTATGTGATGTGATACAACTCAACAATAAATGATTTATTATATTTTAAAATTTTATTTTTTCTTTCTTTCTTTTTCTCTTTCTCGTAAGATTGGTTGCTCATGTATTATTAATTTCTCTTAAAATCTCACTGTATTGTCCGGGTCAAGTATATTCTCACATTTGTAACTGGTATGAGTCCGTTAAGAGTATTTAATGAAGGTGCGTCTGAATGAGAGTAAAAAGAGTAAATAAGTGTTTGGCGAAACTCATTACCAAAATAGAAATAAAACAATAAAGGACTGAATGTCTTACTTAGACCTGTCAATCGAGTAATCTTAATAATAAAGAAATAATTTATTTTTACAGAGATATGAGTTAAACCAGGAAAAAAGAAACATGATTTAGTTCCTGAAACATTAACTCAACAGAAGAGATAACATAACCTAACTTAATTTCAATATATAATTTACATTATATTAATACATCTGACTTGAACATCGGAGTATTTTTACAAATACTCTCATCAGACGAATTAACCTTTTAGAAGAAGGTTACAACCCAACCGTTTTATCCCATAGTAACACTTAGTACATTCAAACTAATAATTTATTTATGAACTGTGATGCATTCATAATCTGGATGCTCAAAATATACTCATCATTTTTTATTTTTTTTTACCGTGTCAATGGAAAGATTTGTTTTTCCGTTAGTTAATGTTGGAAAGTGTTCTTTTCAGGATATGAGATATAGATATAATTCAATTCATTTTAACAGGGCTGTAATCGAGTTAAGTCGTCCATTAATTATTTCAGTTTGAATTATTAAATATTACTATTTTAGTTTAATTTTCTTTATTTAATTTAATAACAAAATACAACTTTAAAATTTATTTTACTTAAATGAATCAATTTTAAATTTAGCAACTTCCCCATTAAATTATCATAAATAACTCATTTATTTAAATTAATGATAGATTTTTTACTATCTTTTATTTTTTATATATTTATTAAGAGTACTAAAAATAATTTTGAAGCTTCATTTTTTCTGGTCACAAGAAGTTATGATTTTTTAATTACTAGGTTATGAAAATCTACTATGAAGCTCTAGCTTAATCGGTTGTATTGGGGTGTGAGTGTGGTAAATTTTTCGATAATGTGTTTGATCTATAAGATTAAGAAAATGTTTAATTGTACTTTTAGATTAGTTGTCTACTTTCACAAATCCATAATTTTGGTCTCCTATTTTTAAAATCTTATAATTTTGATTTAACTGTTAAATTACAATAATTGACTATATTAAAAAAAATTTCATTTAAAAAAAATACTTATTATTTTTATTAGTCACAATTTTTTTTAATTTAAAATTGACTTAGTTATTATAATTTTTATTTTGTAATTAGTTTAAAAGTAGGTAGTTAAATTCAATGAAGTTAATTTTTTTTTAGTAAAAAAATAGGTAAACTTTTTTTCTTTTTGAAAAAAAAATATATCTTTTTACTAATCACATAAATATTTTTATAATTTAAAAGTGACTCAGTTATTTTTTGTAATTAGTAAAAAAATTAAATAATTAAATTTAATTAGTTAATTTTATGATTAATAAAAAATAGGTAAATTTTAAATTTAAAAAGTTAACGTTAAATTTGACGGTCAACTGTTGTAAGTTAACTGTTGAATCAAAATTACAAAATTTTAAAAATAAGAGGACCCAAATTATGAATTAAAAATTAAGAAGACCAAAATTACAATTATACCTTAAAAAAATATCAAAATCTAATAGTTTATAATATTAGAATCATTACAAGCCATATGTTAATTACATATTTTTCTTCGTAGATTATCCTATATTATGAAAATCCTTATTAAATACTAATTAATAAATTATGTTACAAACAAAATTAGTTGGGATAGAAATAACCCACCAGATTACCAGATCATCCTAGTGGTGAGAAGGATTCACATAGTTTCCATAAAATTCTAGGTTTAATTTCGTTGCAATTATTCACACAAAGGAAAAATATAAATACACTAAATCAAGTTCAAAAGTTAGGCTCATTTGAATAAATGAATCAAACTTGAGTAATTAACTTTTTTTACATGTTAAACCAAAAACTTTAAGGTTCAACTTGGTTTTATGGAAAGTGTGTAAAAAATAATGTGTTAGAGTGTGTTTTACATTTTTTTTATGGGCAAAGAAAAACTTTATCAAGGTACCTACCTGCCTAAACACTGCAGGATGTTGCAAGATAAACCCATAGGAGTTACAAATTTATGTCACATAGCCACAAAATCCCTAAACAACCCTACTTATAGCTTCTTTTTTAGAATGTGTTATTAATACTTCTCTTGTCACTGCGCGCATCTCATTTTTGCATTTATGGATAAAAAAGAAAGAGGAGAAAGAAAAACAAAGAGAGAAAGATTTTTTTCTCTCTATATATAAATTAAAATAATTATTATTATGTTTGCACTATATTTTTTTCCATTAACAATTTTTCTTAACATTTTATTTCTTCCATCTATGTTTTCTATATCTTTAATATCAATATTTTTTTAAAAAAATTGTCAATAATTAAAATGTGTTGAAATATAAATAATTTATCATACATCCAAAATATAAATATTTACATGTTTCAAATTTTTTATTTATTAAAAAATGTAATTATAATATAATTTGTATATTTATGAAGTGATTATTTATCATAGATTTTATTTTGTGCGATGTACAGATTAAAATACTAGTTTCTAAGTATGAAAATAATATAATGAAAAATGGAGAGTGCAAAAAATATGATGAATTTTTTTTTTCTTTCTTTCTTTTTACATTTTCATTTTTCATATTTGAATTTATATGACTATTTACGTGTAATAACTATATTAAATTTTTATGAATTTAATATTAATTATATTTATTTATATTAAATGATACATTAATTTATTTATTTATAATATTAAAAATATAAATATTTATATTATGATGTTGAAAATTAATGTTAAATTTTTATACATAAAAATATAATCAAAATAGTAAAACTAAATTATTAAATATATTTTTAATACAAAATAATTTTAAATTACCTCATCAATAATATTATAAATAAATTGAGTTAGTTTTAAATTTATTTTAAGGAGAAAATACAAGTGTTATTCATTAGAAACAACCTTGTTTGAACTATGTAAGAAGATTATGAATTACAAATCTTTTTCTCTTAATAATATTTGACAAAACTAAATAAAATCTCTTTCTCCATATCTTACTTTAAACCCTATAAAATTATTTTATCTTGAAAATTATGTAAAAATAATTTCATAAATAAATATTTTATTAAAAATAATTTATTTTAATAAATTGAAATTTTTATACTCAACATTAGTTTTAGATATAATTAGTTAATATATTTAGATTTAATGTCACTTTTAATCCATTAAATTTTTCATAATATTTCTATTAAGTTTTTAAATTGATCTGTTTTGGTTTATTAAGTTTTTAATGTTGACTGTTTTTGTTCATAAATTTACCCGTGTTAATTTTTTTAATGTTTCTACACAAATGGATTAAAATGTTTTAAAAACATAATTTAAATATCAAAGTGAATAAAATTTTTAAAATATTATGAACCAAAATATAATAAATGTAAAACATAAAAATGTATATTTAATTTTTATTTTAAAACATTATATTATAAGTAAATTATTTCAACACGGATAACTAATTATTACAACAAATTACATTTTTCTCATGTATTTCTCAAGTGTTCAAAAGAGAAATGATATTTTTACTTCAAGTTTATACTAATTTTTTTTACTACACAAGAGAGAAATGAGAGAGAATATCATAATTAAGTAATAAAATGAAAATAAAATATACCAAAAAAAAAAGTTTGTTCAAAATAGATGTCATTTTATAAAATCAATATTGTATTTAATATATATATTTTTTTAGGATCGCCCTTAATCAATATAGTGTATAGTAAAAATAAATAAGTAATTAATTAAAGAGATAAAAAATATTAAAAAGTTATCAAATTTTTTTTTAATTAACTATATTTCTTTAAACGAGGAAGAATCAAATGACACCAATAATATTACATCATTTAATAATTTTCAAATGAATAATTTTATTTTAAAACCTTTCATTAGATTAAAAATTCATTTTATATAAATCATATTTATCAAATTTTATAAAAATTAAACATCAATAAGAAATTGATCAAATAATTGTTATTTTAATAAGTACATATTACGTGGATTTTAATTTACATTAACAATATATCAAATCATATTTGATTAATATAAGATTTGATAAATATAATCTATATATAAGAAACTTTTAATCCAACAAAAGATTTTAAATAAAATTATTGATTTAAAAATTATTAAACGGTATAACTTGATATAAGTTACTTACTCCTATGTCAAAACTTAAACGCCATGTAAATGAGACTAGAGGCAGATCCACCTGGAGAGGAAGGGGGCAATCCCCCCCAACCCACTAAATAATGAGTTTTCCATCCACTAAATATATGTCACTATTCTAGTCCTGATTAAAATATTATGATCCGGCAACCAAAACTAAGAGCATCCTCAAAGTGAACCAAATTTAAAGTTCTTAACTTAGATTTTAGTAGTCCCATGGTAACAGTTGGAATTTAAAAACTTTTACATATTTACTTTAATGGTGGATCGATC
This sequence comes from Amphicarpaea edgeworthii, assembly GCA_014843725.1. Lineage (NCBI taxonomy): Eukaryota > Viridiplantae > Streptophyta > Magnoliopsida > Fabales > Fabaceae > Amphicarpaea > Amphicarpaea edgeworthii. The sequence continues at coordinate 16,189,435 of CM026325.1, read as the reverse complement.
AACGAACTCGCATTTTTTTTTAATTTAATTGTAATTTTGGTTCTTCATATTTTAAAAATGGAAGATTTTGATCCCCTAGATTATAATCATAATATTTGTCATGGAATTTACAATATTCATTCACTATATTCAACTAATTGAGCTAGACCCCTAGTATTTAATAGAGTTATTAAGTTAATTAAAATTAATTGAATATTAATTAATCAAAAATAATTCTTCACACAAAGAAAAAATAATTAAAAAAATATTTTTAACATTAAAAAACAGTTAATTACGAATTATTAAAAAAATATTTTTAATATTAAAAAATAATATTGTTTTTCAAAAAAATCATTTTTAGTTGTTAGAATATATTCTAATACCCCCCTCAAGTTAGAGCATATATGTTATATGAGCCAAACTTGTTACAAATGTAGGAAGGTGTATTGGATTATGATTTTAAAAGACTTTTTTGACATAAAAAAGTTTTGAAGATTTTTAAGATTTAGTAGGAAACTAAAAACTTTTAAGATTTTTTTTAAAAAGACTTTTGTGATTATGATTTTGTAGTTTAGTTTGGATTTAATGAATTTAGAATATAGGATTTAAAAGGATTTCACGGATTTATAAGATTTGAAAAGACTCTGGATTTCTAGAAAAAAACATTCAAAATTACTAAACACAAGTTAACAAGAGTGTGCTTGAAAATATCATTGAATACAAACTAATCACAAGTCATCATGAGCTGAACCCTCTCACTTGCTAATATCGTACATGAATTCCAAATCAAAGTTACAAACTGCTATTAATCATTTGCCTAACTTGAAAAATATATAAAATAAACATTCATCCAGTTATATATGAATAGATTTGAGATTTCTTTTTATAGCATCCCAAATATTACTTTCTGTTTTCTCTATTAAGTTGTATATTTTTTCAAAATTAATTGTAATAATTTAGAAAAGTTTTTTAAAACTTTGACTTGATTGTTTGCCTCAGCTGAGTTAGAACTTTCTGCACACTCAGATCTACTTCTCTTACGAAGACATCGAAGTGATGATTTGTAGTGATTTGGGTATGAACACATTAGTATTAGGATCATATGAAAAGTCTCACCTTGAAATAGATATGGGTGAGAGATTATGTCCAAAACAGAGAGAATTAAATAAAAAAAGTTTATGATGAGAAAGAAAAGTCTCTCGTAGTAGGATGAGATTATTTGCTGGGTTTGGTATTTATATGATCAACTAAAAAGTCCATAAAATCCATCAAAATTCAATTAAAAAAAATTCCATAAAATCTCTATGATTTTGAATAATAGATGACTTTTTTTAAGTTATTCAAAATTCTAATCGAATACCACAAGATTTCGTTGTCCTCTAAAAAAAGTCTTGATAATCTTGATTGAATACCATCAGATTGTTTTTTATTATTTAACAATCCTGATTGAATACCCCAATATATTTTTACCAAAAAAAAGTCATTAAAATCCTAAATAATCCTAATCCAATACACCCCTCATAGTTTACCCTAGAATCTGTGAGAGACTTAGTGAACACATTTGCAAGTTGATCTTCAGAATTGACAAAATTAGTGGTAATTGCTCTTAAGAGTACCTTCTCTCTCACAAAGTGATAGTCTATCTCTATGTGTTTAGTTTGTTCATGGAACACCAAATTTGATGCTATGTGAAGGGTAACTTCATTATCGCAAATTAGTTTAGTGGTTGTAGTGTCTTCGAATTTTAACGGTTGGAGAAAATCCTTAAGCCATGTAATCTCGCAAGTGGCTACTGTCATTGCACAATATTTAACTTCGGCACTTGATCTAGCAACTATCTTTTGCTTTTTGCTTTTCCATGAAATCATATTCCCTCTAATAAAAACACAATATCCAAAGGTGGATTTCCTATTGAATGGTGATCTTGCCCAATCAACATTAGAGTAAAAAATGATGTTGGTATTGCCTTTGTCTTCACACAATAGTCCATGACTTGGTGCATTCTTGATATATCGAAGGACGCATGTGACGGCATCCCAATGACCCTCACAAGGTTCTTTCAAGAATTGGCTTAGCACACTAATAACAAATGTAATGTCTAGTCTAATGATAGTGAAGTAATTAAGCCTGCCTACAAATCGTCGATACCTTCTCGAGTCTTTCAAAGGAGGCCCTTGACCCAAAATAAGCTTAACATTAGGATTCATATGAGTGTCACTTGGACAAAAATCAAGCATTCCAGTTTTCATTAGAATGTCTAAGGCGTATTTTCGTTGGGAAAAGGCAAGACCAAATGAGGATTGGGCAACTTTAATGCCTAGGAAGTACTTGAGTGAACCTAAACCTTTGGTTTGAAACTGAGTGTGGAGGTGAGACTTGAGGCGGAGAATTCTAGCTGAGTCATCGCCAGTGATGACGATGTCATCAACATATACAACAAGATAGATACACAAGCCAGATAAAGAATAGAGGGAAAATACTGAGTGGTCAACTTCATAACGAATCATAGCAAACTCAAGCAAAGCTGAGTAGAAACGACCAAACCAGGCACGAGCGGATTGCTTCAAACCATAGAGGGAGCGATGAAGCTTATAGACAAGGTGTGAGTTGCTAGAAATAGTAAAACCGAGTGGTTGATCCATGTACACCTCTTCTTGCAACTCACCATGCAGGAAGGCTTTTTTTATGTCCAATTGGTGAAGAGGCTAGTGTCGGATTGTGGCCATAGCAAGAAAAAGACGAACAAAGGTGATTTTGGCCACAGGAGAAAAAGTGTCGCTATAATCCAAACCAAAAATTTGAGTATAGCCCTTAGCCACCAAACGAGCATTATAGTGATCAATGGTGCCATTTGGTGCGATCTTCACTATATAAATCCAACACCACCCAATAATGGGTTTGTTGGGAGGCAAGGGAACAAGCTCCCATGTGTTGTTGGCATCCAATGCAGCCATTTCTTTTAGCATCACTTGTTGCCAATTGTGATAAGCCATGGCTTCACCTGTAGACTTAGGACTAGACACAGAATCCAAAGAGATAAAAGAGTAATAGGAGGGAGATAAACGATCATAGTGAAGAATAAAAACATATAAAGGATTAGCATTACGAATGGACTGAATACCTTTGCGAAGTGCAATGGGAAGTTCAGGTGCAGGCAATGGTTGTGGAAGGATGTTTGGAGCAAGCGACAGTGGTGGAAGGACATTTGGAGTAGGAGATGATGTTGGAGGATCTGGTGGCACTGTTAGTGGTGCCTGTGTCCGTCGGTGGTAGATGAGTAATGGAAGTGAAGTGGGAGCAACAAGTGGTGTTGGAAGAATAGGTGGGACCTCCAGAGGGACATTTTCAACGATGGAGGAAAAGAAAGGAGTAGTCTTAAAGAATGTAACATCAACAAAGATGAGATATCGTTGAAGTTGAGGAGAGAAACAATTATAACCCTTTTGAAAGTGAGAGTATCCTAGAAAAATACATTTTAGGGATTTGACAGAAAGTTTATTTTTACCTAAAGTGAGATCATGGACAAAACATGTACTCCCAAAGACACAAAGAAGAACATGGTAAAGATTCTATTTAGGATTTAAGATGAAATAAGGAATTTGATTGTTGAGAATCGATGAAAGCATGCAGTTAATCAGATGGTAGGCAGTAAGGAGAGTATCGCCCTAAAAATGAAGTGGGACATTATAGTGAAGAAGAAGTGTGCGAGCTATTTCAACCAAATGTCGGTTTTTTGCGTTCAACAACACCATTTTGTTATGGTGTGTGGACACATGATGTTTGATGAAGAATCCCTTGGGAGTTTAAAAAGGATTGAAACTGAGACGACATATATTCTTTTGCATTATCAGTTCGTAAAATTTTAATTGAGGAGCAAACTAATTTTGAATCTCAGCAGAAAAACTTTGAAAAATAGAAAAGACATTAGAACGATTCTTCATTAGAAACACCCAAGTACAACGAGAAAAATCATCAATAAATGTGACAAAATAAAAATATCCTAATGTGGAACAGACTCAACTAGGACCCCAAATGTTAGAGTGGATTAAAACAAAAGGTGATGCATCACACTTATTGACACGAGGACTATAACTAGTACGAGTATGTTTACCTAGTTGACACGACTTGCACTGAAAAGACGAAACTTTAGAAAGACTAGAAACTAAAAGACGCAATTTTTCCAAACTCGGGTGCCCAAGGCGTTGATGTGCAAGAGCTCGAGAGATAGAGGAGACACAAGCAACCGGAGGTGTAAGCTAATATAATCCTCTAGACTCATGTCATGCTCCAATCATCTGTCCATTGCGGTCGTTCCTATACAAGAACAAAATTATTTACAAACAAGATAGAAAAATCAAGAGTGCAGGTGAGTTTGCTAATAGAAATTAAATTAAAAGGACAACCAAAAACAAATAAGACAGAGTGTAAAGAAAGTTGAGGAAGAGGATGAGTTTTTCTGATGCCCTAGACTTTAATTTGAGAGCCATCATCGAGAGTAACAAAAGGTAAGGAATTTGAAAAGGTTAAGGAAGAGAAAAGTGATTGGTTACCAATCATATGATTAGAGGCATCGAAATCAAGTATCCAAGGTCCAAGAGAAGGGGGCTGAGAAATAAAAGTCATTAGGATTACCAGACTAAGCCACAACAGTAACAAGTGATGTAGGTTTGTTGGCTGCTTGAAGTCGGAGAAATTCATTATATTCTATAGTAGAGATAGTAATATCGGAAAGCAGAAGGGGTGACAGTGAGAGGCGCAGCCATGAGAGAACTTTACCAAAAATGCTAAACAAGGGGTTGGGAAGGTGCACCGAAGTGATGCGAGCAAGGATGAGTAGTCGTCGACGGGTGGGAATGCTGGAAAAATTATCACGCGTCGATTTAGTGACGATGTGTGAAGTCTACGTGCCGGAGAGTGGCGGCGTGTCTGACGGTGTATGGTGGTGGGTCCAGTAGGGTTGCGATCACTGGAGGGTGGCGACTTCGGGGGGCATGGTTGCGATAGGAAAAATGTTGGTCGACGATGGTAAATAATAGCTTCACAAAGGCACGATATTGTTCAAGATACTTTGAATTTTTTTTTTAAAGTAATGACCTAACTCTAATACCATATTACGAAAATAATGACCTAACTTTGATACCAATTATTAAAAATATAATATTATTTTCAAAAAAAATAATTTTTAATAATTAATAATTTTTAGTACATTTATATTTAATTTAATAATTATATTAATCATAATTATTAATTAATGATGTAACAAAAGAGATCAAAATCATTAGTTTTTAAAACTACATGGACCAAATTTTATGATTAAAAATTAAGAGGATGAAAATTATTAATTTTTAAAATTAGGGGATGAAAATTATAATTTAATTTTTTTTTTATTATTGATACGCTGTTTCAATTCTCTTCACTTTTGTCCTAGTCCGAAAAAAAAATAGTGTTGTTCTTGGGGACGAATTGTTTGTGACGTGCAAACTCATTACGTCTCTTCCCAAAAAGGTGAGTTCATGCTCTCTAAGAATTATCTAAGAACCATAGTTATAGACTATAGTTGCTCTAAGGACTAATGAGTAAATAATATAATACAATTTTTATGCATTCAATAATAAATATTGTACAGTACTAGTTACTTATCTCTCAAATTTTAAAACTCATTGTTTTTAACCTAAAAATTAATAAAATTTTAAACTTAAAATTTTACTTTTTATTTTATTTAAATTTATATATTTATTTGAACTTAATTTTATTTTTGTAATTTGTTATCACTAATTCATGTTTGTTGAATCCGCCACGGATAACATTTTCTGGTGAATAAATGGACGGTGATATGAAGACATCAAACTATCCGATAAAAAAAAGGTAAAATCAAAGGTCAGTTAATAATAAAGTGGCCACGTTTTCTAATAACAGCCACGTTTCTAGATCTGTGGTGTCATGCGGCTTTTCATGAAAGAACCGCCACTCGGCCAACGCGGTTCAACTTCAAACAATCGCGTACCCTTTGAAGTTTGACCCCAAAGAATTGACCTTTTTCTTACTCTCTCCTAAATCAAATTATTTGAAGCAAGGTTTAAAAAATCGGACCGATCCAGCCAGTTGGATCAGGAATCGGTGGTTAGTCCTTATCGATTTTGATGTTGGATCGCCTATGTAATTGGACCGATGTGACCTGACCGGGTTTGCGGTTAAACCGTTAACATAATAATCTAGTTTGGATCCTTTCTCCAAGACCTAAATTCGTACCTTCTCTGTGCTCGCCACCAATCACTAGTCGCCTGTCGCGACGCTCGCCGTGACGGTCACTCACGATGTGGCGTCCTCTGCTCTATTGTTCTTGCTCGTGCGCATGTCCTCCACCCATCTGCTTGCTCATATGTGTCCTTCGCTTGCTTTGTCACCTCCACTACACTCACCCTCCGCCGCACTCCCTCCACTCCACCACAAGAAGAAGAAGAAGAAATTGGGCACGTGAAGGCTACCATGGTTGTAATCATTGGCGAATCTACGTTAGACCTAGGGGTTGCACTTACACCCTCTCAATTTTTTAAAATAAAAATTTTTAATATAAAATTTATTAATAAAATTTAATTTTTTATATTTTTTTTCATATAAATTTATATATTTGCACCCATTGAATTTTAATTTTCTATTTTGTCCACAGTGATTTAGGGTCTTGGATCTGCCATTGGTTGTAATTGCAAAGCAACGGCATGACATTTCCTGTTCCTCTCAAACTTTATTAATTTCAAAACTAGGTTAAACTTTCAATTTCTTTTTAAATGGATTAACGGGCCTATCTTGTTTTACTCTAAGAACAATATACCTTTTTTTTTTTTTAAAACCAGTGTACTTCTTTTACAATTTATTAGTGTGCAACTATTTAATATTGATTATTATTATTATTATTATTTTAATAACATGTAATATTAAATATTTATGAGATAAATATAAATTTTATTAATATGTAATATTTGTGAGTATTTTTTTAGGATATTTTAAAATATTGAGAGTTGAGATAGTATAAAAATTGTATTTTCTTTTATATAGACCGAGTCATACAGTTCAATCAGTAACCAACTAATTCGACTATTGACTTAGTGACCTAATATCTCGACTGATTCAATCACCAGTTCGATTTTTGAAACCCTAATTTGAAGTAGTGTTACTGATTTTTTTAATATTTTTTTCTTTTTTAAAATGTTTTAATTACACTTTTTAGTACTCAAATTTTAATTAGTTATCCAATTTATAGTGAAGTTATAGAAAAAATTAATTTGATCTTAAATTATTTTTTTAAAGAAATCCTCAAATTATTTAAAATGCGTTAATTTGACTTTTTTTAATCAAATTTTGTTATTTATATCGTCTGTTATTAAATATATCAAATTGACATATTTCAAATAATTTGAGAACAACTTAATTTTTTTTTATAACTTCAGGATCTAATTATACAATTAATTAGAATTGATAAATAAAAGTATAATTAAACCTTTTAAAATGTATGTTAAAATAAATCTTATATTAATATATGTCATAAATTGTAACAGTTTGGGTAACCCAAAATTCCAATTTTAAATATAAATTAATTTGATAGTAACAAATTATATGTGGCTATTTTCTCATTCTTCAAAATCAAATTTAAACGGTGAGAAAAAATAATTTTGATGTGGAAATAATATTTTATACAAATTAAGTAGGGAATGAAAGATATATTTTAGTTGTAGCACTCATACAATTTTAAAAATTTACATTTAAAAGTAAATATGTTTTACCATTTAAATAGAAATAATTCTTGTAGATTTACATTTAAAACATTGATTTCAAATACATATTAAATTTTCAAACATTAATTTTTAAAATAATTATTTGAACATTAATTCTTAAAATATTTTTATAAAAGCATATGAACAGTTTAGAGTTGGCTATGTTATTTAGATTTTTTATTAAGAATATTTTCTAGAATGTGCTTACAACAATGATGGTATAAAATACATATCGTTGTAAAATAAAAACAATGTTCCTTAAAATAAATAAAACATCCGCGTAATTTTATTTATTTATTTTTATTAAATTGGATCAAGCAAAGGGAAACGACGAGTTGTTGTCTCAGAGATGCTTACGGTCCTTGACAGGGTCGTCAGCTTTCGTCTCTTTTATAACGAGTTAATCCCACCACACCACTTGCAAGAAAAAATAATAATATATATTTTATTTCAATGTAATGTCTCAATTCTTAAAATTTTATAACCAATTAATTATTGGGCCACGTTTTCCTCGATGCTGGTATACGTGTATAATTTTTTTATTTTATTTTTCTCTTGTTGAGCACGTGCATATACCACTTTACCATGTGAAAAACTAGCCTTCTCTCTAATATTTTATCTCAGATTTTAATATTCCTCACTTGTGCAGTTTAAGATATAATATTTTTAAATGGTATAAGATTCTAATCTTGAATAATAATTTGTATATGAAATAAATTAGGTTAAAGGAAGAATATCTATATTTATAAGTTTGCGGTTTTGACAAAAATTAGTTACTATTTTTGAGGATAATAATTTTGTACCAGTACAAAAAAAAAAAAGAAAAAAAAAATCCTCTGATCTAGGATGAATTATTTCCGTAGCGTTAACAGATCATCATCGTGAATTTTATATTTCTAATCTGTCATTACTTTATAGATAAGAATTCTCTTTTAAAGTTTGTCTAAAAGCGTTTGTTTTATTTGTGTTTAATATATTTTACTTCAATTTGATGCTATGTAAAATTTAATTTAAGAGCCTCCCGTTATTATTTTAAGTATCGATGACAGTAGCGTTCATCACAATGTATATGACGAATTGACGACGTAGCAAGGTGCCATGATATTTCTCTCAACAACATTGCCTGCATTTCACTCTTTTCGTCTTAGTATTTTTTTTTTCTTGAATGATTTTCGTCTTAGCTAGGTAGTAGCTAGTAAACGAATCCATAAAAAAAATAAAATAAAGAAAGCTCTCGAACTTGAGAATTTTTTTTTATTAAAATATAGGATAGAGTATGAAATTGGTTTATCAACTTTTTAAAATTTATGGTTTTGGTCTCTCAATTTTTTAAAGACTAGTCTTGATCCCTAAACTTTCATTTCATTTGTGGAATTAGTTATTTCGTCCATATGTTTTCTTAAGTGTTTTTAGATTTTTTAAAATTTTTTTGGGTAAAGTATGTTTTTTTTATTTTTTTTGAAATTGTAGACTAGAACACCTCTGGGGGAGAGACATCCTAACTAAGTTGACACCCCTTGACCCCACCCTATCCTAAGGCCAAGCTGTATATTATTAAATAAAGAGAAAATGATACAATAGAAAAATATGGGAGGACTAAACCAAAACCCATGGAAAATTCAACAAAAACGAAAATTAGGCAATCCACAACAACTACAGGCAAATTCAGAAGCAATAAAAGGTGGGACAGAGGACCACCAAATAAAAGTCAATCTATTATCTACCCCATGGTTAGCCAAACCATCAGCACAAGCGTTCCCCTCCTGAAAATATGTGTGATATGAGCAAATTAATATGTCAACCCGTCAACATGATGCGATTCCATTTGCTACAAAGAGACCATGGCACCAAAGATGAATTAGAGAAAACAGTAATGACTAGTTGTGAGTCACTCTCAATCTAGAGTTGGGGCTATCCAATCTAGGTTGCTTGCTCGATAGCAACCATGGTTGTAGTAAGCTCAGCATGCAAGACTATGGTGTTACCAATGTAATGTGAGAAGCCACCTCTAAAAACCCCAAAGTGATCCCAAAAAACACCTCCAATGGTGGCATGGCCAGGTGAATCGCGGGTAGTGCCATTAGTATTGCACTTAATGAATCCATAAGGAGGGGGAGATCATTCCACCTGTTTGATGGAGGGAGCCCATCGAGGGTGAACTAGATTATGGAAATGCTTAAGAAGCGAGAATTCCTGAATAGAATTGGAAGCATGACCTGTGGAAATTTTGCTAGAAAGTGAAGCATGGATGACGATGAGGTTGATGGCGTGACTAACCGACATGCTAGTATTTCTAAATCTAAGATCATTGCGGCTCTACCAGGTGATCCGAACAATGTGCGTGATTGCAAATAACATGAGATCTTTAGCTTGGTTGCTATGGACAAATTCCACGGCCCTAAGGAGGGACAACCAGAGGAGTGATCAAGGTTTATAGTGGAGACTGATTGAAGCCAATCCTATAACTTTGAAGCAAAAGAGCAAGCCCAAAAAAGATGGTGTGATGTCTTAGCCTGAGCACCACAATGGCTGCACATAAAAACTAAAATATGACCATGGTGTCTCATCAAGTCATCAGTAGGAAATCAGTTATGTAAAAGTTGCCATAGGACAAAGCCATGAGATGGTGGGATAGCTTGGGACCAAAGAATTTTTGCCTAGGGGAGTTGTTTCCCCGGGACCGAGAAATGAAGATAAGCTTCCTTTAGAGTGAGTGTGCCATGGAGGGAATGCTTCCAGATTGGCTGATCAGAATCAACACTGTCCAAGTTAGGAGGCGGAACTTGTGTAAGTGCAGCAAGAACGTTGGGGATCATGTGAGTGAGTGCTGCAGGGATATACCATTCACCATTAGCTGTAAAGTTACACATAGGGGAAGTAAGGCCCTTCCACAATTTGGAAGGCAAGTTCAAAATATTTGCAATGAATGCATTAATGAAATATTTTGGCAAGCATACCAAATATCGCTCAAGTAGTATAAAAGGGAAGATCCCAATATTGAATCCACAAGGAATTGTTCGTATTTGACTTTAGTAAAGTTATCAATTCCTAAACACTAATTTGGTTTTAAAATGGTTTGTGTTGTAGAACATGAGTAACGACATAAATTAAGCTAAACACTACTAAGATAACAAGTAAAGTAAACGATAAAACAAGAATGTTGATTCAGGACGATGATCGAACGATTAACGTGCGTGAATGTGAAACGATAATGATGGATATGTTGAGGATTTGGTTCAACCGGTTTGCTTCCCATGTAAACATGAAAAATATATTCTCCATTCAAAACAATATTTCAAATTAACTTCAATCTAAAAGTGCTCAAAACGTTATGTCTCATCAAATCAAGCTTAAACTGCTCAACCTCACTTTCGATGTCTCGGTAAGTTCAATTGAGTGGTTTGGTGAAGCTTAGAGATCTTTACAAAGCTAATGGAGTTTATCCTATGTCTAGAAATACACTCCATTATAGTCCAAACTTAGTTCTAAGTTCAAAAGCATTTGTCAATGGCATTTAAACTCTAAAACATGCATATACAACTGATCAAATCATATAACAGGAATAAAGATAGATAAATGAACTTTAAACTGAATATTCAATGAATAGATATGAAGGAAAACATTTATATGTTAAGCACCTAGTTCCAAGTCCTCAACACCAATGGACTAGCCTCTCATTTTCATGAGAAGCTTTAAAAAGGGTTACAAAATGGAAGAGAAGAACAAAGGATGAAGAAGCAGCTCAATCTAATCAGAGTTTGAATATCTCTTTTAAAATTACAAAGTGAAGCTTATATACTATAAGTGGACTTTCGCTTAGCGCGTATGTCTACTAAGTGCAACTTTGCGATTTTGTAGAGGTTCATCTCAGATACAAGGCTTCTGCTAAGCGCGCATGTCCGCTAAGCGCATCTTTAGTTCAAAAGAACAGTTTGCTTAGCGCAATGTTACGCTCAACGCTACATAAATCGCTAGTCTCACTCAGCGCGATGTGCGCTTAGCGAGAGTTGGTGCTAAGCGCTATTTGCCTTCATTCTTTATCTTTTCTTGTTGTTGAACATAGGCTTGCAAACATGAATTGGAGTATATTTCTTGATAATTGCTTGCTATGGTTACAATTAGCAAAAATATAAGAATCTAGATTAAATGAATTCAAACTAAGCTAAAAATCCTGAGAACATTGGATAATCGCTACAAAATATGATGCAATATTTCTGTATATAAAGCGATTATCACCCGTGCATTCCAATAGAGGATATTCATCATTGGACCTTAGAGGAATTCTCTCCCCTGAGGTTATATGGATTCCGAGCATGCTATAAGAGTTTCTTCTGTTGCGATTTGGAGATAATAGGGGTGAAAGCATCTTCAATGCGCATAGAGCCAATAGGAGAGTCCTATTCTGATTCATCATCAACCATGTTGCCCCAACAAGTAGTGACAGCAACAATCTCCTTTTGAGTGCAGGGGGATAGTTGAGATGAAGGCAGGGACTCCACAGTCTCAACAATGTGTGTGCGAGCACTGTTGGAACTATCTGCAGCATGTGGATTGTTATCCCAAGAAGGATGAACTAGTCTAGTACCTGTATTGACTGACTGAAGCACATGCAATTCAGGCTGTACCGTTCCTACACTGTAAATTGGCTAAGGCACATTCAATTCAGGCTATTTTACAATTTCCTCATTAACTAACAACTCAGGTTGTGTTGTGGCATTTTCAATTGGCTCCTCCCGGATAGCAAGATTGGCGTTCTGAATTGGTTGCACTTCCTATGGGATAGAATTCCCATTCTACACCTCATGGTTATCAGGGATTGGTTACTCCTCATGTGGGGTATGCACAGGGGCAGACTCAAGAGTAGGGTCTGTAGTAGGCTGAGCGTCAGGTTCAAGGCCAGTAATTGTCTATTTTGGGACAAAAATAGAAGCTATTTTTTGTTTAGGTTGCTGGTTCCCTTTTCGAACATTATTATGCTTGCAATTTGTGGTTGAATGACCAACTATTCTGATCTATCACAAAAATCAGGCAATCGTTCATACGAAATATCAACATAAAAAGAAAATTTATCACATTCCACCATCAAATGGTCATGTAGCTATTCCTTGAGGTCTAGGTCCACCAAGACATGAGCATAGTGTCCAAAAACACGAGAGGAAGTGGCCTCGTCAACAGCCAGTGGAACCCCAATACCTCTGGCTATAGCAAATAATATCTTGTCCTCCTAGTATTCTTGTGGCAGCCCATGGATATGGATCCAACATTGGGTGTTGGTCTGTTTGACCATATTCGGATTGAAGTCCCTGGACCAAGCAAACAACCATAAAACCCCTGGAGCCAGGTTCCAAGACCCGCTAGCCAACACTTGGTGCATGTCCTCTAGGTTAGCAAAAGAGAATTAGAAAAACCCTTACCAATTGGTGTCAAATTCCACTTTCTAGGCAGTTTCCATATCTTGATTAGGCGTTCCTTGAGTTCTTGAACCTGTGGTGGAGGATCTCCCTTCGACAAGACCAGCCGCTCATGGAGGTGGTTTTTGCAGCGTTCCAACCCAACTTGATATGCGTCCTTCGAGATCTTGATGGCCAGGGTCTCTCCTTTCAAGTACAGTGTGTGCAGTTGGCTAAAAGGGATGTCACAAGTGTGTTTGAGTGTATCCGCGAATGTTTTCTTTGGCCCTCCATTGACTGTGGTAGCCCTACTCGGGAGGATTGTTGAAGGTGGGCAGTTGTCGTGGGATTCCAAGGCATCTCCATGGGAGGACAAAGGCAACCATCTAGCTACCCTTCTTTCGTTATGATGATTTCAGGTAGTTTCGATGATAATGCGATAAAGTATGTTTTTAGTCCCTAAACTTTTGTAAAGTTTTTATTTTGGTCCCTAAACTTTTGAAGACCGGTCATAGTCCTCAAACTTTTATTTCGTTACGTTTGTTTTTAGTCTTCTCCGTTTGTGTTCTGTTAACTAACTTCTTTTCTTGCACGTTTTAATTATTTTGCTTGCCACGTGTACAATTTTTTAATTTTCTTTTTCTTGCAAGTGCGTTGTTTTAAAATGAGTACACAAATATAATCGTTGGACTAGGTGGATCTAGTTGAATAAACTCATCAAATTGTGATGTAAGATAGTTTCTAATGAATAACATTGTGTTAAAAGTATATGTAATTTATTGTTTTCCTTGAAACATTGATAGTACTTTGAGTAGGGTTTAACATGTAATTGTTTTTAGTGGGTCTTGTGCAAGTGGATGTATTTTCCTTACAAATTAGTGGTATCCTAAAAATAGTAGCTACAACAAGCAAACCAGAGGTCACTACAAGAAATTTGTTTTGAGGACAGAACCATCATTTTGTTTCTAAATTTGAGCATTATTGGAATTTTTTATGTATATGTAAAAAAATTTATTATGTTTAAAAGAACTAGGAATCTAGAATGTTCTTGGAGCTATTATGAGTCTAATGATGCTTTAATCCTATTTAGTTTTTATTGCTTTAATTTTGGAATCATGTAATAGTTTTATTCTTATGAACTTAATTGGTATGGCAACGATGAATCTGAGAAGCTTTCCCTTTGAAGACTTCTTTCTAACATTTTTAGAAAATTTCTTTCTAACATTTATAGATTCTTTCCTTATATGTAAATTTTCTATATAATATATTTAATGGAATTTATTGCAGTTTTATGATTTTAGCCCGTTTACTTAAATACAATTTATATTTCTTTTACCTATGGAGGCTATAAGTATAAGTCAATGACTTTTACCTACAATCTTTAACTACAAGTTAATACTTTACCTTGTAAGAATTGCATACAGTGATAGTCAAATATAACTATGATAAAAATAAATTCATAAATAAAACTTATAGTGATAGATTAATATTTGTCATTGGTACAACTTCTCAAAGTTGATGGATAAAATGTTCTTAGAACAAAGTTTATAATACATTTATATATGCATTTGTAATTAACTTATAGTGATAATTTTAGTCATTAGGAATTTGTTTTGTAGTGTCAATAGAACAAGTTATCATATTTATGTTAAAATATTTGATATGGATTAGTATTAATCGATAGGTATTATATTTTCTTTTAATATTGTTAATCGATAATTAAGATAATTATCATATGAATATTGCAGATATTGGATGAGATTATAAATAAGATTAACCTTGCTATTGGTTAGGTCAATCATTTAGTAAATAGCCCATTAAGAGGTTCCTAGGGGATTATAAATTTGTTATTCCATTGAGTAAATTTATGATCTTTCTTACACTAGTCGTCTATTGGATAATTCCCTAGAAAGTGGAGAGTAATCCTCTCAAGAACTATTTAAGGTTGTCTATCGCCATACGACGCTCACAGAAGAATGCAAAGCTGGATTTGTCTTTAATAATCAAACCTTAGTTTTATTGATATAGTCAGATGCTATGATATGTATCTATCTGCAACTGTTTTATTATTTTCCTTCAATTGTTATCAAAGCCAACTTAGATACCATCGGGTCTCTTTTGCAGGTCCAGAATGACCCGTTATTGCTAGCTAGGCGAGGAAGATGAGTTCTTCGGCAAAGCCCACTAGCGGACCCAGTGTATGGGGAGTGTGGGTCCATTTCCAAGGCCCAAAAAATATTCTATTTATTCCCTAATACCATATAATTAACATTTGGCATAATTATAATTTTCATTCCCATGATTTTTTGAAATGATGATTTTCATTCCCTGTTTTATAAGTGAACAATTGAGTTTTTCTAGTTTTAAAAACGCACAAATTTGATTTCTCCGTCTATTTTTAAAGAGTTAACTGTTAGTTTTAACGTTAATTTTGTCTACTTAATTTTTTTGAATTAACAATAATTATTCATATCTTTTTGAATTAACAATAATAGCACAAGACCCTTCTCCTCTCCAGAACCCTAAATTTTTCCTCCCACTCTTCTGAAGTCTCCTCTTCTCTTCTCCTTCGAGATCTAGTGACCCTGCCTCCTTTCTCCTCTTCTCCCTTCTTGTGTTCATTACGTGAGCCATCGAAGTTGAAGGAGAAGGCATTGCGGAGGTTGCACATCGCGGAAGTTTCGTGGAAGTCACGTAGAGGTCATGCGGTGGTCGTGCGGAGGATGTATGGTGGTCGCGCAAAGGGCGTACGTTGGTCACACAGAGGGCACATGGTGGTCGCGTGAAGATCGTTTGAAGCGCACGTGGAGGTTGCTTGGAGGAGGAGAGGAGAAGGGAGGGGGTCGTTGGGTCTTGGAGGAGAAGAAGAGAGAAGACTTCAGAATAGTGAGGGAAAAAATTTAGGATTCCGAAGAGGAGGAGAAGAGTCTTGAGCCATTATTGTTAACTTAAAAAAAATATGGATTATTATTGTTAATTTAAAAAATTAAGTAGATAGTAAACGTTAACACACTAACGGTGAACCTTTAAAATAGATGGAAAGATTAAATTTATGCATTTTTTAAACTAGATGGACCCAATCGTTTACTTATAAAATAAAGGATAAAAATCGTCATCTTAGAAAACTAGGGGATGAAAAATATAATTAATTCTTAACATTTTGTGATTATAGATATTTTTTCGTGAAATTCTTTGAGCATTAGAAAATATTATTTGATTAATTCAAGACTTAGTTTGTGATTTTAAATATCAAACTCTCCAATTTTGAACTTCAAAATTTGTGTGACAATTCTCTATTATTTTAGTAATTTTTCAATATGGGATACTTTCTCTTGTATTGTATCACTATTGTGAAATTATTTTGAAGCCGTTTTATATAATTATGTATGATAAAACTTTCATTTAAGTTTGTACATCATTTTTTCTTCCTTAATTTACATTACCGTAACCCGCCTATCGTGGGTATAGTGATGTGAGTTTTTGTGTTAGTTATACAATTATGTATGGTAAAAATTACCAATTTTGTGATAAACATAATTTTTTCTTAATTTACATAATTGTAAGTTTTTTTTTTTTTTTTTGATTCTATATATGACGTTGATAATAATTATATCCTATCGGTATACTGTTGTTAGTGTGATTTTATTGTTGTCTTATATTCTTAGGGATTCTCTTTTTACTAGACTTTTCTTTGGAATCACATAATATTTTATGATGTTCGGCTTTTCTCCCTAATTCTGTCAAAACCTTGCATGAGACACATTTCCTGAGGCGCTTTCTATAATAATTAATGTTAGTCACATTATTTTCCTTTATCATTACTTGTGATCAAAGATGATCTATTTAAAATAAAATAAATGTATGTAGTGAATTGTATATTACTTTGTGCCATTTTAATGTTTTAATATACATTGTGTTTTTCACAACTATACTCTTCAAATCTAGACCCATTTATCGTTCTTAATTTGTGTCAAATATATATCAAGTATATATTTTTCTAATCACGTGCCTTGGTCATAGAAATTTTGGATTTTAATAAAATTAATATGTTTTTATAAAGTGAATGGTGCAATTGTGCATTAATTTTGAAAATTTATGCAAGTTAATCCAGAGTGTGGATTAAGTTCTCTGCTTAGTTGTTATAGTTAAAATGTTTACTTGTAAAATATCATTGATGATATTTCTATTGAACTCTTTAAGGCAAATTACAAACTATGTCATTCATGTATCTTTTCTTTTTGTCATATTGATTATATTTGGAGTTTTTCCTCCTGCGATGACACTATATACTCTTTTTAAGTCATCAAAGTTCATTTGTCTTATGGTAAAACCATGAACTTTTTAACTTGATTATGATTGCATATATGGATAAATGTATAAATAAATTCTTCTTCTTCTTTTTTTTTTAAAATTATAAGTATGCAATATATATGAGAGTGTCACTATTTCTCAACATTTTCAAGAAGAACTCTACAATCTTTTTTGATTGTTTATTACAATACTCCATTTCATAATCATACTCCAATTCTAGATTTTAGTAGGAGTATTTTACACTTACTAGTTTTAGAGTTTTATTTTGAGATAAATATAAGATTGCGTTGTACACACTAGTGCAAAATATATTTTTTATAACAGCTTTAGTGTTGATATAAAAAAGAAGGTAGTGGCAATTTCGTAAATAAAAAAGTATTTTTAAAATCAAATACAACTGAACTGATCTAGAAAATCTAAATTTTAAATTAGATAAAAAAGAGCTAATCTAAAATAACTTATTTTAGATCATAAAGAAAGATTTGATTTAGTAAGTGATCTAAAAAATTACCTTCTTAAGGCTCTTCTGTTGTAAGTTGATGTATGTGAGAGTTGTGGAACTATCATCACTTAAAACTGCTAGGTGTGCAGATAAAATTACTTTGGTAAGTGATGTATTGTGCTTTGTGGATTGAAGTTTGTGGTGTGGGAGATAAATGTTGTTGTGATTGCCTTAGGAATTTAAATTATTAGTTTATCAACTAAGGCTTGAATTTAAACAAAAAAATAATAGCAGAAAAGATCTCCTGGAAATGGTTTTTTCATGTAAACATTTATGTGTCTAATTATATATCAAATTATCTAATATGATAATTTTCTAATATGCATTCTAGGGAGAGGAAAGCTTTCCTTAGACTCAATTATTTGCTTAGTTTTCAATAGGGATGTTTGTATTTATTACTTGGGAGTATCAAGAACTTGCATAAAGCCACTTGCTCCCTTTTTCAACGCTATTATAGCAATGCATACAAGGATGCTATGAAACAGGATGCAATCAATGTGTATGTGCTACAGTTATGAATTTTCTTATTTTTCTACATGCCTCCAAGTTATATACTTATATTATTTCCAGTGGTTGGATTATAGAATGTCTGCCATCTGGTTTGTTTGTTATTTTCTATTGTCTCTAATTCTGTTATAGGGATTTCATTAAAATGGAAAGAAGGATAACACAGTAGGATTAGGAATCCTCCTCATATATTGCAAAAACAAAAATAAAACAGCAACAATGCTGCAGAATTTTCCAACCCCGCTGCATGTCTTTCTAACCTCTAGCATAGTAGCAACTTTTGTGTTTTTTTTTTAGCAGCTTGTACTTTTGTGATATATACTCTGTTGTAAAGGTTCCCTTGCAATTTTAACTTATTATTCTCTTCTAATCATGAGATGATCTTTCTGTTTTTTGGGGCAGATTCCTAGGGCATTTTCAGCCACAGCAGGGTAAGCCTGCTCTGTGGGAGTTGGGTTTAGATCAGCTCTATGATACATGAAGACATGGAGATGACGATGCAAGGTATTGAATATAATTTATGTGACAAATCTAAAAAGTCATGACTTTCTATATATCTGTCGCATAGATATTAGTCATAAATTCGATTTAAAAAGTCTTTTTCGTCTTATCTAAAAAAATATTTTTTGTACCGGTGACCCTTTGTATTCTTGATTCAATCAAGTAAAACCAATAACTCCGTTATTTTATTGTCTCGCATATATGATTTTTAATAAATTGTTCATATGGCTCAAGACTTTGTTTTCTCTGCAGGTTTGATGAACAGCTTTGGCTCCGGCAACGAACCACCAGATGGCGGCGGCGGTCATCCCTTTCCTACTCCACCTCCACGACCATCCTTCCGTGATATGTTCATGGGAGATAGACTCATTCCGGCACCCAGGCCTAGGGTAGATCTAATCCAACAACAATTGGCAAGAATTGAATATGAAGACGGTAATCCCCTCAAACCAATGGTTCATATCTCTGACAAGGTGTTCGATGGGCTATGTGCTCCTTGGCAAGATGCATTAGTGGTGAAGCTTTTGGGCAAAAATATAGGCTACTCTTTGATGCGGGATAAGCTACATAGACTATGGAAGCTAGTTGCGGGTTTTGAAATTATGGACATTGGCAATGGTTATTTCATGGTGAAGTTTGACAACGCAGGTGATCGCCAAAAGGTTATGGATGAAGGGCCCTGGATGTTATTTGATCATTACCTTACAGTGCAACGTTGGTCTCCTGAGTTTATCTCTCCATCTGCGAAGATTGAAAAACGCGCTGGTGTGGATTCGCTTTCCAGGTCTCAACCTTATTTACTATGATGAAAGCATTTTGCTTGCACTGGCAGCGGCCATTGGGAAACCAGTTAAGGTGGACTCCAATACCAAAGACATAAGGCGAGGCAGGTTTGCACGAGTTTGCATTGAAATCGATCTTACTAAACCAGTTGTTGGGAAGGTCTGGTTGAAAGGTTTTTGGTACCGAGTGGAGTATGAAGGTCTCCATCGTATATGCTCCACATGTGGTTGTTACGGCCATGTTATAAGGGAGTGCACTAAGAAGCAACTAGAATCTCCGTTGGAAACCCCACTATCAACCTCGCAAGGAACAATGCCGCCAACTGCTCCGGTAACCACCGCAACAACAGTAGATCCGTCTCCAATTATTGAAATTAATGTCCCCATTAATTCAAGAGAGCAAGTGAAAACCGCAACAAAAATAACAGATGCCAATCATGATCCTGTTCATGGTGATTGGCTTGTTGTGCAACGAAGGAAGAAACAGAATAACAATAATTCAAATTCAAAAAAGAAAGAGAATATGATGGCTCAGGATTTTATTCTTAAAAAGGATAAGAATAAATTCTCTCTCCCACAACAGAATCCCAATATTCGTGGCAAGAAAGAGAAAGTGGGAAATTTAAAAAGCAATCATGCAAATCAATCTAGCCACGTGGCCCCACCTGCTTATAAAAGATCACGTTAAGATTTTTCTACCCCTATTACACAATTAATTCAAAATGCTGCAAAGACCAACATGAATTCACGTGAGACAAATAAAAAGGTACTACCTCCAGCTCATACTACTCCACCGGACCCCACATCAACACCATCATCGTCCATGTTCAATATTCATGCAAATAATCATGTAAATCAAAATGGGGTTAACACCACGGTACCTGGTGTGCATGCTGATGCTATTGCATCGAACCTTAATATTGATGTGGTTATGGTTGAAGATTCTCAAGGTAAGAAGGTGGCCAATGTGGCTTAAGAGTTAGTCCCTGTAAGCCAAGCCATGCCAACGTAGGGCCATGGCTCAGGTTCCCTCCTCTTTTCATTATGTTGTTATGAATTGTTTACAAGATATATCAATCATATCATGGAACATAAGAGGAGCAGTTGGCCGTTGTACAAAACGGCATGTCAAACATATGATTAAAACCCATAAACCTTCCCTTTTCTTCATCTACGAAACTCATGTTCAATTCCATAGGGTTGAAAATTTTTGGAAGTCATTGGGGTATGAGAAGGTATTTATTCAAGAGGCTAGAGGACATGCAGGAGGTATTTGGGTCTTGTCAGAAAGGCTGGATGTCAACTTTACTCTTCTACACTCCACGAATCAATGTATTACCTTCAGGCTAGAGAAGGCGAATAGTAGGTGGAACTGCTCTGCTCTGTATGCCTCCCCTATTCCTACGGTGAGGGCTATTCTTTGGGACCACTTGATCGAGATTGGTAATGACATGGAAGGACCGTGGCTAGTCATTGGCGATTGGAATGAGATTACTCAACCATCAGAGGTCACAGGAGGAGCCTTCCACCAAGCTAGGGCCAATGCTCTTTACAACGTTCTCACCCAGTGTGGCCTTATTGATATGGAAACCACAGGGAGCTTCTTCACGTGGCGCAAGAATATTCAAGCAAGGGGGTTCATACAAAAAAAACTCGATAGGTGCGTGGCTAACGCTGACTGGCGTCTTGCCTACCCTAATGCATTGTTGGAAACTCTTCTCCCCCACAACTCGGACCACAATCCTCTCCTTCTTTCTTGTCGAAAAGCTGACTCTCGCATAAACCCTTCCTTTCATTTTCAAGCAGCTTGGCTTTCCCACCCAGAGTATGCAAATATTGTGACACAAGCATGGGGTCAAACTACCGGAGACACTTTCCATAAGCTTAATAAGGTTCGTGACAGCTCTATCACCTTTAACAAAGAGGTATTTGGGAATATTTTTCAGGACAAAAAGAAGTTGGAAGTTTGTATCAAAGGAGTCCACTGAGAACTAGAGACTTGGGCTACTTCCGACTTGATTCGATTCGAGAAAGCCTTGCAAGACCAAGACAACCAGATCCTTTTTCGCGAAGAAATGTTATGGTTCCAAGATCTCGTGAGAATTGGGTAAGATTTGGCAACAAGAATACCAAATTCTTTCATACTCAAACGGTTATCAGAAGACGCAAGAATAACATTTCTGGCCTGTTTATCGATAATATTTGGTGCACTGATGCATCCCTTATTAAGAAGGAAGCTCAATCGTTCTACCAAGGTCTCTTCCAATCTACTGCTAGATGTCTTCCCAATTGCTTACAGCTAGTGCATGTTCCTCGATTAGAGGATCATGTCTCCCTCGGCCTAGCCGCTACCGTCACGTTACGGGAAGTGAAGGATGCCCTCTTTAGCATGAACCCTTACAAAGCCCCTGGGCCAGACGGATTTCAACCTATATTTTTCAGAACCTTCTGGCCACATATCAAGGATGATATTACACGCATGGTAGCTGAGATCTTTGCCACAACTGTTGTCCCATCCCAAATGACTAACACTTTGATAGTTCCCATTCCTAAGTCGGAGAATCCCACGTCCATCAGGGACTTCAGACCGATCAGTGTTTGTAATGTTCTATTCAAATTGGTCTCCAAGGTCCTAGTGAATCGCCTTCGGCCACACCTAGATTCTATCATTGGTCCCCTTCAAAGTAGCTTCATCCCCAAGAGGGGAACTTGTGATAATGCCATCATCGCCCAAGAGATTGTTCATAGTATGCATAAGAAGACTGGAAAGACTGGATATGTTATGTTCAAGATTGATTTTGAAAAAGCCTATGATAGGGTTGATTGGAGCTTCTTGAGATTGACTCTGAAGGAATTTGGGTTTCCCGGACCGCATAATAGATTTGGTTATGAATTGCACTACTACTACGTCCTTGTCCTTAAAATGGAATAATGAGAGATTGCCCTCTTTCTCGCCGAGACGTGGTCTTCGTCAGGGAGACCCAATGTCACCTTATCTCTTTCTGCTATGCATGGAGAAGCTAGCACTTCTCATTCAGGAGAAAGTGAGTAGTGGGGATTGGCAACCAGTTACGGTCTCCAGAGGTGGCCCTAAGATATCACATTTATTTTTTGCCGATGATTGCTTGTTGTTCACTAAGGCGTCAGCAAATCAAGTGCAGTTGGTCCAGGATGTTATCCGTCTATTTTGTCTTGCTTCTGGCTTGAAAGTCAATAGTCAGAAATCTAAGTTCTTCGTCTCTAAGAATGTTCCACGTAGCAAAATCCAGTAATTCGCCACTATATTAGAGTTCCAACACACTCATAATCCAGGCAGATACTTGGGGTTCCCTCTCTTGGTAGGTAGGACCACTAAGGCGGATTTTGCCTCCCTCATAGACCGTGTCAATAGCCACATTGTAGGTTGGAAGGGCCAACTCCTTAGCCGTGCTGGCAGAGTAACTTTGGCTATGTCAGTTATATCTGCTATCCCCTCCTACTCTATGCAAAACCTATGGATCCCGGAGGGAATTTGCAATAAAATTGACTCTAGGTTAAGGTGCTTCATCTGGGGAGGGAATCACAATCATTGGGTAGATTGGTCTACGATCTCTAAAACTCGTGCCAAAGGAGGTTTGGGCATTCGTCGATGTCACCAAGCTAACATTTCCCTACTTGGCAAGCATGTGTGGGATCTTTTGCACGGCAAGGATAAGTTATGGGTTCGCTTACTATATGCGAAATATATTGGCCAAAAGAATATTCTTCACCTTAAGAATTCCACAAGCAGCTCGTATGTTTGGTCCTCTATCATGAAAGCCTTATCTCATCTCAAACAAGGTTTCACGTTTAGGATTGGAGACGGGGATTGCTCCTTTTGGTTTGATCCTTGGTTAGAGGAGGGACCATTGTATGGCATGGTAGATGAGGTCCATGAAAGGGACATGCAATTACGCGTTAAGGATGTCTATTTTGATGGCTATTGGCACTTTGACGTCCTTACTACAACCTTGCCCCAAGACATTCGGAACACCCTTCCGTACTTGTTTCTTAATCCTTCTATGCCGGATATTATTAGGTGGAGTGCATCTAGCTCGGGAAGGTATGATACCAAGTCCGCCTATGCGTGGTTGAGCCGAGAGCCTGCTTTTCATCTTACCTGTGCTGAGTTCTGGTCGTGGGTGTGGAAGTCCAAGCTACCTGAGAATATTAAACACTTTATTTGGCTCACCTATAGAGGGAGTCTTCCTACTAACTCTTTCCGCTTCATGTGGCATATTACTACTGATTCTTCTTGTTGCAGGTGTGGAGATGCCAATGAAACATGGATTCACATCCTTCACGATTGTCCCTATGCATGTAAGGTGTGGCAATACATCCAGTTGCAGTATGGTCTTGATTTCTTCATTGATGATGCTGCATACTGGCTCAGAAGTAACATTCAAGGAAATTTTCAGCTCTTATTCGGCATCACTTACTGGATGATTTGGTGTGCGAGGAATGGGGTGGTTTTTAACGATATAGTTTGGCCAGATTGGTATATGCATAACCAGATAAGTTCTCTTTTACATCTAGCCAAAGGGACAAGCTCGACCAGTTCAACCAGCTCATCCTCAATAGATAGGATACTGGTTAACTAGGAACCTCCTCCGCAAAACTACATCAAGATCAATACGGACGGTAGTTCCTTTGGTAATCCTGGCTTGTTAGGTTTTGGTGGCGTTCTACGAGATTTTGCAAGCAATTGGATCACGGGTTATATGGGCAATTGTGGTTTTACTTCAAATACCACCGCTGAGCTGTGTGCTATTTTCCATGGCATTAAACTTGCCCACACAAAAGGTTTCTCTAATGTTATTTGTGAGACGGATTCCACCACTTCTCTGAAATTCATCATTGAAGGGCTCGACGTTGTTCATCCTCATGCAGGTATGGTTTCGGCCATTCGTGATTACGTACAACTACCTTGGAACATTAGCTTCAAGCATACGCTTAGGCAAGAAAATAATGTGGCAGACATTCTTGCTAAGTCAGGAGCCAAATCCTCCTCCTCGTTTATTTTATTAAATTATTGTCTAGCTTCAGCTTCGAATTACTTAGTTGCTGATGCTTCAGGCATTCTCTTTTGTAGGTCTTAGTGCCATTTTTTTTTAATTTCTTTATTCATCAAAAAAAAATAAAATTGTCTAGCATATAGCGATCATGAAATTAGTCATGGTTCTTACGACGATAAAGTCGTGTTTATTACATGCTAAGTCAAAAAAAATTTAAGCATGTTTTGAGATTTTTTTAATACGACTATTGCTAAATATATATTTGGCATAATTGTTGATAATTTGTATCATTATATTATATTAATGATAATTATACTCCATCGATGTGTTATTATTGATATAATTTGTTGAGATACAATGCACCGTTTGTCTTACACTTATATCAAATATTTGTTTGAGGCCCTGTCAACATTGGAGTTTTGATGATATAAGCTTTTCTTATACATTATAATATTATATTTATTATTTATTGTGTTTTGAGATCCTTGAGGGAGATCTCAATAAATAAGAATTTCTCTCTAAAAGGCGTATTTTGGTTATACTTCTATGGAACCATTTAACTTTGAGTATGTGACAATTTACGCTTATGTTTTTTTGGTTGTTCCATACTAGCCTATTTGTTTAAACCTTTTATTAATTGGGCATTTTTTAAAGCAATTCAATATTATTATGAAAGTTTCCACTTACCTTGAGTTAGACAAATTTGTTTAATGAAATATTATATAGACATATTGCTATCATGTGGGTAGTGGACATACTCTATAGGTATAACATTACTCGATAAGATTCTAGTTGATAAGGAAAATAGATGAATTTGTTTAGTTGTTTGGATAGTTTTCTTGAAATCATTAACTCAACTATCTTTCTTTATCAAGTGGGAGGATCTTACATTAATCATATATGTGCAACCAAATTTATTTTTCTTGATAAAATGATTTTGGTCACATACTATTGTGATCATTTTGTTATTGGTGGTGATTCCTTTGTTGTTGGGACCTACATTAAGGATTTTGAGTTGGTCTCTTATAGAATATTGTTTTGTTTGATAACTCTATTGTCAGGGGACAATACTTGTAAGGACAATATAGGAATTCCAAATTTGAAGAGATTAATTTCTCCATACCATATTTGTATTATTGTTGATTGAATTTTTGCAATTTTGCTAAAGTTATAAAATTTAATTTGGGATATATAGATAAACCTATATCCATTATAGTTTGTGATGAGAGTTTACTTGTTGTTATATCCTTAATATTTTTAAGCATAAATCCCATGTACTTGAGAATATGTTTTGAGTGAGTAATTGAAAATTAGGAAATGATCCCATATTCCATTTCAGACCTGGGAATTTTTTTTATTATTATTTCACTAATAGTTACTTTGTTAATATAATCCTTTTGTGGGTCAAAATTCTTTGAGGATTAACATGTGGTTAGCTATGAAACCCTTTTGTAAATTTATGTAATTGATAGATAGATTGTGTGTTGGGTTTCATATTCTCGTTTCTAACTACTTCTCACTAATCTATGAAATACACAAGAACACACTAGAAAGAGGTTGAATAGTGGGTTAGATAAACTAGAAAGATTTTTGCAATAGATAGTTAAAATGTTGTGTGTTGAGATATATGAAGCTTTTGAAACAAGCTAATATATCTCTTCAAGACAAGCCTTTTGAAAACCTTTCCAAGATGCACAAAGTGCAAAGATGAATATTTATAAGCAAAAGGCAACAAGAATAAAACACTTGTTTTTATATTGGTTCACTCAACCTTGAACTACATCAAGTTCTCCTTTAACAACTGTTAAAGGGTTCCACTATAATTAACTTGATTACAAAACAAGTATTCTAGACTGCCACTTCTGACTATAAGTATTCTCTATACTACTACTGGCTACAAGTATTCTAAAACCACTTATGGTTACAAGTATAAATCTCTCCTTGAGATTATACTACTAAAGTATTGTTTAGTCACTAAGCCACTCTTGGCTCTTTCTATTCAAAAGTTTGAATAAGATTCAAATGATTTTCAGTGAGAGGATATACAAATGAGTTTAATCTTTATGAGCTTAAAAGATGGTGTTTCTTTTTCTCACTAGGGTTTTGCAAGCTTTCTCAAGGTTCTTAAAGTTGATTGCTTTTTCAACTTTATAATTGTTATCTATTCACAACTTGGTTTTTGTCAATCTTCTTCTTTGCATGGAAGCATCTATTTATAGTAGAGTTTCTTGGATTTGAATGTTAAAGTAGATTTAATCCGTTGTCTCAAAGTTGAGTGTTGAAGTTGCTTTAGCTTGAGCAAGTCAAAGAAAAGCAAGCTCCTGTCTTATCACAACTCTGCTTTAGCTTTTCGTAGGTGTGCTTCTCAAAATGTAATAACCTTTTTAGATGTATCTACTTAACTTCACCATTCACGAGACAAACAAACATATATACGAGGAATATATGTAAAGTAGTTCAATGAGATCTACCTCTCTTTATGTTTTAGACACAACGTTCTTAAAGTCAGGATATTAATTATAAGTATGTTGTCGTCTAGTGCAAGCGTTGTACCAATGGACAACAAGATTATGTCTATCTGTTAAGACCAAACATTGTCTGCTATGCATAGGATTATTTCACCATTTGGTGCAAAATGATTTCATCGTTTGTGTCTTAGGGAAATTTCCTTGAACTTGGAAATGTGTCCTGTCGTCTGATAGTACTCTTTTTCGTCTGGTCACACGATGACCACGTTGTTTGTTTAAAGCACTTTGGATGCTTGATTTATTATGAAAGTGTTTTCAGACAGTTAATAATATAGTGAGACTATAGAGATGTTACAATTCGTCTGTCTGTGATGATTTTTGGTTCCTTGAAATATCTCAATTTCATATCATTAGTTTAATAAAATATTATCATATTTGTTATCATCAAAATCAATTAAAAGATTAGGCACCAGACATCATCCAATGTCTTGGTTCTAACAATCTATATTTCTTTAAGAGAGAAAATAGTGATTTTTGTTTACATTGAGTATTATCTTATAGAGTTATGATTTCACTATCATTACACTATTTAAATACTAGTGGACTCTATGAGAATCCTAATCTTATTATGGTATGTAAGGATTAGTGGGAGCATATATTCTTGTGTTATGTCTTGAGACTTATCAAATTTATATTGTCATATATTGTTGTGCACATTTAATGATCATATGACACACTTTGAGGACTTTGTTATTTATTTTGTTGTATTGTGTTTTAGTAGGCATCTTTAGCGGATGCTAAGGCCATTTTTTTGGGAATTGCACAATTTGTCATTCGGCATGTAATTATCTTGTACATTTCTTTTACCCAAAACTTCACATTTTGTTTGGTCAAAACTTATAAATATAATATTTCAATCGGGTATGATTCTTTACATTGTCAAGGTGCTTGTCATGAGGTACCAAAGCCAGCTATAGTTGAAAGTGGCGATAAAGATGGAGTGGTAGAAGATGTGTTGAGTGATGAGGAAGATGACAAGAGCAAGGGAGAGGAAGTAGAAGCTGAAAAAGAAGCACATACATGCAAAGATAGAGGAAAGGTGAATGATGAAGCATCACCAATTTGCAAGACCAAGTGTCAATTGGTGAGGGAGGAAAGACAACATTGGGTGAGGGGGTAACCAAGAATGTGCCTTACCCTTTGGTCTTATCAAGGAAGGATAAAGAGAGACATTTTGCTCGATTCCTTGAAATCTTCAAAATTCTAGAGATTATAATCCCTTTTGGTGAGGCTCTACAACAAATACCTCTTTATGCCAAATTCATGAAGGATTTGGTCACCAAGAAGAGGAAATATATTGAAGAAGAAACCATCAAGGTCCATGGTAATTGTAGTGACATTATTCAAAGGGCCCTACCACCCAAATTCAAGGATTCGGGTAGCTTCATTATTCCGTGCACTATAGGAGAAGTCTTTATAGGAAAAGACTTAGGTAGCGCATTAACCTAATGCCACTCTCAATACTACAAAGAATTGGAGATTTGGAATTGAAGCCAACTGGATGACTTTCTAGCTGGAAGACCGCTGCATTAAATATCCCCATGGTGTGATTGAAGATGACCTTGTCAAAGTGGGATAATTCACCTTTCTGGAGGATTTTGTCATAATGGACATGGAGGAGGAGAAGGAGGTGCCCTTGATTCTGGGAAGACCCTTTATGATGGCTGTTAATGTAGTGGTGGACATGGATAGAGGAAACCTTTAGCTAAGCGTAGAGGACCAGAAAGTCACCTTCAACATATTTGAAGCCATCCATCACTAGAGGGACACCAAGGATTGTTTCTGCATTGATGTGTTGAATAAGAGGTGGTAGAAGCTACTAATTAGCTGACCATGCACTCTCCACTTGAACGGGTCTTGGTGCATTCTATGGAATGACTTACTATTGAAGAGGAGGAAGAAGTCCAAGAGTATAAACATCACTTGGAAAGGTTGAAAGAGATTCCACCAAAAGAGAGCACTTACGAAAAGTTGAAGCATGACAAGATGGAGAAGCTCAAGCTTGAATTGAAAGCCTTACCTCCTCACCTCAAATACACTTTCCTTGAAGAAGAAGAGGGCAAATTTGTAATTATCAACAATTCTCTATCCTTTAAGGAAAAATCACAACCTGTAGAACTCCTCAAGCGTTACCAAGACGTTGTAGGTTGGCATATTTTTGATCTCAAGGAAATTAGCCCATCCTATTGTATGCACAAGATCATGATGGAAGCTGATTATAAGCCATTGAGACAACCACAAAGAAGGCTAAATCCCACCATGAAGAAAGAAGGGTTGGTAAATAGTTTTAATATCAACCCCTTTAGGTAATTAGAACCAAAAAATAAACCTATGAGGAAAAAAAGCCTCAAACACGTATGTGGTGAAATTTGTTTTTATTTTTAAAAGGGGGTCTATCAAGAAAAATACATGTTTATTGAGTTGTAGCATTGGAATTTTTTAGAATGTCCAAGTTTCCCCCTGATCAATTTTCTACATAACTCGCTTAGCATGAGTTCTAGTTAAGCGAGAAGGTAAAATTTCTTGACTACAGAGGGGAGCTCGCTAAGCTCCACTGGTGGCTAAGCGAATTTACAACTTTAACTTGGAATTCTAAAAAGTTTTGAAGAATTCACTAAGCCCCAATTGGAGCTAAGCAAAATTATAGCTTTGTTTTGCAATTTTTTGTTATTCGCTAAGCACGAGTTCTAGCTTAGCGCAAGGCTTGAGTATTAGAAAAAAAAATCAAAATTTAATAATCCCTCTTAGGCAATGCGTGCTTAACGCCCACTCGTGCTAAGTGCATCGATCATTACTGCATTGGGCATTTGCAAAACTATCCTTCTCTCTCTCTCCCTTAATACCCATTCCACTCTTTCTCACACACACATAAACCCTAAAACTATTTCCCCTTCCCTAATCTCTCTTAGCCGTCACACACACACATAAGCATCCTCCTCCTTCCTTTCAATCATTCTTCGTGCACACACCTTCACTGCATTCTTTCTTCTTCATATTCTCTTAACCAAGGTAAATTCTTTCTTTCGTTATGCATATTGTTCTACTATGAGTTTGGGTTGTGCTGATAGTTAGGGTTTTAACTTTCAATTTCGAGTTTGAAGTTCACTTGGGGTACACGAAATTGGGGAAACATCGGATTTTTGATTGCGAAAACCCTTTTTGTAACTCTTCGAACTCGTTATTGCTTGTGTTGTGGTTGACACGCTTGGAATCAAGGTGAGGAGTGATCTCACAAAGGGTACTCTTTCTGGAAATCTTGTTGCTTGCTAAGCGCATAGAGGAGTTTCTAGGTTAATGTTCTTGCCTCTATCTTATTGTTCTTGGACCTGGAAAATTTCCAGATCTAAGCACGGCTAAGTGAGTATGCTTGCTAAGCATGCTCTGCGTTTTGTTTTTCTTTTTGTTCCTTCATGTTCAGTTTTCAATCTTTTGAACTTGCTAAGTGCACATGCGTGCTAAGAAAAATTTGTTCTCTATTACACATTTCTATTGGTGAAGTTGCTAAGCGGGCATGCGCGCTAAGTGAATTTAATTCTCTGTAACACATTTTTAGTAGAACTCGCTAAGCACATAGTCACGCTAAGTGAATTTTGTTTTGTGTCCCACATTTCTTTTGGAACTCGCTGAGCACGCATTGTGGCTTAGCACACCTGTGTGTCTTTCCTTTGTTAATATGATGGCTCGCTTAGCGCGACTTCGTGCTTAGCGAGAGCTATCTTGTTCTCACTTATGTTTCTCTTGTTTCTTAATTCTTTTTTCTAGTACAGATGGCCCCTAAGCCCTGTACTTAATGTGGTGAAGCCTCCTCCAGTGTAGTCGCACATGCCTCTAACATCCATGTGACATACCCCTATGACTCAAAGCGCTTTGAGTCCTACACAGCCAAGAATGGTTCAACAATGAACTCATGGGTCAGGGCCTCATCCCGAAGCGTCTAATGAACCTTCCTCCAGGCACATACGACATTTTCAAAAACAAGCTAAAACGCCGTGGATGGCTCAAAAAGCTATGCTCCCACTACAAGAATTTTGCGGATTTGTAGTGTCCCTCCTAGACACTAGACAAGGAGTTCTATGCCAACATATACAATCCAAAGAATCAGTACCCAATCTCTGACCACCGTTGCAAGATCCAGTGAAGACCCTCCGTTGGGATGGGGCGTCCATTATCCATTTCTTGTAGACCCCACCAGTCTACGTGAGAGACTCTAAGCTGACGACATTTGACATCTACCTCAACCACAACAAGGATTACAACGCCATTGAGAAGATGTGCGTGTCAAGCAAGGGGTTCCACCTAACACCTAAGGGGTTGTTATGGAAGATTGTGCATCTTGATATGACCACATTAGCCCCAAGCTTGGTGCACTACAATAATTTTGTGAATTTGCGATAGAAGTTTCCATTGCAAATCCATAAAAAATTCTTCAATAAAAAGTAATTGTGATGGATTCCTTCACCTTACTCTCACTATTCCATTACAACTTTTAATCACTAATCTGCCACAAATTCAAATTAAAAACAAAATCCTCTCTCTCTCTCTCTCTCTCTCTCTCTCTCTCTCTATATATATATATATATATATATATATATATATAATTTTCAAATTTGAATAAAATAATTTTAAAAAATAAAGTAATTATAAGTCGTTACACATTTGTTAAATCAATTTTTTTTAATTAATTAGATATTTAATTCAAAACTTATCTTATATAAAACTAACTAAATTTGTTATCTTATCTATTGAATACTCTTAAAAATATTCATAATTATAAAAGATTTGTTTTTCGAGTTACGATTCAAATCAGTTTTTTAATCTGACAAAATATATAAATAAATCTGGTATCTTATAAGTAAATAAATCAAATTTATATATATCAAGTTAAACAACTTTATCAAGATCACATCTACAACATACTTTTAAGCTAATCTAGCATCTTGATTCTTGTAGTGGATATTTTAGAAAGTGCTAATTTGATTAAAAAACCAAAAAGAAACGAAGCATAACAAGGGAGAGGATATAAGTTCCGAGAGTAAGAGTAAGATTGTTAACAGTAGCAACAATCAACAAAACAAAAAATAAAAAAAATATATCCTCTACCTTCTTTCCCCTGTCCCAAGTCATAAACTAACTATACCCAACAAATATATTCAATGAAGAATCCAAAGCAGCTCTGACACAGCGAATATGCTTTTGTCTCTTTGCTTCCTTGGCATTTGATGTAGTCAACAGTTTCTTCTTCTTCATCTCTTCGTGCTCGTTGTTCCTCGAAGTAGCGGGAAGAGTGTTTCTGGCTACGATTCTTTCGCGATCGCAAGTGACGATAGTTCTAAGAGGGGTAGTTTTGAGTGGTTGAGTGGACATGTACTTTCTTTAAACAACAAAACAAAAGGAAATAAACGGGATGATTTTTCAAAAAAAACTAAAAGGGCATACATTCATATAAAACTTCAAATTTTCTAGATATTAGAATAAAATTACTATATTATATATCTAGAGATTCTATTCTATAAATCTATATATTAAATAGGTTTATCTATCTATTAATTCTATTCTATCAATCTATATATTATATAGGTTTAGAATCTACAACCACAGTTCACAATGATTGTTCCTAATTAAATCAGAAACAAAATCTCTCTCTCTCTCTCTCTCTATATATATATATATATATATGGGGTCTGTTAATATGCACACACCCATTTTTCAGTATGAGCACATTAGCAATGCGCACCAAAACTTTTGAACAAAAAAGCCATCAATCTTTCATTTAAATTAACACAAATTAAAATAATATTTGTGTAATTTACTAGAAAATTTAGACAGTTAGCATTAAATATTTTAAAATTCAAATTCAAATTTAAGATAACCAAAATATCTAAAAAAGATTCACCAAACAAAAATGAGATATGCAAAATCACCACCACCACTAGTACTGCCAAGATTGCTGGGCTGCTGCCTCCAAGATCACCATTGTAGCCATCGCCTTGACCACTACCACCACCACCACCATGATTGCCACCACCTCCCCTATCATGACTGTTGTCACAACTGCCACCACTACCACTATTGGCTGCGATGGTGGCGGTTGCAACAACA
The DNA here is from genome assembly GCA_014843725.1 of Amphicarpaea edgeworthii. Lineage (NCBI taxonomy): Eukaryota > Viridiplantae > Streptophyta > Magnoliopsida > Fabales > Fabaceae > Amphicarpaea > Amphicarpaea edgeworthii. The sequence goes on along the minus strand of CM026325.1, from coordinate 16,156,034 downwards.
GTCATGACAGGGGAGGTGGTGACGATCATGGTGGTGGTGGCGATGATGGTGCTGAAAAATTATATCTTATATGTTAGATATAATTATCAAATTTGAATAAAGAAATTTTAAAAAAATGTAATTATAAGACGTTATACATTTGTTAAATAAAACAATTTTTGAATTAATTAGATATTTAATTCAAATCTTATCTTATATAAAAACTAACTACATTTGTTATCTTATCTATTGAATACTCTTAAAAATATTCATAATTATATAAAAATTAGGCTTAATTGCAATTTTGGTCCCCTTACTTTTCCAAATCCACAATTTTGGTCCCTCTAATTTAAAATCTGCAATTTTGATCCCCTTATTTTCAAAATCAAGCACTTTTGGTTCTTCTGTTAATTTTGAAGCGTTGTCCATTATCTTTAATGTTGACTTTTTTATTGTAATTAAAAATTATTTAAATAAAATTAATTAGTTAATTTTTTTTACTAATGACATAATTACCCTTTTTTTATTCTTAAGTTACCCTTTGATTTAATTAGTTAATTTAAATAAAAAAGTAAATTTTGGCAAAGCTAGGATTTGAAACTAGCTCTCTTTAATTTTCAAATGTTAGAATAACCACTAAGCCAATGATCTAAATAATTATTATTATGAAAGATTTATATATATAAATCTTTCACATAAATTTTATTTATTATTATATATTTATTTATTGCTTCTTGTGTTTTCAACAAGAATTTAGTATTTTGAATAAAAGTAAAATAAAGGGAGTGATTTATAAAATAAAAAGTGAAATATATAAAAAAATTACAACTAATAATAGGAGATATTAAAAAAATAAAGGAAGAATAAATTAAATAACTTTTAATAATATTAAATATTAATTAAATAAACTTTTATAAATTTAAAAATTGTATATAAAAAATATTTTTAATTTTTTTCAATATAGTTTGGGTCAATTAGTGACCCAATGTCTTGACCGGTTCGATCACTAGTCCAAATTTTAAAACTATGACAGAGAGACGTCGAGAGAGATGTCGAGATACCGAAGTTATTTAAATTATTATTCCTTTATTTTTTAATATCTCCTATTATTATTTGTAAATTTTTTTATATATATATTTCACTTTTTTTTTATAAATCACTCCCTTTATTCAAATTACTAAATTCTTGTTAAGAATACAAGAAACAATAAATAACTATATGATAATAAATAAAATTTATGTGAAAGATTCATATATATAAATGTTTCATAATAATTATTAATTAAATTATTGGTTTAGTGGTAATTTTAACATTTAAAAACTAAAGAGAGCTAGACTCAAATCCTATCTTTGCCAAAATTCACTTAATTTTTATTTAAATTAACTAATTAAATCAAAGGGTAATTTAGGAATAAAAAGGGTAATTATGTCATTAGTAAAAAAAATTAACTAATTAATTTTATTTAAATAATTATTAATTACAATAAAAAAGTCAACGTTAAAGATAATGGTCAACACCTCAAAATTATCAAAGGGACCAAAAATGTTTGATTTTGAAAGTAAGGGGATCAAAATTGCGGATTTGGAAAAGTATGAGACCAAAATTGCAATTAAGCCTAAAAATTAACATTATTATATACATTATTGAATAAAATTAAAATAACATATAAAACCCAAAGGGTTGGCATAGTGGTGTAAGACCTCAATGCATTCACAAGGGTGAGAGCGATCTATTTAGCGGGAGGTTGTGGGACACCCGTGGTTAACACAAAAAAAAAACTTTATAAAAATAAGAAAAATAACTAAAATTTATAAAATAAAGAATAGTTGTAGAATCTTTTAAAAAATAAATAAATTAAGAATAATAAAATAAATGCTGAATTAAATAATTCACACCATATATAGCTTTTGTTGTAAAAACCTTATGTAATATAATTATAATCAAAAGACATATTTTCACATAAAGTTAAATAAAATAATATCAAACACGTTCTAATATAGTTTTTTTTATTATTTAATTAAATTACATGATATTTGTATAAATTAACTTAAAATTAAAAATTAAATGTCTCTATTTTTTCTTTAAAATGCCCATAGAGTATTAGAAAAACCAAATGAAACGATTCTTATTTCTTTAATATATTTTATGTTAGATTATGTTATATATTTTTTTAAGTTTTTTTTTTTATATATTTAAAATCCATTAAAAATTGGTAATGTTAAGTAATTTGTGAGGAATTGGCGACAGAAACAATTGTGTCACAATATTGCGTCGGATCTGCTTCAGAAACTATTCTCGTTAAAACTAATTTTATATTGACAATGCCTTTTGGGAGGGATTTGCGATGACCTTTTCCTTCGCAAATTACTGATGGGTTTGCAAGAGAAATTTCCCTCACTATTGTAAGATTTTTCTTTTTTACAATAATTAATTTTTTTATTAATGAGGAATATGTGAGGATATATATCCGTTGTTAGGTAATTTGAGAAAGTTGAGAGGGAATAGCGAGAGAAATATTTGCCTTCGCTAATCCCTCACTAATTTGTGAAGGATTCAAATGACTTTTTAGTTCACTCAAATTTGTCTCTAAACTATGATGAAGTAGTGACAAAATATATCCCTTGCTAATCTACAAAATTCTTGTAGTGGTGTGTTATCCTACTTCAATTTGGCACCCACTTCTCACACCTCTAATGCCAATGTGCCATGCATTGGGTGGATTTATGCCTTGATGATGGGAATGAACATGGATGTGGGAAGCTTCATCTCCAATTAGATTGCTGATATTGCAAACTCCAACTCCAGTAGGTTGGGTTTCCCCACCCTCATATCCATACTATGCAAGGCCAAGAACATTCGGTCGGGAGCAAAATTCTTCCAAAAACTAAGCCCACCAATCACTAAATCCTTCATCTTCACCTTCTATTATAATGAGGCTGACTCGGAGAAGCTCGAGCTTCCTCCAAAGCCCAAAAGGAAAACCTGCACCAGAATTGCTTTTGGGAGCTCCTCACATGTTGCCTCTGTTGTCACTCTGGACATGCTCTAGTCCTTTATTGACGGTCTTTAGCTACAACTATCCCAGCAAGCTGAGGATCTGCACTTTCAAATGGAACAACGAACTAATGCATTGTATCGCGGTCAATGCACCCTGATAGACAACATGCACTAACTCTCTATTCAACAACCTGTGATGTCCAGGTAGGAATTCATGAACTAGGTGCCATGGCCTAAGGATAGGCCATATTTTTCGCGGAGGGTGGCGCTTCAGGTGACCAGGAAGCGAGTGAAAAAGAAGGTAACCCGATGGAGTTGAATTTCAGAGGAGAGGAGAACCTTGATGAGGATCAGTAGTATGATAGGGAATAGGGTACCATGGTTGTTCCCTTGAGGCCCATTGGTTTTACTTTCTTTTTCTATGAACAATTTTTCCGCTTTCGCATTTATGCTTATTTTACTTTCTAGTAGTGTAGATTTTACCGCTTTCGTAGTTTTAGTTCTTGTGATGTTGGGTGTCTTAGAACACATTTGTTTGTTCATTTTTCATTGCTTTCAATTATTTGTTTTATTTTGAACCATTGGCATAAATCCCTTGATTTTCAACTAAGTGAGAGTGTATTTTTAGGCTGCTTAGTCTTGAGGTTAATGCATGCGCGTAAGTTCGGTGAATTAATAATTGTGAGCATTTGGCTTTTGAAAAACTTGTGAATGCGTTGAAAATTAACCGGTGAGTGTGAGAATCTTACTGCGAGAGAACCATTGAGTTGTTGCACTAATTTTTGAAGAATTCTCTAAATTGATGTGTACATGTTAATGTGGAAATGATTAAGGCCTTGTTTGCTTAGAGTAATTCCTAGAGACAAAATAAAAGGAAAACTAGTATTATTGAGAGAACCCTTGCTAGCCCCTTGAGCCAAACGAGAACTCTTTTTTTTTGACAAACCAGAACCTTGAACAATTAAGAATTGCCCACCTTACTTTAGGGAATAGGAGAGCATATCCTTATGGTTTAAAGCAAATTTGTTCCAACTTTGGGGGAATCGGGTGAAAATCCACTCTAGATGAAGAAATGACAGCAACACATCGGACACAATGTGAAAAATCACACTAGGCAAAGCCTCCACAAAAAAAAAAAAGAAAAAAAAAGGAGAGAAAAATTAAATGTATGACTCAAGTATGGTGTAGTTGGTGTCTAATTGTGGTGATGAGTTGTGGGATACTAGAAAAGTTGGTAATAGAGAATGAGAGCTAAGGATATGCTTTCTTTGACCCTTTGGAATTTGAACTCAAGAAAAACCAATAATTCTTTGTAGCCCAACCACATTTCAACCTTGATAAAGTCATTAGTGATCCATGTTGCTTGTACATGTGCAGTAAATTGAGAAGAAGTTCAAAAGTCTAAGTGCGTAATTTCAATTAGAGGAATTTGACCATCTCATACTTTGATACACTGAGTGTTGAGTGAAACATTGGCTTTGTTAGGATTATTGTGTTCACTTGGACTTCAATTGTTGAATGCTTCTTTGTTGATTTTTTTACCTTTTGTGTGCATTGAAAATTTTTCTTCACAACCTTAATACATTTGATCTTGATTGGGGATGCCTATTGTCAACTACCATTGGTTTTAGATTTGATTCCTCTACTATCAATTGTGCCTTTACATCCACATTGCGTGCTAGGTAGACATTCTTTTTCGCTTGAGGACAAACAAAACTTTAATTTAGGAGAGTTTGATAATCACATTGTGTACGTAATTTCTTGAGTATATTTCATGGCAATTATCCAACATTCTCATGGTTTTAGCTTAGTTTGAACTCATTTATCATATATTTCAATAGTTTTGTTAAATCTAACCTTAGGAAGTTAGTTTGTAGGAAATGCATCAAATTTCATGTTTTACATACCTAAGTTCATCATCAAGAGAAGATGGGAAGAAGGGTCGAATAATTTCTTAAATTAAAAATTAAAAATAAATTATTACTTCAAAGGAAAAAATAATTTATCTATTTTTTTACATGTATTTTTTAGTATTTTTATTTTATTTTATATTAATAAATAAAGCTTACTCTAATAGAAAGTAAAACTTATGAAATTTGTTATATATAATAGTAATTTGTGTTAGTTTAATGAAAAGTAATTTACATGGGGTTGTTTTTGTTATATAATTATGAGAGATGGCTGAGTGACTTTATAATTATGAGAGATATAATTAAAACTAAATTGTGTCATTTTAATAATAAAAAAAACTATTTAAATGAAATGCATAAGTTATAAGGATTTATAAGAGAATAAATATGAAGAAAAAATAAAATTAACTTCTCTATAAGTTAAAATTAATTTCTCTAATAGTTAATTCGTAAAAACATTCTTCTTTTAGAAGAAACTAATTGGAGAAGTTAATATTAGCTTATTATGGAGAAATTAATTTCTTTTTTTCTCATATTATTTTCTCATTGAAGTTCATCTAGATAAATTTATCCAAACATGCCCATATTGCTTAATCTCCTATAAAAACCTATTTAACTTATATTTAATTGTAACATGATTGTGTTAATTTGTATATAAATAAGAACCTCGGGCATTAGAAAAAAGACACATCTTTTCATGATTTTGAACTTCATAGAAACTCATATTAGCTTTTCTAGTTTTTGTTGTAGGTTTCCACGGCGGTAGACCCTATTACCATGTTAACAAGGATGACCATGGTAACGAGCACCATGACCATGGTAGCCTAGGCAAACATTCAAAATAGAAATCGAACTAGCAACAAAAACCAGAAAAACTAATGAGTTTCTATGAAATTCAAAATCATAAAAGGATGTGTCTTTTTCTAATGTCCGAGATTCCTATTTATAAGTGAAATGTCCAGCACGGTCGTGTTATAATTAAAATGACTGGAATCAGGATCAACACAGTCGTGTTGATAGTTACCACAACCATGTTACATCTAATAACAAACACATCAGACTAGCTTTGTTAACTTTCAAACGTTTTCGACGAAATATACCAAAATATGCCTAAAAAATATACTAAAGTAGGGGTGTTCATAAACCGAACCAAACCAAGCTAAACCGCGAAACCGCCCAAAAAAACCGAAAATCGATTAAACCGAAAAATCGCATGGACCAACAATTTTCAAAACTGCATATTTTTTATGGTTTGATTCGGTTTTTGGATTTTATTATAAAAAACCGAACTAAACCGAACCAAACCGCATTCTATAATTATATTGATTTACTTTTAGATATTTAATATTATCTAACTAACAATATTTTAATTTTTTATGATTATAATATGTGATTTATAGTATATTTTTTTTAATAATAAATTTGTAATATATTATGACACATACTTTCATATATTACAAAAAGATATATTGATATTATTAAATAACATTAAATTAAATATAAAGTGAAACATGATTTATTATTATGTTACAAAAAAGAGTTAGTAATATCATTTTATAATAATGTTAAATAGAAGTAAAAATAATATTTTTTAAACTAAAATATGTAAATCAAAATTTAATAAAAAAAAATAATATAAAATAATAATTATGTGAGTTTAATTAAAAAAATTAAACTATGATAATAGATTAAAAAAAAATCGCAAAACTGAGCCGAACCAAACTGCACCGCAAACACCCCTATACTAAAGTATCAAATTGAAACTTTTAAAACATTATGTACCAAACATGAAAAAAATATCCAACTTAATGAGTTAAAAGTGACATTAAGCCATGTTCTAATTAACTAAAATGTTTCCTAAGAAAAATATATTTATATTTCAACAAAAATAACTATAAGGCATCAACAAATATTATTTATTGAGATATATTGATGTCTATTTATTTTTATAAGATTCTAAAATTTGGTCTTAGTTTTTTAATACAATTATTATTATTGAAAAATTATTATTATTTTATTAAAAAATTAAAAAATAGTAAAATTAATAAATTTTCCTTTTTATTCCTCCATATTTAAAATATAAAAAATAGAATATGATTAATGGTAAAATTATATTTTTTTCAATGCTAATTAGTACTTAAAATATACAATAATTAAATGAAAACAAATATTTATTTTAGTAAAAATATAAAAATCATTTAATATTATTTGTTAAATAATTAAAAGCATTTAATGTAATACATTTAATACTTTTTACCAAATCTGTTTGGTCCTCTAAAAAAATTTAGTCTATTAAAAAGTTTTAGTCCTATTTTAATCTTTTTAATTTTAAAACTATTCATTTTTTATATCAAAGATAACATGGTATCCCTCGTGTCGTGCTATTCAGAGAGAGGGAGGGAGGGGGGACTCAGGCTTAAATAGCCCAAATTAATTGCCATTTGTATATAATTTGTAAATCTATAACAATAGATAAATAGATAAAGGAGATATTATTTTTGGTAGTCGTTTTTTCGTCTCCATTTTTATTAAACATTTTTATCCTTAAATAATATTGAATTTCTGTCATTTGATATTTTTACCAAAGGATAAAATAGAAAAAAATGACAAATGAAAAATAAAATAAAATAAAAATACACACAAAAAGTTAATCCACTAAAGAAATAACTAGGGGTGTTCATAAACCGAACCAAATCGAATTAAACCACGAAAACGCCCAAAAAAACCGAAAAACTGCATGGACTAAAAGTTTCCAAAACCGTATATTTTTTGTAGTTTGGTTCGGTTTTTGAATTTTATTATAAAAAACCGAACCAAACCGCATTCTATAATTATATTGATTTACTTTTAGATATTTAATATTATCTAACTAACAATATTTTTATTTTTTATGATAATAATATGTGATTTATAGTATATTTTTTTTAATAATAAATTTGTAATATATTATGACATATACTTTCATATATTACAAAAAGATATATTGATATTACTAAATAACATTAAATTAAATATAAAGTGAAACATGATTTATTATTATGTTAAAAAAAAGTTAGTAATATCATTTTATAATAATGTTAAATAGAAGTAAAAATAATATTTTTTAAACTAAAATATGTAAATCAAAATTTAATAAAAAAAAATAATATAAAATAATAATTATGTGAGTTTAATTAAAAAAATTAAACTATGATAATAGATTAAAAAAAAACCACGAAACCGAATCGAACCAAACCACAAAAAATTGATTTGGTTTGGTTTGGATTTGATGTTATGTTAAAACCGAACTAAATCGAACCGTAACTTTATTTTAGGTTTGGTTCGGACCACTTTTTGCCCAAAAACCAAACCAAACCGCACCGCAAACACCCCTAGAAATAACTACACACTAAATATAAATAACTATTTTTTATAATTACCCACTATCTAATGATATAGAGAGACACGAGTTGCCTCTCTCCCCACCCATTAGTATTATTATAATGATCATTTAATAACGGTTATAACCAATCAAAACATGCACTTTAGGAATTGTAAAATTAGAAGGACGCAAAAGGAGATTTCTTTTAAGGACTAAAATTGAATTTAGAAATTTTAAAAAGACCTAAAATATTTTGCATCCATAATTTCTTTTTAATGTTTTTTAATCGTTAAATAGAAAGAGTATTGAATGTTCTTTCATTTATTTTATTTACTTTGAATTGAATATGACTATAAATAATTTCACACTACTTAGGCTATGTTGGGAAAAACTAGCTGAAAGCTACTAGTTGAAAGCTTTTAAGCTAGCTTTTTAAATCATAAGTGGTTGGTAAACTATACGTTTAAGTAGCGGGAAAATATCAAATGATAAAAATGAACATATTTATATAATATTTTTATATAAACTTTAATTTTATCTTATAAATAAAAATATATTTTGAGGTGTTATAATTCTAATTTTTAATAAATTTTAAACTCTTGTATTTTCTATTTATAGATAATTATTTTTATTACTTTTTTATTTTAACCTATTACATGTTTTCATATAAATGTATTCTATTATTAATATTATATTATAACATAAATTATTTTAAATCAAATTTAAAATAAAGTAAAAAAACACACTTAAATAAACATTATATTTTTATTATGTTAATTAACCTACTAGGTAAAATAAATTGTCTAATATGTAAAATTATTCAAAATAATAAAAATATAAAAATTATTATTTTTAATTTCATGAATTATAATGGAAAAATAATAAAATAAATATTTAAAATAAATAGTGTAATATAAAATAAATATTTAATTTCATATGCTTAAAGGACTCAAGCTATTTGTCACTTGTGTCACACCTTGTATCTTGTGAGGCACCCTGTTTGCTCAACCAACTGAGATAGATCCCCTTGATACCTTGTGAGTGTTTTAACTATCATTTTAATGATGATTATAAATATTCAAAAATATGCACTTTAAGAGTTCTAAATTAGAAAGACACAAAAGGGTAATTTTTCTCTTCTTTTTGAAGCTCTAAATTGAATTTAAATTTTTTTAAAAGACTAAAAGTATAATTTATCCATAAAATGTAATAGACAAACTTATATATTTTCTTATACCTTTTTTATAATGTTTTTAATCGTTAAATATTAAAAGTATTTTATTCATTTTTTTTTTTTTTTTTACTTTGAGTTGAATAAAACTATAACGAATTTTACACGGCTTATTACATTGCAACAACTCCTTTTACTTTGTATTTAAGATTTAAATATAATTTTATATTCTTCTTAAATTAAATATATATTTTCCATTTAATAATTTATTTATAACAAAAAATAAAAGTTTATATATTTAATAGTTGTAATAAATTAAATATGCTTCATTTAATGCTTTATTTGGGTCTAAATGTTGAGTAGGGTTCGTGAGTATTGTAAACCCACCCTGGAACGTGTTTGATTTCTGAGGATAAAAAAAAGTCTAATAGCAAGAAAGTCTCTCTTTAAAAACTATCTCTTATGTAATCTTTGAAATTTTGTAAAACAAAATAAATGTAATCTTAGAAATCTTAATAAATTTTACGCTTAATACCCAATTCGGCCATTTAAAATAATCTTTTAATACTTTTTAAAAAATTATAAATTTATTTTTGATACTTGTAAAAATTTCTATATTTAATTTTAGGGGGTGTATTGAATTAGGATTTTAAAACACTATTTTGGTATAACAAAAAGTCTTGTGAATTTTAAAAGAATTTGTAGGAATGTAAAAACTTTTAAGATTTTTTTAAAAGACTTTTGTGATTAAAATTTTGTAGTTTGGGTTTCAATAGATTTCAGGGATTTATAAAATTTGAAAGGACTCTATGAATTTTTAGAAAAAAAATTCAAAACTATTGAACACAACCGAAAAGAGTGCTTGGAAAATATCATTGAATACAAACTAATCACAAGTTATTCATGTGTTTAATGAAATAATAAAATGAAAAAAAGTTTAACATCATGAAAAAAATTATGATTATAAACTCTATGCATAATTATTAATTATAAAAACTCAAGGTTCTTTCTATATAGCATTTCTCCACATATCTAAAGTTATACTAGTCCTCTATGCATTAGCGTTTTCTCATTCATGTTTTTGGGTCTGAACATTAGGTTCAACATTATGGTCTTCGTTAGCTAGTGATTTTGGAGATGAAGATTCATCTATTGATTCAATTGGAAATTCATCAAAATGACATTCTTTATAAAGAAAGTTATGAAGTGTTGCACATGCTAACACAAGTTTTGCCTGTGCCTTGAATAGAAATGGAGGGGCTGAATTAAAAATTGTGAATCGTGATTTAAAAATATCAAATATCCTCTCAACCAAAATTTTCAAAGATGCATGATGAAGATTGAATAGTTCATTCGATTTTCAAGGTCATTAACATCACTTGTAAAATCTTGTAAATGATATCACACACCTCGGAATGAAACTAAAAATTGGTGCCTATTAGGAAATCCACAGTCTACTACAAAATATTTACCTAAATATATACACAATAGATATAAAAGTAGTATAGAAAGTATTAAAAAATATATTTTTCATCTAAAAATTAAATACTTACTCTGAGGCAATTTAAGTCCATTCCTCCTTCTAAAAGCATTACTCAACAACTTGGAATCATGAACTGAACCTTCCACTTGTTAAGAATGAATTCTAAATCAAAGTTACAAGTTGTTAATATATTTTGAGTTATCTTTCCATGACAGTTACGATATTGCTTATTTCTTGTCCCTTCACCATTGTCGAAATATGTGTACATCAATAGCTTCAATGCAATCCCAAAGTTATTCATATATAATAATAATCATGTTCTGAAAAATACATGTTATAATAATGACAAATTACAAATTTTTTTATAATCAAATAATTATCACATACCTTAAAGTAAGGGTGAAACCTTGTGCTTTCTTTTATTTTGCTAGGTATAGTTGATCCAGGTTTAGCCTTCAAATAGGAGGCTATTGAATTTAAGGCCTTCAAAATCTTGTAAAAATTTTCACTTGCAGCAAATTGCGATAAGCCAAATATGTATTTCGAATTACACAATATCTAGTAGAAATGATGGAAGCATTTCTTCAACGCAAATAAATCTTGTATCCGTCAATGACCTTCTTTCTCTTAGAATTGTGCATAATTTCATGAATACATCTGGATACATTCTGTATACTTGTCAAAAGATTGCAGGATCATCGTTTAATGCTTGATGTATATAGTCATATCCTAGGCTACTAATTCACCGTTGAGTTAATGGACATTCAATATGTTCATCATATATTATAACCAATTGATTTATATACTTGTCGAGTTAATGGACGTTCAATATGTTCATCATACATTCTTTATACTTGTTGGAAGATTGCAGGATCATCGTTTAATGCTTGATGTATATAGTCATATCCTAGGCTACTAATTCACCGTTGAGTTAATGGACGTTCAATATGTTCATCATAGATTATAACCAATTGATTTAGCACATGCATTAATGCATAAATTGCCATCACACATGTATACACAACTTCATAAAATTCTTCATCCATTTCTTCATCATATATATCTATATCTTCGTTCATTCCTTCACCCATTTCTCCATCATTTATTTCTTCTTCCTCTATGTCATTACCTTCATACATGTTTTACTTTGACATTGTACACATAAAAAAAACATGAGTATGCAAAATATAAAAAAAAATAATGAAAGAAAAATATCAAATTGCATGACTAGTTTCTACATATTTATAATATTGTTATTATTATCACATTGCTACCTATGTTAAAAAAAATTAAATAATTTTTTATTGGCCTACTTAACATGTATACAAGTTAAAAAAAAATAGAATAATAATATATGCAATGAAATTATAAAATATTTTACAGAAGTTTCTAATCACAAATTCTAATAAAGTGATAGCAAAAAATAATTACAAAACATTAGTTTAGAAATATAAAATACTTCATTTAACTTGTAAAATCAACAATGTCATCAGAATATAAACCAAATAATTAAAAAAAGGACATCTAAAAAACATAGTTAAGTAAAACTAGAAAGTTTATTAAGAGATGATCAAAATATTAATCATCTATCTAACTTGAAGAATATCCAAGATAAACGTTATTCCGATGACATATGCACGAACAAGTCCTTATTTGCTTTAGTATTAAGCAAATCATCCATCATGTAACGAGTTGTGTCATCTAGATCCGAGATTTCTTTTATAGCATCCCAAACATTCCTTTCTCTTTTCTCTATTAAGTTACGTATCTTTTCAAAATTGACTACAATAGTTTCCATGCCAGTAGAAAGGTCTTTTAAAACTTTGGCTTGATTCCGCTCGAGTTAGAACTTTTGCCATGCTCATATCTACTTCTCTTATGACGGCTTTGTTTTCAATAGAAATTTCTGAACCTAAAGGGGAATGGGATGGTGGACTACATTGGTCAAATGATGTAGGCTAGTAAGGTGATTCATAGTGATTTGAGGGTATGAACGTATCATTATTAGGATCATATGGAAAGTCTCTTATCCTAAAATCTATAGTTTTTTCTCTAAAGTTGTTGCATCGGTATCATCGACACCTAATGGAATGAAATTGTTCCCATTAGCAATTCCACCCCCAACAACAATATTCAAATCCTCGTAATCAACCATACTTTTTTTCTTGAAGTTTGTTGTGACATGGGTGGCAATAGCAAAAGAATAAATTATTCATTGTTAATATAATAAAAATAATGTAATATACTAAACAAGTAAACTATTTATATATTTAAAAGATTATGAATACAACTTACCTTCAAGTAATTACTCCATACTTCATCCTAGCACTATATGTCTTTGAAATAGGATCCCATCCAAAACCAAAGTTATTACACATAAACGTTGACATTTTGTTGTAGTGATTTTTAAACCACTTCATTCGACTCAAGTAATGATTGTAAGTTTTAGGGAACTTAATTTTAGCATTGAGACGAGGAAGTTTACATTTTATTTACTAAGTGACCTATTAGCATCACACAATCCATTATTTAGAGCTTCCACCAAGAGGTGTAACATCATTGGTATCCTCCATAGTCCAAGATTCATACTTATCTTTCTCTTCGCCTCTTCTCTTGTTAGTCTCTTGTTGTGAATCTCCCATTTTTGCTAAGTGACTAGTTATTATATATACAATAATAATTATCATACCAAACCAACAATTAAAAAATAACAAAAAAAAATAGAAATTTACACAATCAACTTTCTATAACAGTATTTTAGAAGAAAAAAAAAGATATTATTAATAGATAGAGATACATATATGTGAGATATGCCTAGCAAAAAAAAATGAGTTGCCTCAAACGTATAGAGCAAGTTACCATGCATACAACTACACCCTCGTTACTAACTATACCATGCATTATACATTGTCCATGTTTTAGATTCAATTACTCAATTCAAGATATTATTAACATTCCACGCACCTAGAACAAAGAACAAAAACCACTCAATAATGTCATGCATATACCAATTTTATTGACTCAAATGCACAACCTTATTATTATTGAACAATTTACATCACAAATATATCTATAAGAGAAAGTAGAGAAAAAAAAATAGCAAGATTCTCTTACCTTGGAGCAGAAAAAATTGAGAGATTTGCGAGAGATTATGTCATCGCCTCGAAAGGAAAGAGAATGAAATAAAAAAGTATGTCATGAGAATGAAATAAATATTGAGTGGGATTATTTGATGGGTTTTGTATTTATATAATCATCTAAAAAGTCACATGAAATCCATCAAAATCCAATCAAGAAGACAATTATTATTTAATAACATGTATAAAATGTTAAAAAATGTACTTTTAGAACAAAATAAGTTTTTCTAAATTAGAGGAACATAAAAGGACAATAAAGTTTTTAGGGATAAAAAATGAAATAATTTTTTTAATAGATAAAAACATAATTTATTTATATAAAATTGTTTTTTTTTTTTTGGAAATCAATGCGTACTTTTTACAATTGCTGCGCGTACATTTGTTTTATTGCACCTAAAGGTTGGTTTTCTTCTTTAGAAATTGTGCAGTGCGTGTTTGAATCTTTTGCCAATTGTACAGTGCGTATTGATTTGAAATACACAAGAACACACTAGAAGGGGAGGTGGGGGGAACTTTTTTGCAAGCACTGTTAGTTCACAAGTTGCCTTCTTGGATATATTTAAGTTTAAACCAGCAAATATATCCTTGCAAAGCAAAGCTTTGAAAACCTTTTCAAAAGAGCACAATAAGCAGGATAAATATATGTAATCACAAGACAGTAAACGAGAGCTTGTTTTTATACTGGTTCACTCAACTTGAACTACGTCCAGTTCTCCTTTAACAATTGTTAAAGGGTTCCATTATAATCAACTAATTACAAAACAAGTATTCTTCACTGCCACTTCTGGCTACAAGTATTCTCTATGCCACTACTAGCTTCTAGTATTCTAAACCACTTTTGGTTATGAGTATGAATCTCCCCCTAAGATTATACTTCCCAAGTATTTTTTTATCACTAAGCCACTCTTGGCTTTCTATACAAAAATGTATAAGATTCAAATAACTCTCAAAGAGAGGATATGAACAAGTGTTGAATTTGTGTGAGCTTGTAGAGGATGGGTATTCTCGTTTCTCTTAGCTCGTGTCTCTCACTGGGTTTTTCTTAAAGTGCTTTGCTTGCTGTACAGATTGCTTTGAATGAGTTTATTTTAGTTCATTAGCATTTCATCATCTATCATCCTTGTCTTCTCGTTGCATGGAAGCATCTTTATATAGTGAGCTTCATGAATTTGAACGTTGGAGAAGATAGGTTTCCGTTGTCTCACAGAAGAGTGTTGAAGTTGCTTTAACTGTGCTTGATGTGACTGGAGCAAGTTTCTGTCTCTGTCACAGTTGGCTTTTAGCTTAAGGTGTGCATCTCAATGCTGATTAGTCTTTTGGCTGTACCTACACACTTCACACAATTCGAGACATGCAAGTAGATACGAGGAATAAAAGAAAGTAAGATCAGAAAGTATCTCCCTTTCTTTCTGTAACAACAGTGCCTTTATTTGGGTAAAAATTTAATTATAAAGCACATATTCCTCAGCACTTATGACAGATCATGTTTTGTTCTTGCACAGAAAACGTTTGGCTTAACAGACACAATCTAATCTGACTAAGCATGGTTTGGAATGAAAGACATGGTCTGGCTCGGTTAGCTTAGCTTTAGACATCGTCTAACCTAACTTGATCATGGTCTGTCTTGATTATGCATTGTCTGACCGTGTTCCATACATGGTTTGGTCCAGTACGTATGCATAGTCTGGTCCTAGACTTGTGTTGTCTGTCTCAAGGCTTCACATAGTCTATCCGAGACTGTTGTATGGTTTGGTCTTAGACTTTGCATGAGTCTTTCCAAGACTTAGCATAGTCTGTTCCAAGAGCTTATTTTAGTCTGATTAGACGCAATTATAGTGCTTGATTAATTGTTACGAATTATCAGACAATTAAGACATAAGTGAGAGATTAAGTGATTATACCATTGTCTGTTCTAACTTTGATTTCCTGAAATCACTAAGTTTGAAATCATTAGTTGATCAATTATTATCACATTTGTTATTATCAAAACTTATCAAAGTATTAGGGGTCAAACATCATCAAATGTCTTGGTTCTAACAAAGTCAGGAAATTGAAAGAACTTGTAGAAAAAATAACGCCTTAAGAAGGAAAGAGAAGCAAAAGGAGGGAGAGGTGTAACAAATTCAAAGGACATCAACATCCTCATCACAAGATACTCTACAATCACCAACTACAGTTCTTCATAACAATGAGAAAGCCAAGATGACAGATGATGCATGCCCACCACCACCGGTGAGGACATTGGAGGACTTCATCACACCCACCATTCCTACTCACTTTACTACCATTAGGAGATCGGAGGTACAGGCCGCCAATGTGTCTTATCCATCCTCGTTGATCCAATTGATTCAAGCGAATCAATTCTTCGGAAAAGCACTTGAAGACCTATACACTTATCTGTCAACTTACTTGGAAATCTGCAATACAGTAAAGATCGAAGGAGTACCAAACACTGCTATCTGGCTTAATTTATTCTCCTTCTCCTTAGCCGGAGATGCAAAGGCGTGGCTTAATTCATTCAAAGGGCATACATTTCAAACATGGGATGAGTTGGTATTAAAGTTTCTCAGCAAGTACTTTCCCATTTCTAAAACCACCCAAGGCAAGACAGAGATCTCTTCATTCACTCAACATGTGGATGAACCCCATAGTGAAGCCTGGGACAGATTTAGAGGATTACTGAGAAAGACCCCCACACATGGATTTTAGGAGCCTATGCAACTCAACATATTCATTGACAGGTTGAGACCACAAGCCAAGCAACTCCTTGATGCAATAGCAAGAGGGAAGATCAAGTCTAAAATAACCGAAGAAGCCATTGCCCTTATTGAAAACATGGCTACCAATGACTATGCCATTACCACAAACTGAACACATGTTCCACCCAGGGAGAGGCATCCTAGAGCTACACGTTTAAGATGCGGCGCTTGCCCAAAGCAAGCTACTTACTCAGTAAATAGATGCACTCACCAAGCAAATTTCTAGACTGCCACAACAATTACAATCTCTCCAGTCACACCCTCATGGGAACGCACCTTCAGATATGGATTGTAATATATGTGGTAGTGCTCACGGAAGTGGTGTCTGTATCACATATGGGGGAACACAAGAGGAACTACACTACATGGGCAATCAGAACCATGGCTACAATCAAGGCGGCAACCAAAGATACTACAAAGGTGGCAACTCCAACCAAGACCCAAATTGGCAGACACATCTCAGCAACAATCCCAATCAAGATCATGGTGGTCTATCAAAAAGACCCCCTCATCCAAAGATACCTTGGCTCAATTCATGGAGGTATCCCTCTCCAATCATAAGAGCACCCAAGCCTCCATCAAGAATCTTTAGATACAAATGGGGTAGCTTGCAAACTAGATTGCTGAAAGATCCCAAGGGAAATTCATTGCTAGCACAGAGACAAACCCCAAGGAACATTGTAAGGCGGTCACTACTATAAACAAGAAGAAAGAGGAAGAAGCTGAGAAGATGAAGATGCATGTGAGTACAAAAGGCAATATAGTTGATGGCTTGGTGGAAGATGTAGAGAGTGATGAAGAGCAAGACAAAAATGAAGAAAGAGATACAAGTGCTACAAAAATAGACAAAGAAGAGGTACTAGTGGTTGCGGCCGTACCCGAACCAAATAAAAACAATTAAATGCAGTAACTAGGAAGTGATCCTAGGTCGTCTCCCAGTGAGCAGTGATCAAACAAACGTTCATAACACTTAACAACAATAAAACAAGAACAAATGGGGGGGTTTCTTTGTTTTAATAATTTAAACAGCAAGCAACTTGAATTAAAAATAACAAAACTAAAACGTGTTGTTTCCCCTTGATTCAAAAGCAAGCCTCTTATCCTAGGTTACGAGAATCTATCCCTAATCAATTCAGCCACTTAATCCAACCCGGAATTAATTTACTAAGCGAAAATTAATACAAGGTTTTCATTATGTGATTAAGCAACACATACACCAATTAATTCCTCTCACAGGTCCATTAAGCATGAACATTAATTAAGCACGAGACAATTAATCAAGCATTAAACATGCATGGATTAATATCAAAGCAACAAACACGAAGAATAATTAATGAAGGGGAAAAACTGATTAGAAATTAACATTAATAACAAAACCTCAAAGAGAGCTAGTGCTTAATCCTCAAGAGAAAACAACACTGGAAATTTAACCTTCCATTCAAATTAAACAAAGAATCGAAAACGTAAACAAAGAAACCGAAAACGAAACAGAAACAAAATGCGAATGTAAAATTGCAACGAAGACTATAAACGAAACTAAAAACAGAAATTGCAAAACGGAAATGAAACTAGAAAACAGAAACGAAAATAAGAATAGAAGACAGAAACGAAAATGGAAACAGAAACAGAAAATGAAAAAAACTCTGCTCTACATGAACAGTAGCATGCTGGGGACGTGAACAGTAATTCCTCCACAGTCCAAATGAAACTAAAAACCTCCCTGCCCCCTCTCAATGACGGCTGCCCTTATTCTTGTCTCACTAAAAGTCACTTAGGCCCACAAAACCCTAGGCTACTAATCTGATTTGGGCCCATAAAAATCTGATTTGGGCCCATATAAAATCTGATGCGGCCCAATTACAAAATACAGCAATAAAATGAAATAAAATAAAACTGGACGACAAATAAAACTAAAACAGTCTCCTCTCTTCAAGCCCAAACTGGTTCAGCCCAATTCCAGATCCAAGCCCAATTGCTTATAATTCTCCTGAAATTAAATTAAAATACAGACTTAGTCAAAAAGGCCCAAATGATAAAACTGCATAATTAATTTGACAATTAAGGCTAATCAGTAATTAAAATGATGACAGAAAGGGGTAAGAAATAGGAGAAAATAATGATACATCAAATTCCCCCACACTTAGCCTTTTGCACTCCTGGGCAAAATCATGAAACAGAGCAAGGAACAAATCCAGAGACATCAAAGAGAGAGAAACACAAAAAACATTTACATACTTTTCAATGACTCCAAAGGAATGAAAGGAATAGGCAACATCCAACACAACAAGAGTTAAAGAGTCAAGACAGTCAAGAAAGTTATCCAAACATTTCAAACATGGCAAGCAAATTAATCCGCCCAAGAGGTAAATCAAAAGTGATAAAGCCTCACAAGATATATGCACTCAATCTCTCAAGTGTCTAGGCTACTGTTTACTCTCAGAGCACCCATGAAAAACAAACACCACATAGACTTGGCAAGCCTCTAGAATTAACAATCAATACACATGCACAAAAAGGATCAAAAGGTCTTTTAAGGTTGCAATGGGGCCAGGGACAAGGTGAGAAAAAAATATATGGGATAAGTGACTAAAACCCAAGGGAATAGAGGAGCAATGGGGAATAAGTCAAAATTAAGCATAAAAAGCAAACTCAAAACCTCTAATATCAACAATATCAACCAAATCCTCAAACAAGTCCAAAAACAAGTCCACTATTATTCAACTTCAATCTTTTCCTTTTCTTTTCTTTTTCTTTCCTTTTTTTTTTTTTTTGGAAACAGACATCATCAAACATTAAGCATGGCCAAAAATACATCATCCAATGAAACATACCCCCCCACACTTATTCCCAAAACAATTCCAAAGCTCCAAAATTCCTTAAGGGTAGGGTGATCATGGTTTTTCACTTAAGGCTTGTACTGAGCTTCAAAACAAAGAAAGGGGAACATAGGCTCAAAGGGGCTATCAAAGGAATTAATTCAAGGTAGGCTTATTTGGCTAGAGGCTTATAAGAACAAGAATGCCTAAATCATCTCCAAACATGCATGTGCAAGAAGTACCAAAAAGAGCCAAGCCAAGGCCACTGTGCAAGCAATCAATGGAGCAAAACACAAAGAATAAAATAGATGCTGATGGCTCAAAATCTCACCAAGGGTAAATCTATCACTCAATTCAACCTCTCAAACTTCAGAACTAGCTTGACATGCACAAAAAAAAAAAAACAAGGATCAACTTCAAAACTAACTTGACATATACAGAAAAACAAAGATTTCAATCCATAAAATGTGAAGAATGTGCCCATAACCTAAACAAAACCTAGAAATCAAAGAAAAGCATGCAATGTTGTACACAAAACATAAAACAGATAAACCTAAAAATCCTAAACAAAGAACAGTCTCCCCCCACACTTAAATCACACATTGTCCTCAATGTAGCGCAATCATAAGATCAAGAAATCAAAGCAACCAATGGAATTGGACACGTGAAGCAAAAGTAGAGAAGGAAGGAGAAAAAGAAAACTCCCTAAGTCATGATGGGAGAGAAGCGGGGTCAAGCAAGGAAGCCTCCTCCACCACTACATCCACCAAAAAAGGATTTGTGAGGAATGGCTTCAACCGGTGGCCATTAACTTTGAAAGTCTTATCTGTGGATTCACTTTTGATCTCAACTGTACCATAAGGAAAAACATTAGTCACAACAAAAGGACCAATCCACTTAGACCTAAGCTTACCACCCATGAGACCGAGTCTAGAGTTATACAACAACACCTTTTGCCCAACCACGAAGTCCTTCCTAGCTATCAAGCTATCATGGAACTTCTTGGTTTTCTCCTTGTAGAACTTTGAGTTCTCATAGGCCTCAAGACAGATCTCATCAAGTTCATTCAGTTGCAACTTTCTTTCCTCTCCAGCCTGATCAATAGAGAAGTTGCAAGTCTTCACAGCCCAATAGGCACGGTGCTCTATCTCCACAGGAAGATGACATGCCTTGCCAAAGACAACTCGATAAGGAGACATCCCTATGGGTGCTTTGTAAGCAGTCCTATGTGCCCAAAGAGCATCATCCAGCCTGTTGCTCCAATCTTTTCTGTTCGGCTGCACAATCTTCTCCAAGATCCTCTTGATCTCCCTGTTTAAAATTTCAACCTGCCCATTAGTTTGGGGGTGGTAGGGTGTAGAAACCCTATGAACAACCCCATATTTCTTGAGCAAAGCCTGCATGGATCTGTTACAAAAATGGGTGCCCTGATCACTAACAATGGCTCTGGGTACTCCAAACCTGCAAAATAGATTAGACCTAACAAAATCCACAACGACCCTAGCATCATTAGTTCTGGTGGCTTTAGCTTCCACCCACTTTGAAACATAATCAACAGCAAGGAGAATATAGGAAAAACCAAAAGAAACAGGAAAGGGACCCATAAAATCAATACCCCGGACATCAAACACCTCACGAGAACAGCATGGGCTGGCCGAGGCATCTACCGTCTCCAAGAAAGGGATCCTCCCGCTCTCTCGACAAGGCTCACAAGTGCTACAAATCCTCCACGCATCCTTAAAGATGGTGGGCTAGTAAAATCCACAATCAAGCACCTTGCGAGCTGTCCTCTGAATACCAAGATGGCCACTAGGTGCGGAAGAATGACAGAACTGCAGGACCGAGTCAATCTCATGGTCGGGAATACATCTCCTGATAACCTGGTCACTGCACAACTTCCACAGATAGGGGTCATCCCAAATATAATGCTTAGCATCACTCTTAATTTTATCAATCTGAGCTCTAGATGCTAAGGGAGGAAAAAAAGAAGCAACTAAATAGTTAACAATGTTTGCAAACCAAGGGGTGGGGGAAGAAATAGAAACAATCAACAAATTTTCATCAGGAAAACAATCCTAGATAGGCAAAGCATTTGCTTTCTCAGCTCTCTCAATCCTGCTGAGATGGTCTGCCACCAAATTCTGGGCTCCACTCCTGTCACGGATGTCCAAATCAAACTCTTGGAGCCAGAGCATCCACTTGATCAATCTAGGCTTTGACTCAGCCTTCTTTAACAGATACTTCAGAGCTGCATGGTCAGTATAGACAATAACACGAGTACCAAGCAAATATGATCTAAATTTATCAAGAGCAAAAATAATAGCCAGAAGCTCTTTCTCTGTGGTGGTGTAATTTGCTTGGGCAGCATCTAAAGTCTTGGAAGCATAGTAAATCACCCTAGGAAGTTTGTCAATCCTTTGAGCAAGGACAGCCCCCAATGCATAGTTAGATGCATCACACATCAACTCAAATGGAGCTGTCTAGTCGGGTGCCTGAATAATGGGGGTGGTGGTTAGGGCTTGCTTAAGGCAATCAAAAGCCTTCTTGCACTTGTCATCAAAGTTAAAGTCCACATCCTTCTGCAGCAAGTTGGATAGTGGAAGGGCCACCTTACTAAAATCTTTGATAAAGCGCCTGTAAAACCCTGCATGGCCAAGAAAAGAACGAACCTCTCGCACGCAAGAGGGGTAAGGAAATTGTGAAATAACAGCTATCTTGGCAGGGTCTACCTCTATGCCCTTACTGGAAATGATATGCCCTAAAACTATACCTTGTTCAACCATGAAGTGACATTTTTCAAAATTCAGAACAAGGTTAGTTTCAATGCATCTATTAAGAACTCTATCCAGACTATCCAAACATGCATCAAAAGAGGATCCATAAACAGTAAAATCATCCATAAACACCTCTATGCAACTCTCTAAAAAGTCACTGAAAATGCTAAGCATACACCGCTCGAAGGTACCAGGGGCATTGCATAGGCCGAAAGGCATCCTCCTATAGGCAAAAGTGCCAAAGGGGCAGGTGAATGTGGTTTTTTCTTGATCCTTAGGGGCAATGTGAATTTGAAAATATCCAAAAAATCCATCAAGAAAGCAATAATGGGATTTACTTGCTAGTCGCTCAAGCATCTGATCAATGAATGGGAGTGGGAAGTGATCTTTTCTTATTGCCTGATTCAGCCTCTTGTAGTCAATGCAGACCCTCCAACTATTCAGCACTCTGGTGGGAATCAGCTCATCCCTCTCATTCTTTACAACAGTGAGGCCTGTCTTCTTTGGAATCACTTGGACTGGACTCACCCACTGACTGTCAGAAATGGGGTAGATGATCCCAGCACCTCTTTCTTTACTACATCTAGAATGACTGGGTTGAGTCTCCTCTGTGGCTGTCTCACTGGTTTGGCTCCATCCTCTAAAAGTATCCTATGCATGCAGGTAGATGGGCTAATACCAGGAATGTCTGCCAAGGTCCAACCGATGGCTTTCTTATGCTTTCTAAGCACTTGCAACAACTTCTCCTCTTGAACAGCATCAAGGGAGGTAGAAATAATCACAGGCAATTTCTCCTCATCCTCCAAGTAAGCATACTTGAGGTTTTCTGGTAATGGTTTCAGCTCTGGTGTGGGCGGTGGTTGTATATCAGAAGGAACCAGAGAAAGGGAAAGAATGGGTTCCACAGCCTGTACCTCAACCTGTAAGTCAGATGTATATGTACTTCCTGCAACATGGTTAGTGCATTCTGACTCTATAAAATCCAAATTAAGAGGTGACACCCCCAAAGTACCAGACTAAAATTCAAATTTATTCTCAGCACAAAAATCAGATACAGGATCAAATTCAAACTCAGATTCAGATTCAATGCATGAGGAATGACAAGTATGCATATCAGATGAAAATGGGTGCTTCCTAACATGAAGAGAATCGAATCAAACATATAGTCATCAACAATCCGATCAAGTATCTCAAAGACGAAAGACAGAATGATCCTCAGATGGATGTTTCATGGCATCAAGAATGTTAAAATGGACAACAATATCACCAAATTCCATAGACAATGTGCCAGCATAAACATCTATCTTGGTTCGGGCTGTTTTCAAAAATGGCCTGCCTAAAATAATTGGGACAGATCCATGGGAGAATCCCTCTTCCATATCAAGAACATAAAAATCAGCAGGAAAAATAATTTCGCCAACCTGAACCAACACATCCTCTATGAAACTTGTAGGGTGAGCAACACTTCTATTTGCCAATTGAATCACCACACCCGTACGTTGCAAAGGTCCAAGAGATAAAGATTTGAAAATGGACAGAGGCATAACATTAATTGATGCTCCTAAATTTAGCATGGCATTTTCAAATTTGTTGTTCCCAATAATGCAAGGTATACGAAAGTACTCGGTCCTTACATTTCTCGGGAATGTGAGGAACAGATTTACCTATGAGTGCAGACATGTTTCTGCCCATGCTGATTCTCTCATTACCCTTCATCTTCCTCTTGTTGGTGCACAGCTCCTTCAGGAATTTTGCATATCTGGGAATTTGTTTGATGGCATCAAGCAGAGGTATGTTTACCTCCACTTTCCTGAAGGTGTCCAGGATCTCCCTATCCACTTCTTCCATCTTTTTGTTTGGAATTGCTCTAGGTGGGAATGGAAGGGGGATAGGCTGCTGCAAATTAGTGCTGTTGGAAGAAGGTCCACCTGCATGGAATTTTCTACTACCAAGTGGCTGCTCCTCCTCTTGGTCAGGTGCTGGTGCAGGTGCAGGTGCAGGTGCAGCAGGTGCATCAATTTTCTTGCCTGACCTCAAAGTGATGGCACTCACATTTTTCGAATTCTGGACAGTCTGAGAGGGTAATTTATCAGAATTTTGGGACTGTGCCTGGTTCAACTGAGTAGCCATCTGATTTGTTAGACTCTGAATGGAGGCTCTGGTCTCTTGCTGGAACTGCATATTTTGAAGAGTCATCTGCCTCACTAGCTCCTCTAAGGAGGGTTGAGAAGGAGCCTCAAATGCTTGCTGTCTTTGTTCTTTCTTTGTTGCATTGGAGGAGGAACATATGACTTGCTTGGACCAAAGCAACATTCGGAATGGAGGAGGGGCAGGTTGTTGTTGTTTTGGTATTGTGGAGGATTTGTCCATCTCAGATTTGGATGATTCCTCCAACCCGGATTGTATCTATTGCTTGAAAGATCATAATTATTCTCACTGTTCTTTGGTTTTTGTCTTTGAGGTGGTCTATTATAAATGTTTGTAGCATAGGCTTTAGGTTGCTCATTGACTCCAGATTGCTGCAGAGAAGGACAGAGATCTGTATGGTGATCAACAGAAGAGCATAGGCCACAGACTCTTGCAACAGTAACAGGTGCAAATGCAGATTTCTGATTTATGGCAAGCTGAGTTACTAGGTTGACCAAGGCATCAAGTTTTCCCTCAAGCTTCCTATTTTCAGCAGATGGAGATGAATCCGTGGCCACATCATGGACTCCCCTAATGACAATAGCATCATTTCTTGCACTGAATTATTGGGGGTTGGAGGCCATCTTCTCAATCAGGCTTCTAGCCTCAACAGGGGTCATATCACCAAGAGCTCCACCACTAGCAGCATCAATCATGCTCCTTTCAATGCTATTTAGACCTTCATAAAAATACTGGAGCAACAGTTTGCTCGAAATCAGTGGTGAGGGCAGCTTGCACACAATTTCTTAAACCTCTCCCAAGACTCATACAAGCTCTCTCCACTAAGTTGCACCGATGCCCGAAATGTCTTTTCCGATTGCGGTGGTTCCGGATGCAGGAAAGAATTTCTCCAAGAACATCCTCTTGAGGTCATTCCAACCAAATGATAGACACGGGAGCAAGGTAGTACAACCAATCCTTTGCCACTCCCTCCGGAGAATGAGGAAAAAGCCTTGAGAAAGATATGATCTTCTTGGACATCGGGAGGCTTCATGGTTGAACATACTATGTGAAATTCCTTCAGATGTTTATGCGGATCCTCACCGCATGGCCATGAAACTTAGGAAGCAAATGTATCACCCAGTCTTGAGAACATATGGGACATCCTCATCGTAGGTATTGAATGCACAAGCTTTCATAAGTGAAATCAGGTGCAGCCATCTCTCTAAGTGTCCTCTCACGAGGTGGAGGTTGAGCCATGTTCTCGGTATGAATATCGCAGCAGAATGCTCGAAATCGAGAATGCTCAGAATTTGCAACAGAATGTTTAGAGTTGTTTAAACTAAGACTATCAAAACTAAGACTATCTATATGCTCACTATGCCTAACTAATCTATGAAAGGTCCTATCTATTTCAGGATCAAAAGGTAGTAAATTATCCGGATTTCCCCTAGTCATGCACTATATGCAGCAAATCATGTATTTTCCAGACAAGCACAAGTAGGGGTAAAACTGGAACTGTACTCAAACAATATCCAAATGAGCTGAAATTTTGTGAGTAACTCCCTAAAATCATGAAAAGATAGCACAAAAAATATCAAACAAAAATTCAAAGTCTAACTATATAAACTAAAAATTCAAAGTTTGAAAAAATAGGGCAATAATACTTAAAAAATAAAAATAAAAACTTAGTAAACAGCCTCTTTTTGGAATTCTGAGAACCTGCAACCGCTTTAGCTATTGGGCTGCATGGGAAATTCAATTATACCCCAAATTCATATATAACAATACTCATTCTGATACCCGGAGCAAAAGTTATGACCGTTTTGAGTTTTGCTTAACACAAATTCCCAAAATTTTTGTATCTCAAATTCAGCCACACCAAGTGCTTCTGGTATTTTTCACACAAAATATGGATCAAGAGAAACTACCACGAAAAAAATCAGCCAAAAAGGACAACTCTAGCTACCAAAACAAAAATCGGCAATTAATTAGAAAAGTCCAACATTATTCACAGCACTATTCACAATTTCATTGGAATTTCTGATGATGCGAGGGATCAAAACAGCTAGGATTCTTCACCAATTGGACTTGTTGGACCTGCAGCAAGGAGCAATAGACACGAAAATGCAATGCAACAAGTTGTATGGATTGAATTCAACACAAAGCAACTCAAAGAAAGAGAAACAAAACTCAAAACACCCTTCAGTTGCAAAAACAGAGGACTAGTAGAAATAAATCCTCACAACAGCAGCAAATTGAAGTTCAAACACAGAACAGAAATAGAGCAATACAATGCATAGTTACTGTTCCATTGGATTGAAGTTTCATTTGCTGTTCAATTCGAAATTTGTTGTTCAACTTGCTACAAGGAAACACACAACAACAGAAACACACAATTTAACAGACAGAAGACAAACAAACACAACACTACACACCTGAACACAATA
The DNA here is from genome assembly GCA_014843725.1 of Amphicarpaea edgeworthii. NCBI lineage: Eukaryota > Viridiplantae > Streptophyta > Magnoliopsida > Fabales > Fabaceae > Amphicarpaea > Amphicarpaea edgeworthii. Next base: position 16,129,070 of record CM026325.1, on the reverse strand, counting down.
ACACTAAGCAACAGAAATGAACTACACACAACCACAAACACAAACACAAAACACAAACACAATTATGAACCTTTGATTGGAACCACTGCTCCCCGGCAACGGCGCCAAATTTGGTCGCAGCCGTACCCGAACCAAATAAAAACAATTAAATGCAAGAACTAGGAAGTGATCCTAGGTCGTCTCCCGATGAGCAAGTGATCAAACAAACGTTCATAACACTTAACAACAATAAAACAAGTAACAAATGGGGGGGGGTTTCTTTGTTTTAATAATTTAAACAGCAAGCAACTTGAATTAAAAATAAGAGAACTAAAACGTGTTGTTTCCCCTTGATTGAAAAGCAAGCCTCTTATCCTAGGTTACGAGAATCTATCCCTAATCAATTCAGCCACTTAATCCAACCCGGAATTAATTTACTAAGAAAAAATTAATACAAGGTTTTCATTATGTGATTAAGCAACACATACACCAATTAATTCCTCTCACAGGTCCATTAAGCATGAACATTAATTAAGCACAGAGACAACTAATCAAGCATTAAACATGCATGGATTAATATTAGCAACAAACACAGAATAATTGGTGAAGGGGAAAAACTGATTAGAAATTAACATTAATAACAAAACCTCAAAGAGAGCTAGTGCTTAATCCTCAAGAGAAAACAACACTGGAAATTTAACCTTCCATTCAAATTAAACAGCAATTGGAAACGTAAACAGCAAACTGAAAACGAAATAGGAAACAAAATGCAGAACAGAAACTGCAACGAAGACTATAAACGAAACTAAAAATAGAAATTGCAAAACGGAAATGAAACTAGAAAACAGAAACAAAAATGGAAACAGAAATAGAAAATGAAAAAAAATCTGCTCTACATGAACAGTAGCATGCTGGGGACGTGAACAGTAATTCCTCCACAGTCCAAATGAAACTAAAAACCTCCCTGCCCCCTCTCAATGATGACTGCCCTTATTCTTGTCTTACTAAAAGTCACTTAGGCCCACAAAACCCTAGGCTACTAATCTGATTTGGGCCCATAAAAATTTGATTTGGGCCCATATAAAATCTGATGCGGCCCAATTACAAAATACAACAATAAAATGAAATAAAATAAAACTGGATGACAAATAAAACTAAAACAGTCTCCTCTCTTCAAGCCCAAACTGGTTTAGCCCAATTCCAGATCCAAGCCCAATTGCTTATAATTCTCTTGAAATTAAATTAAAATACAGACTTAGTCAAAAAGGCCCAAATGATAAAACTGCATAATTAATTTGACAATTATGACTAATCAGTAATTAAAATGATGACAGAAAGGGGTAAGAAATAGGAGAAAATAATGACACATCAACTAGCCCCAAAGATGAAAAATCAGTTAGTAAGAGAGGAAAAGAAGATGGCAACAATGGAACCCATAAAGGACTTGCCTTATCCCATGGTTCCATCCAAAAAAGACAAGGAGAGGTACCTTGTGAGATTTCTAGACGTGTTCAAAAAGCTAGAAATCACAATTCCCTTTGTTGAAGCCTTGCAACAAATGCCCCTCTATGCTAAGTTCATGAAAGACATGGTTACCAAGAAGCAGAAGTACATCAAGGAAGAGACCATCAAGGTACAAGGAAATTGCAGTGCCATCATTCAAAAGACTCTACCTCCAAAGTACAAGGACCCTAGAAGCTTCACTATCCCATGTTCTATTGGGAAAATATCCATTGGGAAGGCTCTCATTGACTTAGGGGCTAGCATCAATTTAATGCTCCTATCCGTGCTCTAAAGAATTGGTGGCTTGGATTAAAGCCAACTCGGAGACACTATAGCTAGCAAATCGCTCCATCAAGTGCCCCCATGGTGTAGTTGAAGATGTCCTAGTGAAAGGGGGAGAATTCACATTCCTAGTGGATTTTGTCATAATGGACATGGAAGAAGACAAAGAGGTACCCCTTATATTGGGAAGACCATTCATGATGACTGCTAACGTAGTTGTAGACATGGGGAAGGGTCACTTGCAGCTGAGTGTAAAAGATAAAAAAGTCACCTTTAATATTTTTAAAGCCATGTAATGCTTTCACATCGACAACTACAAAGAGAAAATAGAAGAAGTCACCAAGCAACTCACTATGCATTCCCCTCTTGAGAAAGTATTGATGAAGAGTCAGAAATCCAAGAATGCATCCACCACTTGGAAGCTATGAAGGAAATTCCACCGACTGATGAGGTGTTTGAGGAGTTACAGGCTAAAAAATTAGAAAAACCACGAGTAGAGCTTAAGGCTTTACCCCCTTGTTTGAAATATGCCTTCCTTGAAGAAGTAAGCCAGAAGCCAATGGTAATTAGCAACTCTCTATCACCAAGTGAAGAATCGAAGTTGGTAAAGCTTCTGAAGCAATATCAAGGAGCACTTGGTTGGCACATCTCTAATCTTAAAGGAATTAGTCCTTCCTATTTCATGCATAAGATAATGATGGAGGTAGACTATAAACCATGTCGGCAACCACAACAGAGGCTCAATCCAACTATGAAGGAAGAAGTTTGCAAAGAAGTCCTTAAGCTCCTTGAAGCTGGAATGATTTACCCTATATCAGATAGCGCATGGGTGAGTCTAGTCCAAGTTGTTCCAAAGAAAGGTGGTGTAATCGTCATTCGGAATCAGAAGAACGAGCTCATCCAAACAAGAGCTGTCACGGGATGGTGAATGTGTATTGATTATCGGAAGCTCAACAATGACACTAAGAAGGACCACTTCCCCCTACCTTTCATGGATCAGATGCTAGAAAGGTTAGCAGGGCCGGCATACTATTGCTTCTTGGATGGCTACTCGAGTACAATCAAATTTTAGTTGACCTAAGGGACCAAGAAAAAACTACATTCACTTGTCCTTTTGGGGTCTTTGCTTATAGGAGAATGCCATTTGGCCTTTGCAATGCCCTTGCAACTTTTCAACGTTGCATGCTAGCCATATTTGATGAGTTGGTGGAGAAGTGCATAGAGGTATTCATGGATGACTTCTCCGTATTTGGGGCATCCTTCGCACTAACCCTCTCAAACCTTGAACTCGTGCTTCAGAAGTGCATGGAAACCAATTTAGTTTTGAATTGGGAGAAGTGTCAGTTCATGGTTCAAGAAGGGATAGTGCTTGGCCACAAGATTTCCGCTAAAGGCATTGAGGTGGATAAGGCAAAGATTGAAGTCATCTCTAAATTACCACCTCTGATAAATGTCAAAGGAGTAAGAAGCTTTCTTGGGCATGCTAGATTTTATAGAAGATTCATCAAGGATTTCTTAAAGATCTCCAAACCTCTATGCAGTTTGTTAGTCAAGGATGTCAAGTTTGATATGGATAAGCATTGCTTGAAGGCATTTGAATTACTAAAAGAGAAACTCATTACTGCTCCAATCATAATCGTTCCAAACTAGACCCAAGACTTCGAACTCATGTGCAATGCAAGCGACTATGCTGTAGGTGCAATTTGGGACAACATAGGAATCATGTCTTCCATTCCTACTCTATGAGCAAGGTTCTCAACGATGCTTAGCTAAACGATGCTCAGCTAAACTGTGCCACCATGGAAAAAGAACTACTAGCCATAGTATATGCTTTAGAAAAATTCCATTCTTATCTGGTAGGATCCAAAGTCATCATTTACACAGATCATGCTACCATTCGTTATCTCCTCAACAAACCAGACTCTAAGCCAAGGCTGATCCGATGGGTTTTTCTTTTACAAGAATTTGACATTGAAATCAGAGACAAGAAGGGAAGTGAAAATTTGGTGGTTGACCATCTTTCCCGTCTGGTAAATGATGACATCACAAAAAGGAACTTGAGATTCAAGAAGCATTTTCAGATGAGTATTTGATGATGGTGCAAGAGCGACCTTAGTTTGCATATTTGGCAAACTTTAAAGTCGCTAGCATAATCCCTGAAGAATTAAACTAGCATCAGTGGAAGAAATTCTTTCACGAGGCAACACATTACATCTGGGATGACCCTTACTTATTCAAACAGGGAGCTGATAACTTACTCGGGAGATGTGTCTCTAAGGAGGAAACCAAGAGTATTTTATGGCAATGCCACAATTCTCCCTATGGTGAGCACTACAATGGTGAAAGAACAGTTGCTAAAGTTCTTCAGGTTAGGCTTTTATTGGCCCTCCTTATTCAAAGATGCTTATGAGCATGCAAAAGCTTGTGATAAGTGCCAAAGAATTGGTACCATCTCCAAGAGGCATGAAATGCCACTACAAAACATCTTGGAAGTAGAGGTATTTGACTACTAGGGGATTGATTTTGTTGGCCCTCTTCCATCCTCCTTCTCCAATGAATACATCTTAGTTGCAGTAGACTATGTCAGCAAATGGGTGGAAGCCGCAACATGTTAGAAAAGTGATGCAAAGACCGTGGTCAATTTCCTTATGAAACAAATCTTTTCAAGGTTTGGAGTACCACGAGTCTTAATCAGTGATAGTGGCTCACATTTTTGCAATGAACAACTGGAAAAGGTTCTTCAACATTATGATGTCAGGCATAAGGTTGCCTCCCCTTACCATCCACAAACTAATGGCTAGGCTAAAGTTTCCAACAGGGAGATTAAGAAGATCTTGGAGAAGGCAGTAGTTGCTTCCAAAAAGGATTGAGCTCACAAATTAGATGATGCCTTATGGGCATACATAACTGCCATGAAGACTCCTATTGGCCTCACACCATTTCAAATGGTCTATGGGAAGGCATGTCATTTACCTGTGGAGCTAGAACACAGCATTCTAGGCATTGAAGTTCTTAAATTTTGATTCCTCTAAATCTGCTGAGAAAAGGAGGTTACAACTACTAGAACTTGAAGAACTGAGAACTAATGCCTATGAGTCATCCAAACATTATAAAGAGAGGGTCAAGTGTTATCATGACAAGAAGCTTATGAAAAGAGAATTTCACACCGGCCAACAAGTCTTATTGTTCAACTCCAGGCTGAGACTTTTCCTTGGAAAGCTCAAATCCAAATGGTCAGGGCCATTCACCATCAAAGAGGTCAAACCTTATGGCGTAGTGGAATTGGTTGATCTCTCTGCTGTTGATCCGCAACGGAGTTGGGTCGTCAATGGCCAAAGAGTGAAGGTTTACAATGCAAGTGATATCGAAAGGCTAACCACTATCATTCATCTACAAGATCCATGATCTTGTCATCCATCAAGCTAGTGACATTAAAGAAGCGCTTCCTGGAAGGCAACGCAGGGATTTCTTTCATTTTATTTATAGTTTTGCACTCATGTGTCTTAGCTTGAGGACAGGCTTAATTTTGGCAATTGATGTGGGTGGTGCATCCATCGCTGACACTGTCACTATTGCCATGGGAAGGTGCTGCACTCAACGAGGAAGAGCAAGCCCCCGAGGACACTAAAACCATCTGGCCATCTTTCTTAAACCTTACTTTTTTTTTATTATTTTATGTTTTCTGTTATTTTTGTTTTGAACTCTACTTGGAGTTTCCCATTATGTTATTGCTTTTTCTTGAATTGGTTGTTTCACTCTGATGTTTGAGATATGACTGAATTGTGACTTAACCATGATGATGCATGAAATTTTGCGAAAACCATGAATTCTGATGATATACACTGTGGATGTAAATATTTTCATAATTTGATTGCACGATAGGGTCTTGAATTATGAATGACACACTGCATGTAAAACTTCTTGAATACTTTGCATTTTCCCATGTGAGTAGTGTGTCCCCATACATATTGAGAGTAGACCACTAGTTGTATGATTCTCTGATTTGTGATATGCTTGTGCAATAGAGAAAGGATAAAGGCCTTGTTTGTTTAATTTTTAGCTAATAGCCAAAAATCCATCCCTTGATTAAATAATGAATCCCTTGATACCCCTTTTGAGCCTGAAATTGAAAAATACTTTCTTTGGAATCCCTTAAGCCTTAATGAAATTATACCTACCTTATTACCTTAAGGGATAGGAGAGCAATACTTAAGTAAAGAACCAAATTTGTTCCCAATTTGGGGTTGTTTAAATCTGTGATATACATGAATAGGGAAGTAAATGCAATAATAGCACACAACAACAGCAAAGGATAATAAAAAATAAATAAAAGAGAGAAAAAAAATTGTTCAATGTGTGCTGCTATTTTCTCACAAAGGAAATATTCAGTGATAAGAAATGTTGGAACCCCTTATAGGAGAAAGGAAATATGAAATGATCTCCTAAACCCTTAGGTACTTTGAATTCTGGAAAAACCAACTTTCTTTTACAGCCCAGCCACATTACAAGCCAATAAAAGCCCTTTAGATCCTAGTTGCACTTGTGTGTTTACATTTGATTGAGATGATGTACAAATTTAGTCATGCACCTTTCTGAATGGTCATTAGTGGAATAAATATGCTTTAAACACTTATGTGATTGAGAGAAAAACACTAGCCTTGTAAGGAGCAAAGTGTTCTACAAGTGTCATCATCTATGTGTCATGCATGGTATATTCTTGACCCTTGAGTGCATTCATTTTATGAACTTGTTTTGAGCACCATTGTAAATATTGTTAAGGATGAGCGTTTTAAATATCATTGCATCTAAAAGTCGTAAATTGTCATTAGTCTAACTTGGTCATGTCATGAATTATGAGTTGGCAGTTCAGTTCATCTTTTGCTTTGGGACAAGCAAAGTTTAAATTTGGGGTTGTTTGATAACTACTGTTGTTACTCATAATTAATTATTAATTCATAGTGGTTATCATATTTTTCTCTTATTTGATACTTTGTTTGACCTTAATTAATTAAGATTTAACAAATATTAGGATTTAATCTTATATCTTTATCTTTTTAGGATTTTATTACTTTTTAAGAAATATTAGGATTTAAATTTATATATTTATCTTGTTAGAACTTTATCAAATATTAGGATTTAAATTTATATCTTTATCTTGTTAGGATTTTATTAGTTTTTACACTATCTTTGTAGAGATTGGATACATTGAAGTAGTTGGAATGCACCTATTTAAAGTCGGTTAGAAACATAGGATGAACACACTTGGGAGGAGAGAGTCCTACGCTATTGAATGCTAGAGCTCAAGAGTGCAATTGTTCTATTCTTCCAAACACCAAACACTTTTTCTTTATTTTCTTTTTGGTTCCTCATGTCTATGAGGAGCTAATTTTCCCATTGTTGGGGGTTTGGTGAACTAGACGACTCTTCATGTAATTAATCTCTATATCTATTTAGTTTTTATTCCATTGTTTGTTCTTCTTTCTACTCTTAAATTCTTGCTTTATAGTTAGGCCTACTATAATTGCATGTTTTATAGCTTTAATCGTTATTGGAAAATACTTTTAAACTACGAACTGAAAGAGGTTCCTAATAGACTGTATTGCTAGACATAAAGTAGTGTTTATTAGCCTTTTCATGAACCTCCGTTCTTCACCAAGTTGTTTAGCTTAAGGAATTAGGAGTTGAGTTAAGCAACTTAAACTTTTTCATGTGAGACATCACAGTTAAAGTATCATTATTGGTTAGGAAACAATGTGTACGAATTCTGAGTAGAGAAAATCTATACAATTACATTGATTGGAAGCCTAGTGAAACCAACCCCCCAACGTTTTTTACTTTTGATTACAAATCTTTATCTTTTATCTTTTTAAATTTAAATCACATCTTTTATCTTAATCTTATTTTATTGATTATTTTTAATTTTGCACATTATCTTTATCTTTATCTTCATCAAATTATTATTCGCTTAGATATAATATTAGATTGATAGTTTAATACCAACAAATCTTTGTGGATACAATCCTTGAACTTTGTCCATTGTATTACTTGACAAATTTGGTACACTTGCCAAAAGTTTTCTAACAATTGGTTGAAACAATATATTGCCAAAGTAATCCCTATTGTGTAAATTGATTTGATTAAAATTACATAGATGTTTGTATGAGATTATTTATGCGAATTGTGCTCGGCCCAAAGGAAGACACAATTTGGCCAAATAATAACATACTTGTGATGATAAGTATGTGACAATCATAAAGTATTTTCTTTTATGTGAATAATAGTTGGTCCAAAGAAAGGCTATTGTTTGACAGAGTTGATTGTTAATATTTGATCATTGCATAGAGAGTACCATTTACAAATTAATTTTTCTGTCCAAAGACTAGGAATTAATGTTGTGCTGGGTATCTTGTTATGAGTCCATTGTGTGAAATATTTGCATGTTTTGTTTTATATATATAATTTATATATATATGAACTATTTGGTGATTTATAAACACGTTATTAATTTAATTTTTTGTTCTTTATTTTAGTTGCCACTATTGTTAATGTTTCTGCTCAAGTGAATTCTATCCCAATGCCAAATGGGACGAATTTTAAGGTTTGGAAGGAAACTGTAGAAATTGTTCTCGGTTGTATAGATTTGGATCTAGCACTAAGGGAGGAACCACCCATTTCCACTCCAGAAGTCTCTAATGAGGCAAAAATTGAGAAATGGGAAAGGTCCAACCGAATGTGTCTCATAATCATGAAGCGCTCTATACCAGAGGCATTTCAGGGCTCTATTGTTGAGGGTCAAAGTGCAAATAATTTTCTTGCATAAATTGAATAGTACTTTGCCCAGAATGAAAAGGCGAAGACGAGCATCCTTTTGGCTAAACTCATCTCCATGAGGTATAAGGGCAAAGGAAATGTTAGAGAGTACATTATAGAAATGTTTAATCTTGCATCAAAACTTAAGGCACTAATGTTAGAGCTTGGTGACGACTTGCTTGTGCACTTGGTTTTGATCTCACTTCCTCCACACTTTGGGCAATTCAAAGTGAGTTATAACACTCAAAAGGACAAATGGTCCCTCAATGACCTTATATCTTAATGTGGGCAAGGGGAAGAGAGGTTGTGGAGGGATAGGATTGAAAGTGCTCATTTGACTTTGACCTCTCACAATAAAAAGAGGAAAAATACTAAGGATGCTACAGAAGGGTCTTCTCAGCAAAAGAAACCAAAGAAAGTTGAAGAATTTACCTGTTACTTCTACAAGAAGTCGGGACACATGAAGAAAGGGTGTCCCAAGTATGTCGCTTGGCATGTAAAGAAAGGTAAATTTTTTACTTTTGTTTGTTTTGAAATTAATTTGGCTTTTGTTCCTATAGATACTTGGTGGATGGATTCTGGTGCTACTACTCACATAAGTATAACTATGCAGGGTTGCCTGTGGAGTCGACCGCCAAGTGATGATGAAAGATTCATCTTTGTGGGCGATGGACAAAAGGTTACAGTAGAGGCTATTGGAACTTTCAGATTATAGTTAAAAACTGGATATTATTTGGATTTGTTTGATACATTTGTTGTACCGTCTTTTAGGTGGAATTTGATTTCTATTTCTAGTTTGGACAAATTTGGATTTTATTGTTCATTTGAAAATAATAAAGTTAGTCTCTACCAAAATTCAAATATTGTTGGTTCTAGTTCTTTAATTGATAATCTTTACATGCTTGATATTGTTAGTTCCTATAATGAAATACTACAAACAACATGTGGTACAAAATGAAAATTAATTGAGAATTTAGCCACTTTATGGCACAAGCGTTTAGGCCATATCTCTAAACAAAGAATTCAAAGACTTGTGTCGGATGAAATTCTTGATCCATTGGAATTATCAGACTTTGATGTTTGTGTCGAATGCATAAAGGGAAAACGAACAAACATAAGGAAATTAGGTGCCGAAAGAGCTAAGGATGTCTTAGAACTAATACATACTAATATTTGTGGTCCATTCCCTTCGACATCTTGGAATGGACAACAATATTTTATTACGTTCATAGATGACTTTTCTAGATACGATTATCTATATTTAATACATGAGAAGTCCCAATCCCTAGACGTTTTTAAGACTTTCAAGGCTGAAGTTGAACTTCAACTTAGAAAGAAAATTTAAGTCGTCAAATCTGACCATGGTGGTGAATACTATGGCAAATACGATGGATCAGGAGAACAACATCTAGGACCTTTTGCACTTTTTCTCAAAGAGTGTGGAATTGTTTCACAATACATTATGCAAGAAAACCTAACATGAATGGTGTAGCAGAACAAAGAAACCGGACTCTTAAGGATATGGTGAGGAGTATGATTAGTCATTCATCTTTGCCAAAGTCACTTTGGGGAGAAGCCTTAAAGATTGCAGTTTACATCCTTAATAGGGTGTCAAGTAAAGCAGTTAATAAAACCCTTTATGAACTTTGGACTGGCAAAAAGCCAAGCATCAGGCACTTGCACATTTGGGGTTGTTCAACTGAGGCATGGCCTTATAAGCCACATGAAAGAAAGTTGGATGCAAGAACAATTAGCTGCTATTTTGTTGGCTATGCTGAACACTCTCAGAGCTATAAGTTTTACAATCCCACTTCAAGATCATTTTTTGAAATGGGAAATGTGAGATTTCTTGAGGAAGTTGAGTTTGGGAAGGAAGGGAACATAAGGAATGTTGTCTTTGAGGAAGAACTTGTCGTTGACAATGATCAAGTCCTCATACCTATTATTGCTCAGGACACCACTTCAATAATAGAAGACAATGTTTAAATTATTGTTGATAACATTGTTCTAGAACAAGACAATAATGAGGTTCTCCATCTAGTACCTATAGAGCAACCTTAACAACCTTAAGAAGTGCCATTAAGAAGATCCATTAGAGAGAGAAGTGCAATCCCAAATGATTATATTATCTTTCTTCAAGAACATGAGGATGGTATTGGTTTAACAGAGGATGATCCAATCAACTTTTGTCAAGCTATACACAGTTTTAACTTTAAAAAATGGATTGATGCCATGAAGGATGAGATGAAGTCTATGCAAGACAATGATGTTTGGGATCTTGTCGAATTACTTAAAGGTGTGAAACCTATTGGTTGTAAATGCATATTTAAAACCAAGAAGAATTCAAAGGGTAATATCGAGAGATATAAGGCTTGTCTAGTCGCTAAAGGCTTTACTTAAAAGGAAGGCATTGACTATAAAGAAACCTTTTCTCCGATATCTTCAAAGGATTCTTTTAGGATAATAAAGGCACTAGTAACTCATTTTGATCTAGAGCTACATTAGATGGATGTTAAGACTGCGTTTCTAAATGGTAACATTGAAGAAACAATTTATATGGTGCAACCAAAAAACTGTGTCAAGTGACCAAAAGTCTAAGGTGTGCAAACTAAAGAAATCCATCTACGATCTGAAACAGGCTTCTCGTCAACGGTATTACAAGTTCCTTCAAGTCATTACCTCATATGGTTTTGAGGCGAATATGGTTGATGATTGTATATATCATAAGTTCAGTGGGAGTAAATACATATTCTTTGTATTATATGTCGATGATATACTGCTTGCTAGTAGTGATATAGGCTTCTTACATGAGACCAAGAGATTTCTAACGAGAAATTTCGAAATGAAAGATCTTAGGGAAGCCTTTTTTGTGTTAGGCATCAAGATACTAAGAGATCGCTCTCAAGGTATCCTAAGGCTGTCACAAGAGAGTTATATCAATAAGGTTCTAGAAAGATTCGACATGAAAGATAGTAATCTAAGAGATACCCCTATAGCTAAAGGAGACAAATTCAGTCTCAAACAATGCCTCAGTAATGACCTTGAAAGAACTGAGATGCAAAAGATTTCCTACTCATCAGTTGTGGGAAGTCTGATGTACGCTTAAGTTTGTACTCATCTCGACATAGCATTTTTCATGGGAGTCTTGGGCAGATACTTGAGTAATCTTGGAATACAACACTGGAAAGTAGCAAAACATGTGATGCTTTACTTAAAGAGAACAAAAGGTTACATGCTTACCTATCAGAAGTCTGATCATCTAGAGATCATCGGATACTCAGACTTTGATTTTGTTAGATGTCAAGATAGCAAACGCTCCACATTTGGATACATATTTATGTTGGCTGGAGGAGCTATCTCTTGGAAGTTTGTTAAACAGACTTTAATAACTCCTTCGACCATGGCTACAGAGTTTGTTGCTTGTTTTGAGGCATTTAATCATGGAATATGGCTGCGAAACATTGTCACTAGTCTACGAGTGGTTGATCACATTGAAAATTTATTGTGACAATAACTCAACAGCTCATTACTCCAACAGTAATAGGAGTGCAATCAAGTCAAAATTCATTGACATCAAGTTTCTGGTTGTTAAGGAAAGAGTTCAAAATAAACAGATTTGTATAGAACATGTAGGGACTCATTCCATGCTAGCTGATCCACTTACTAAAGGTCTAGTACCTAAAGTTTTTCATGAGCACATTGCTCATATGGGTGTAATTCCTGATAGTACCTTAGTTTAGTGGGAGTCTTGCTTATGTTCTATATTTAATAGTTTTCAAACATTTTGTTGTTTGGATTTTCTGTAGAAATAAAGTTGATGTTTATCATCTTATGTGTTAGGATCAGTCAGTCACATCAAGAGGGGGGCGTGAATTGATGCAATATAAAATTTTAGATTCTTTTCACCAACAAAAACTTTTTCACCACCTCTCTTTGAAGTTTTAACAAAACATTTTCAAAAATATGATATTGAATGAATAAACCAATACAACCTCAACCATGACAGATTTCATTAGAACAAATAAGCTTGATAAAGATCAAAGTCTGAATTGAAAGAGATGAAGGGATAGAAAAGTTGAGCCTACAGATTTTATACTGGTTCGATCAACCACTGATCTACATCCAGTTCTTCCTTATAACAAGGAGTTCCACTATGAAATTGTTACATACACCATGCACGCACATTTCACAGCAAATCTTGATTTCACAACCTGAAACAGGAACCTAAAAACTAAATGTGAACAAACCATCAACATTCAATTTCAAACCACTAGAACAATACCATTCTAAAAACAAGATTAGTTTCCTACTTCAATACAGAATTTATGAATGCTTTTCCTACAATGCTAAACAAGCAAGATCAAATAGAAAAGATTCAAGAACGAAAACACCTTAATGTGCTGATAAATCTGATGTAAGGATCATTTGAAGAACTCCAATCTGAGTAAGTATAAGAGGCAAGATCATACGTTGAATAACCTCAGTTCATAGAAGAATAAGAGAGGAATATAGCTGTATGGGCTTAGAGGTTAATCTCAAAAAATGGGTATAGCAATATGAGCAAGATGAGTTTTCAGAAACTCAAGAGATTAACTGATGTGCAGAAAGAAAGAGAAAGCTTTTTAAAGTAATATCAAATCTAAGAAACAAATCAAAAGATTTGGATTTTAACAAGTGAATGAAAGATAGAAAAGATATTGTGAATATTGGTCTCTCTGCACGAGATGCTATGGGTTCAAATATATAGGCTGGGTCAGAAAAATTTGGAGTTGGTTAGACAAAGAATGGATCTTGGAAATCTTTCAAAATGACTGTTATACCATATATAATCAATTGAGCTAAGGTGCAATCGATTATCCCGTGTATCAAAAGATGATTAAAACTTGATGTCATCCATTGTAATCAATTACAATTGAGACAAAACCAATTTTGAGTTTCAGAGATTGAATTGTAATCGATTGCAGAAGCAAGGTAATTGATTGCAACTGAAACAGAACAATTTCAGAAATCTGAAAATAGCATTGTAATCGATTACCACTGGTGGTAATCAATTAACCCGATACCAGAGATGGTTCAAAAGAGGTTTGGGCCATTTGGTAATTGATTCCCAATGTGTGTAATCAATTGCAATTCTCAGAATGAGTTTCCAAGAAGGAAAATCATCTAGTGATGCTAGAGATAAAGGAAAACAGAGCAAATGCAAACAACCTAGCATAAAAGTTCTAACTTAGTCTATAACAAAAAATACAATGCCATCATCCATACATGTTATGGCTTTAAACAAAAAAAAAAAACCTAGACTAAGACGAACGAAGAAGACTTAAGGTATGAAGATACCAAAAATCTTGATGAAGAGGCATCAACCTTCATTATGGACATGTGTTATGTTTTATATGCAATTTTTGTTGCATTTGGATTGGTCTCTATAAAGAATAAAGTTTGGACTAATTGAAAATAAACATGATTAAGATCACATGACATGTTATTTTCATACCACTTATCCATATTTGATCTATGTCATCAAGTATAAGTAACAATAGTAATCATTGTGGCTTAGTCACGTTGAGTTTGTGACAAAAACTGCAATAGTTCCTTGTTATATGAGATGGACCAGATTGTTAAAGGGAGTCTAAAAGTGAATAACGTACAGTTGTGCGCCTAAAGAACTTTGTGGTATAAATGTCTAAGGTTAATATGAAGTCCAAGTGGGAGATTGTTAGGAATTTATTTATTCCTAATTAATTAGTATGGACTAAATATTAATTTATAACATTTATATTAGTTATTTACATTTAGAGGGGCTCAATTTAAGTGATCTAATTTAGAGAGCCCTTAGACTGCCAATAGAAAATAATATGGAATTAATAAGTGGATTACTAGTTTTACCCATTGGGGCATAATGTGAACTTTAATGGGTTAAAAACGTAAAGCACAGTTATGATCCCCAATATACCAGGTCAGAAACGGTTTTCTTCTCTCCCCATCTGAATAGAAAACGAAGGTCTCATAAGGAGCAAGGCGATTTAGTTTAGGAAGATCATTGAACCAATAGTTATTGATCAATAAAGCTTCCGCTACATCTCAATCAGAATTGCTTTATGGAGTCATGTATTCCTCAAACCTCTTCTTTAATAATCTGACGTAATGTGATCTTTTCTGTTCATTTGATTAATCAAAATATCCAACCGTATGCACATGTGTCTTGATCAGTAAATATAATATATCAATATAATTTGATAATATCAATAATATAATCAGTACATATTATAATTTAAAAAATCAATATATATCAATTGATTCTGACTAATTTAGAAGATGAAATTATTTTTCAAACTTTTTCTATATAAGGTGAGAGAATTATTTGTTTTCAACATTCCATTATTCTCGTAATCATTTGAGCACTTTCATTTTCTTCTTTTGAAGCAGTTTATTGTCTTTGTAGGAAAACTAGATTGAAAAGTCATGGAATGATTGGAAAGACGAGTATTCACTTGCAACAATGTCTTCATTGACAATAAGGTAAATTAATTATTTTATAATTATTTAAAATGTCATCTTCTAATTTATTGAAAATTACAATTTTATTGTTGCAGGTTCATCGTCTCAAATTATTTTCTATTGGCTGGGGTTCAACTATGATCGCGGATAAGACTTAGCTTTGGAAAATGGCAAAAAAAGAATTGTTGGCTCATTAAATGAAAAGGTAAAACAATATTCATCTACCTTAAAATTAGTTGTAATTTTTTTTTCATTTACTATAATTCTAACTATTTTTTTCCACTTTTAGCAGCAAAATAGAAGATGCAATATTATGTGACAACCATCATACTAAGAATTTTGAGCAAAACAAAACTACTGCACTATTGAGGTTCTACTTATTTATGATTATATTAATTATTTTATTAAATTTCTTATCACATTTTATTTTATGTGATTGAAGTACTTTTGTTTACACAAGATATTGTGATTTTTTTTTTTAGTTTTTCAAGCACCATCAAAATATAGATGATGAATTTTATAAAGAATTGACAACAATTCTAAAAAGGTAAACAAATAATTTAATTTATTAGCATTTTTTTTACTACTTCACTAAAAATAATAACAATAATCTGTCTTTTTTTTTTTAGGGAAATTGGAGTTAAAATGCAATCATTGTTTGGTCTTCTAGTTATGGATCATTGTCCGTCAAAAATTGACGTTTTTCTTGTAGTGGGAAGATTTCAAAATTATAAATTATTAGGATTTTTTTACTAATTAGAATACTCTTATGATATTGCATTATTAAATTAAAAAGCAATTTTGTAATGAAGCATATTTTAATAGATAAGTGAAAATTATTTGTTGACAAAATTATCCGACTCTCCAAATTTAACGTATTGGATGGAATAATAAAGAGCTGATTTGTTTAAACTTATTTGATGAAATAAGTACTTAATTTAATAAAATAAGCAATTATCTATTTCTGTTGTGTGTTTGTCTAAATTGTTTCGGCTTAAAATAAATAAATTTCTACTTATTTAAAGAATTAAATCCTATATATATACTTATGAAATAATCAATTATTTGATAATCACTTATTTTATAAACACTTCTTTTAATTTTAAATAAATTGACCCAAAATAGCATGTTAAAAGCAATTTGACCTCTACGTATATTGTAATGACTACTACCCTGAAACAAATAATTTATAGAATAATTAAAATATTATAAATTTATCATGATACGTGAAAACTTTAACTATATTGCAAAGCAAAACTTAGTTTTAACAAATAAAAATATGAAATCAAATTAACCTAACTGTTAATGTACAATAATAAAAAAATATCATGTTATGTAAATTTGAAAATGATAAAAAAAAAATAATTATTATTGTTATTTAAGGTAGTTTTGTGCTGACAAGTTAAAATCATAGTTTTGACAAATATTGTAAATTAGTTATTTAAAGTAATCAATATATTTTTTTTATTATGAGTTGGGTTATTTTAAAAATAAAAAGATTTAAGTTTTTATGGAAGGTTTTATATTCTTAAAAATAAAATAAAAATATTTAATTTTAAAAATAAATTAAAAAAGATTTAAAAAAACTATTTATGGAAGGTTTTATATTCCTTATAAAAAATATAATTTTATATTTTTTATAAAAAAAAAATTAATATCTTCGTTTAATAATTTTTAAATTTAGATCTTCATCTAAAAATTCAACTAATTTTAATAAATCAAAAATATAAAAATAGATTAACATGAATGTTAATGTACGGTGGTAATAAAAAATTATCATGTTATATAAATTTAAAACTTATCAATAAAATAATCATCTTTCAAAAAGATATCTATTTCAATTTAAAGACATCTAGAAATTAAAATTGAAAATTATATTGTTATTTAAATTAGTTTTGTACTAATAGGTTGAAAATCATAATTTTGACACATATTTTAAATTATTCATTTAAAGTAATAATTATATTTTTTTATTCTGGGTTGGATTAGTTTAAAAAACATTTATCTCATGTTTGATATATCTAAATTATTAAAAAAATATCTTTGATAAATTGATATAAAAATTTTATATGTATATAAAAAAAAATATCATGCAACATATTTATTTCAATTCGGTATAGAAAATATCATACAAAATATTTCAATTTTAATATTTTTAATCCAAAATATAATTAAAAAGATTTAATATGTAATTTTTTTATAAAAATCAAACTTCACTTGTAAAAAAAACTAATTTATGGAAGGTTTTATACTCTTGAAAAACAAAAAAGATAATTTTATATTTTCTTATAAAAATAATTAGATATTCATTTGACACTTAACAATATACTGATTTTAGTCTAAAAAAAAAAAATATGATCTCAGTATACGATTTTGATAAAAAAAAAAAAAACAATTGAATTAACTCATTATTGTTCATATATAAAAGAATATCTATAGTCTTTGTATGTTTAATTCTTCTTATTCTTTATTGAGTGTTTTATTTTACGAACATGGTAAATATTAAAAAATATATAAAAAAAAATGGTGATATATATTTTTTTTATGAAAGAATGAAGAGAATTTAAAGTTAATTTACCAGATAAAATATATAAAGTATAAAAAAAAATTAATGAATAAAATATATAAATATATAACACATAATGATGGATATTTTTTATGACTTCAATATTTTTTTGAATGCTTTATTTATTGAACATAGAAAATATGAAAAATATAAGAAATTAAGAGGAATATTTATTTTGAACAAATTAAGAGAAATATTTAAAGGTTGTTATAATGGTATAACCAATAAGGTGATATAATTTTATTTTTTTAAAATGTTGATGTGCTAATGGTAAATATCTAAATATTAGTTATATTTGTCAATATTTTTGTAACAGTTTTATATATGTGTAAACATATTTTTTTTACACACTAAAATCCCTATTAATATTTATGATCTCTACTAAGTATACGTGCGTGCGTGATTTTGATTATGTCAATAAAATAAATTATTGATTTTTAAATAAAGGATAAATATAGATAATTTTAAATATATTTTTATCATATTTTTTTAATTTATTGTGTAATTTGTATTCTTTATTTTTTTAATAAGAAAATTAATTTTTATTATTTATTTCAATGTAAAAACTAAGTCCTTAGGATTCGATCAAGACCAGGGTATAATTTTTTTTTATATAAAAAATTAAAAATATGTGTAATTAAATTAGTGATTTTATATTTCTTAACTTTAAATATTTCAAACTCTTATAAATACTTTCCTAAAATTTAGTTTTTTTTAGGAAGGTTATAAATACTACGAGTTAAAATAATAATTTAAAATTTACTTATTTAAATTCTTTATAATAATTCTAAATGCTTTTTTGAAATTCAAACATCAAATATGTTATGAGTGTTTTCTTGAAATTGAGAATAGTTAGGATTAAATAATTATATTAAAAATATTATTTTCAATTGTTTTAAAATAATATAAATTATTTTTTTTAAAATTCTAATATTTTAAAAATACTATAAATACATTTTTAAGACTAAGAATAGTTGAGCGTAGATTAGTAATTTTAAATTAAGTAATTTTAATAATTTAAAAATTGTTGCAAATGCTTAATAGAAATTGAAAACACTTAAAATTAATAAAATTACTATTTATTGACTTTATTTGCTTAAAAATATTTAATATTTTTGTACATGTTAAAAAAAAAAATTGTACATTTCAAGATATTTTTTTGTTTGTTTTTGAAAATAGAGAAAATTAAAATTATTCAAATTAAATAATATTAAAACATTTATTTACAAGTTGTGGTTGGTATCCATTTATTATAAAATTGAATTTACATTTTTAAAAATTGATATTTATTTATTTATTATTGGTATTCATTTAAATTAAATTTTGATATGTATCTATTTAAATAATTAGTTTTTTGGTTAAGTAATTTTGACAAAGCTAGGATTTGAACCTAGCTCTTTATAGTTTTCAAATGTTAAAATAATCACTAAGCCAATGATTTAATTAATAACTATTTTGAAACATTTATATATATAAATCTTTCACATAAATTTTATTTATTATCATATATTTATTTATTGTTTCTTGTGTTCTCAACAATAATTTAGTATTTTGAATAAAAGTAAAATAAAGGGAGTGATTTATAAAATAAAAAGTGAAATATATAAAAAAAATTACAAATAATAATAGGAGATGTTAAAAAATAAAGGAAGAATAAATTAAATAACTTTTAATAATATTAAAGATTAATTAAATAAACTTTTATAAATTTTAAATTTGTATATAATCAATATTTTTAATTTTTTTCAATATAGGTTAGGTCAACTAGTGACCTACTAGTTTGAACAATAACCTAGTGACTCAGTGTTTTAATCGGTTCGATCACCAGTCTGAATTTTAAAAATATGATAGAGAGACGTTGAGAGAAATGTTGAGACACCAAAGTTATTTAAATTATTCTTCCTTTATTTTTTAACATCTATTATTAGTTGTAATTTTTTTTTATATATATTTCACTTTTTATTTTATAAATCACTCCCTTTATTTAATTTTATTCAAATTACTAAATTCTTATTAAGAATATAAGAAATAATAAATAAATATATGATAATGAATAAAATTTATGTGAAATATTTATATATATAAATGTCATAATAGTTATTAATTAGATCATTGACTTAGTGGTTATTCTAATATTTGAAAATTAAAAAGAGCTAGGTTCAAATTGTTAAAGATAATGGTCAACGCCTCAAATCTAACGGAGAGACCAAAAGTGCTTGATTTTGAAAGTAAGGGATCAAAATGACAAATTTTAAACTAGGAGACAAAAATTACAGATTTGGAAAAGTAGGAGGACCAAAACTGCAATTAAGCCTTTAAATTAAAAAATAATAAATATAAAATATTTTAATTAAAAATAATAATTATTTTTTTGTTTAAATACAAATAGATCAAATTTATTATTTATATTTATAATGTTATATTTATTTATTATATATATTATATTTAAAATTTGAAAATAACAATGATTAAATAAATAGTCCGTGCATGGCACTGACAAAAAAAACTAGTTAAATAACAATTGAAGGTTTATAACCATTAAACTCAATTGTTAAATAGAAAAAATAATTAATTTTATTTTTATTCATTTTGTTCACCTGCTTGCTATACTTTGCATGCTTTCAACAACTCTTTTGTAATTCAGTCTATGTAATTACTTATCAAATATTTTACTACATTAAATATATAATTTTTCATTTAATGCCTTAATAAATATATATTTGTCATTTAATGCCATTTTATAACACAAAATTAAAGTCCATGTATTTAATAGTTACATGTTTTCAATATCCTTAATACATTAAAAATATAAGTTTATTTAGTTATGTATTTTAACACATTTAATGTTGTTCCTTTTCGATTTTTGTTGCATTATTGTTGTTGTTGTTGCAACAGCAATGAAGGGTGGTGGTAGTGGTGTTGGTGGGAATAGAAAGGCGGCATCGGAGGCTCTCAATGATGTTTTTGTTGTTGTTGGTGTTTGTAACACCCCCAAATTATGAGAGAACCTTTTTTAATGATTTGTTATTACATGATTAGAAATACCTTACGTATTGTAATTTTGTTATGTTGTTATTATTATTATTATTAATATTATTATTATTATGTTTTGGTGCTAGAAGCATGTAGTTGGATTTCTTTTGTTAAAATACTTAACTTGGGTAAAGTTCTTTGATGATTACTTTTTGAGAAATTTGTTGTGATGTAAATTTATGATAGATGCTTTATAATTTCGTTAGTTGCAATGCATGCGATAAATTGTTATATATTCTTTAATGTTGACAAACTAACAATTTGTTTGAATGAGATATCCTTGAGATAGGTACACAAGTCTAAACTCCTCATAGGTTATTTTTTGGCTATTCAGAACCAAAAAGGGGGAGACCGAAGATTCAAGAATGCTTCATCTATTTTTGATATTTTAATAGCACTTGAATTATACTTTAAGTCAAAATATGTATAGATGTTGGCTTTGTATTGTTTGTTTTAGTCTTAGGATTCTATGCATGCTTATTTGTCTTTGCCTTTCTGTCTATATCTCATTCTCATGATAATTTGTCTCTAAATGTTAAGGAATAACAAATTATGTCTAAGAGATTGCATAGGTTTTGCAAACTTACATGTAAATTGAAAATCACTTAACCTTAATCAATTTTTGAGTATTTTGTTGCATCCAATCGATTACCAAATGATGAAATCGATTGCAATATCAGTAAAATAGAACAAAAGACTCTGTCTGCACTAGATAATTGATTGCATCATACTAGCAATTGATTGCAAGATTATCTTTTATATCAAAATTACTCTTTGACTCAAAATAATCAATTGTATTTGTAACTGTTGTAGAATTCCTTGGTTTGAGGAAAATTGGATGTAAGTCGAGTTATGATCAAATCAATATAAAAGCTTGTGTCTTTCTTCTTATTCCTTCATCTCTCAATTAAATTCTTGTTTAACTTTTATTATACTCTGTTTTTGAAAAGCTTTTTAAACAAGTTTGTTTCACTTGTGTTTCTGAATTTTGATTCCATTATTAACACTTTTTATAAACTTTGTGAAAAAATTCAAAGGGTGTTGTTGAATTACTTTTATTTTTAAAAGAGGTACGAAAAATTTGAAATATCAATTCACCCCCTCCCCCCCTTAATTTATTCGGTTATTTCTAAGAAGCTTTAATTCTCCATTTGACATGTATCATGCCACTAGCCCATAGTTAAATATCATTTATAATGATTGCTGGATTGACAAATGATTGGTTAATTGACTTTGGAGCTAATGTACATGTGTGTGCTGATAGAAAATTCTTTCTTTTATATAAGAAATGTGGCGCACATACTCTGAGCACTAGCACATGTTCATGGTCTAGGCCAAGTAGAGCTAGAGTTGTCATGTGTGAATTTTCTCATTTTAAACGAAGTTTTTCATGTTTCTAAAATTAGAAAAAAAATTACTAGTGTTGCCTTGTTAGTTTAACATGCTTTTAAGATTGTTATTTAGCCTCATCAAGTCGTAATTTCAAGACATGGTTCTTTTATTAGAAAAGGTTACATTTGTGATGGCTTGTTCAAGCTTAATTTCATGTTGTCTATTATTAATAAAGATTCTACATTTTATTATTCTCATCTATTTCAAATGTTGAATGTTGTGATGTTACTACAAGAATTTTGCAGATTAGTGAGGGGAATTTGCAAGGGATATATTTTGTCACTAATTCGTCATAATTTTGAGACAAATTTGCATGAATTAAAAAGTCATTCGAATCCTTCGTAAATTAATGAGGGATTAACAAAGGCAAATATTTCCCTTGCAATTCCCTCGCAACTTTTTCAAATTGCCTAGCAACAAATACATATCCTCACAATTCCTTGTTGATAAAAAACTAATTATTGTAAAAAAGAAAAATCTTACAATAGTGAGAGACATTTCTCTCGCAAATCCATTGATAATTTGCGAAGGAAAATGCCATCACAAATACCTTCCAAAAGGCATTGTCAATATAAAATTAGTTTTAGTTAGAATAGTTTCTGAAGCAGATCGACGCAATATTGCAACACAATTGTTTCTATCGCCAATCCTTGACAAATTACTTAACATTGACAATTTTTAATAGATTTTAAATATATAAAAAAAAAACTTAAAAAAGTATATAACATAATCTAACATTAAATATATTAAAAAAAATAAGAATCATTTCATTTGGTTTTTCTAATACTTTATGTGTATTTTAAAGAGAAAATAGAGATATTTAATTTTTAATCTTAAATTAATTTATACAAATATCATGTAATTTAATTATATAATAAAAATAAAACTATATTAGCACGTATTTGATATTATTTTATTTAACTTTATGTGAAAATGTGTCTTTTGATTATAATTACATTATATAAGGTTTTTGCGACAAAAGGTATATATCATGTAAATTATCTAATTCAATATTTATTTTATTATTCTTAATTTATTTATTTTTTAAAAGATTCTACAACTATTTATTTTTTAAATTCTAATTTTTTTTATGTTTTATATGGTATTTTAATTTTATTGAATAATGTATATAAAATAATGTTAATTTTTATATAATTAAGAATATTTTTAAGAGGATTCAATAGATAAGATAACAAATGTAGTTAGTTTTTATATAAGATAAGATTTGAATTAAATATCTAATTAATTCAAAAATGTTTTATTTAACAAATGTGTAACAACTTATAATTACATTTTTTAAAATTGTTTTATTCAAATTTGATATATATGATTTTCTTTCTAATTTAATTAGGAATAATCATTGTGAACCGTGATTGTAGATTCTAAACCTATATAATATATGGTCTTTTATATATATATATATATATATATATAATATAGATTGGTAGAATAGAATCAATAGATAGATAAGCTTATTTAATATATAGATTTATTGAATAGAATCAATTGATAGATAATATAATAATTTTATTCTAATATCTAGAAAATTTAAAGTTTTATATAAGTGTACACCCTTTTAGTTTTTTTGAAAAAATGTCAAGTTTATTTCATTTTGTTTCATTGTTTAAAGAAAGTACATGTTTGCTCAACCACTCGGAACTACCCCTCTTAGAACTACCATCACTCGCGGTCGCAAAAGAATAGCTTTTGCAATTGGGTCAATACTTATCGCGTGGTACCAAGGACACCACTCCGTGACATTAATGTTGTCGTTGATGAGATCATGAGAAGAAAAGCGAGCTCAATGCCCAAAATCGTAGTCAAAAACACTCTTCCCGTTACTTCGAGGAACAACGAGCACGAAGAGATGAAGAAGAAGAACTGTTGACTACTCCAAGTGCCAAGCAAGCAGAGAGACAAAAGAAGATTCGTTGTGTTAAAGTTGCTTTGGATTCTTCATTGAATATATTTGTTGGGTATAGTTAATTTATGACTTGGGACAGGGGAAGGAATGTTGAGGATATATTTTTTTATTTTTTGTTTTGTTGATTGTTGCTGCGGTTAACAATCTTACTCTTACTCTTACCTATATCCTATCCCTTGTTATGCTTCATTTTTTTTTGGTTTTTTCAATAAAATTAGGCTTTTCTAAAATATCCACTACAAGAATCAAGATGCTAGATTAACTTAAAAGTATGTTGCGGCATGATCTTGATAAAGTTGTTCAACTTGATATATTTAAATTTGATTTATTTATTTATAAGATACTAGATTTATTTATATATTTTGTTAGATTAAAAATCTGATTTGAATCGTAACTTGAAAAAAATATATTTTATAATTATGAATATTTTTAAGAGTATTCAATAGATAAGATAACAAATTTAATTAGTTTTATATAAGATAAAATTTGAAATAAATATCTAATTAATTCAAAAAAAAAAATTGATTTAACAAATGTGTAACGACTCATAATTACTTTATTTTTTAAAATTATTTTATTCAAATTTGAAAATTATATCTTATATATAAAATATATATAGGATTTTATTTTTCATTTGAATTTGTGACAAATTAGTGATTAAAAATTGTGAGGAAATAACGAGCGCAAGGCAATGGGAAACTTGAATTTAATAGCGATGGATTTGTTATAGAATTTTTTATGAGAATTGCGACAACTTTATGAGGACACATTTGAGATTGACTTGCTACAAATTAGCTAGACATATTATCTCGTATATTAGCGATGGAATAATTTATTTCGAGTAACAAATTTTGCAAGGGATTTTGCTAAAGGAATCGCAACAATTGATAAATTATTATCATGGAAATAGCGAGGGAAAAATTCTATCGCAAATTAGCGGCTTGAATACAACAACAGATATATCCCTCACTAAGTTGTCGAGAATCCATCATAATTACTTTTTAGCGATGAATTTTCGATGGATTTGCGACGGAAGTGTCCATCACAAATTCATGAAATTCTCGTAGTGTGCTTAGCATGATAATTTTGGCAAGCGTACCAAATATCGCACAAGTAGTTTAAAAGGGAAGATCCCAGTATCGAATTCACAGGGAATTGTCTGTATTTGACTATCAGTAAAGTAATCAATTCCTAAACACTAGTTTGGTTTTTAAAGTTGGTTGTTCGTGAAACATAAATAATAACAGAAATTTAACTAAACACTACAGTTAACACTAACAATAAACAATAAAAACGACAATGTTAATTCAGGACTATGATCGAACATTGGTGTGCTTGAGTTTTAGAATGGAATAATGGATATGTTGAGGATTTGGTTCAACCGGTTTGCTTCCCATGTAAACAAATAAGATATATTCTCCATTCACATTAATAGTTCAGATTAACTTCGATCTAAAAGTGCTCAAAACGTGATCTCTCATCAAATTAAGCCTAAACTGCTCAACCTCACTTCCGATGTCTTGGTAAGTTCTTTTGAGTGGTTTGATGAAGCTTAGAGATTTTTGTAAAGCTAATGGAGTCTATCCTATGTCTAGAAATACACTCCATTAGAGTTCAAACTCAGTTCCAAGGTCAACAGCATCTGTCAATGGCAGGTAAACTCTAAAACATGTATATATAACTGATCCAATCATATAACAAGAATAAAGATAGAGAAATGAACATTAAACTAAATATTTCTATGAATAGATATGAAGAAAAGCGTTTACATGATCAACACTTAGTTCCAAGTCCTCAACACTAATAGATTAGCCTCTCATTGTCATGAGAAGCTTTGAAAAGGTTACAAAAATGGAGGAAAGAGAACAGAGGAAACAGGGGAAAACAGAGGAAGCAGCTCAACAAAAATCAACCAAAGTCTGAATGTTTCAAAATTATTACAAGTGCAGCTTATATAGTCGAAGTCTCGCTTAGCACAACCTTTCGCTAAGCGTAGGACACTGCATAATGCATCTCAAAACAGGTGTTCCGCTAAGTGTAATCTTCCGCTAAGTGCATATTTAGTTCGAAAGCAACTTCCGATAAGCGTGATGTCCCGCTAAGCGAGTCTTCAGGTTCGAATGAAAATGTCGCTTAGCACAATATGGCACTCAGCGCGTCATAGACCGCCTAGCTCGCGTAGCTTGATGTTGCACTCAGCGAGTGAAGCGCTGAGCGAGATGTGTCGCTTAGCGAGATCTGTCTTCTTCTTGTATTCTCCCTTTACTGTTGAATCTAGGCCTGCACACATAAATTAGAGTATATTTCTCACAAAATAACTTCCTAGGGTTAGAATTATCAAACTATACAAATCTATATTAAATGATTTCAAACTAAGCTAAAAATCCTGAGAACATTGGATAATCACTACAAAATATGATGCAATATTTATGTATATAAAACGATTATCAACATGTTAACTTGAATTCCATTAGACGTATGATGACTCTTTATCTTATTCCTAAATTTTCTATTGAATTGAAATAACGTTGTGAAGTTTGTGTTCAAGCTAAACAACCTAGAAAACCTTTTCAAAATTCTATACAAAAGGATACATGTTTGCTTGAGCTAATTCATAAGGATATATGTGATAACAATGGTGTGTTAACTTGTGGTGGAAAAGGATATTTTGTTACTTTTATAGATGACTTCTCAAAATATTGTTGTGTATTTAATTATGCATAAAAGTATGTTGTTTGATAAATTTAAAATATATGAAGCAAAGCTAGAAAATCAATTATAAAAAAAAGTTAAAATCCTTTGTTTTGATAGAGGTGGAGATTGGAGAATATGCTTTTAATGAAATAGGTGATTTTTTTGAATCACATGGTATTATGCATGACTCTACTCTATGTTATGCTCTGCAATCTATTGGTGTAACTTAAAGAAAAAAATTATACTTTGCTAGACATGATAAATGTTATGTTTATTAGTTTTGGTTTGCCTAATTATTTATGGGGTGAAGCTCTTTATACTTGATCACAGAGAGAATACTCACAATTGTAGCAAGATAATCAACGAAAAAAAACATGCATTTTCCATTTTTTTTTAAAGCAAAAACAAACAAAAACAAAAACAAAAACAAATGGTTCCCTCCCCCACACTTAAGACATACATTGTCCTCAATGAAAAGAACTCAATTATAAAGTAAGAGTGAGAAAAAGGAAAGGGTGCCCCCTGATCAAGTTGCAATGTAGTTGGGCGCTTCCAAAGAAAGCTCTTCTATGGTTGCATCTTTAGGCACTGAACTTTCATGGAATAGCTTCAGGCGCTGCCCATTAACCTTGAAAACTTTGTTAGTACTTGCACTTTTAATTTCTACTGCACCATAAGGGAAAACATTAGTAACAACAAAAGGGCCAATCCATTTGGATCGAAGTTTCCCAGCCATAAGCTTAAGGCGGGAGTTAAACAGTAAAACCTATTGGCCCACAGAGAATTCCTTCCTAGAAATCATTTTATCATGGAAGTGTTTGGTTTTCTCTTTATAAATCCTAGAGCTTTCATAAGCCTCTAGCCTAAACTCTTCAAGCTGTTGTAATTGGAGTTTTCTTTCAATACCTGCTTGTTGCATTTCCAAGTTACAACTTTTCACCACCCAATAAGCACGGTGTTCTATCTCTACAGGAAGGTGACATGCCTTACCGAAAACAAGTCGATAAGGAGACATCCCTATGGGTGTCTTGAAAGCTGTTCTTTGAGCCCAAAGTGCGTCTTCTAGACGCCGGCTCCAGTCCTTCCTGTTTGGTTGCACCATTTTCTCTAAAACCTGTTTGATCTCCCTGTTTGAGATCTCAGCTTGCCCATTAGTTTGTGGGTGATATGCAGTAGAGACTCTGTGCACAACTCCATACTTCCGGAGCAAAGCTTCCATGGTGTGGTTACAAAAGTGAGTGCCTTGGTCACTTATGATGGCTCGGGGTATTCCAAACTTGCAAAAGATATTGGACCTGACAAAATCTGCAACAACTCTTGAATCATTAGTCCTAGTGGGGATAGCTTCTACCCACTTTGAAACGTAATCAACAGCAAGTAAAATGTAGAGAAAACCAAATGATACAAGAAAAGGACCCATGAAGTCGATTCCCCATACATCAAATACCTCACAGAAAAACATAAGTTGCTGAGGCATTTCACTCTTACGAGTGATGGCTGTACCTGCTATCTGACACTCTTTACAAGTGCGGTAAGTCTCATAAGCATCTTTAAAAATAATGGGCCAGTAGAAACCTGAGTCTAGGACTTTTCTTGCAGTCCTTTGCGGACCAAAGTGTCCCCTTGAGATGCATGAGAAAAATGTAAAATAGATTCAATCTCATAGTCGGGGGACACATCTCCTAATCACCTGATCACTACCAAACTTCCAAAGATATGGATCATCCCAAACATAATATTTGGCATCACTCTTGAGTTTGTGAATTTGTGCCTTGGATGCACCTGTAGGAAAAACACCAGCAACAAGATAATTAGCAATATCAGCAAACCAAGGAGTAACTCCATGCAAAAGTAAAAGCTGCTCATCAGGAAAGTCATCCTGAATCGGAAAAGGATCTTCATCCCTCTCTATCCTGCTCAAGTGATCAGCCACTAAGTTCTCAGCTCCACTTTTGTCTTTAATCTCTACATTAAACTCTTGGAGCAACAACATCCACCAAATCAATCTCGATTTTGCTTTCGGCTTCTTCAACAAGTACTTTAAAGCTGCATGGTCAGTAAAAACAACAACCTTGGAACCTAGCAAATATGATCTAAATTTATCAAGAGCAAAAACAATAGCTAGAAGTTCTTTTTCAGTGGTGGTGTAATTTGACTGTGCGAGAATCTAAAGTCCTAGAAGCATAATAAATAACATGGGCAGCCTTGTCAACTCTTTGTGCAAGGACTGCTCCAACAACATAGTTAGAAGCATCACACATAATCTCAAAGGGGAGGGTTCAGTCAGGGGGCTGGATGATGGGAGTGGAGGTCAATGCTTTCTTCAAGAAGTCAAATGCTTGTTTGCATTTGTCATCGAAGTTGAAAGTGACATCATTCTTTAACAAGTTCGACAGCGGAAGAGCTATCTTGCTGAAATCCTTGATGAAACACCTGTAAAAACTTGCATGACCAAGAAAAGAACGAATCTCGCGAATGCAAGAGGGGTAAGGTAGTGTAGAAATCACATCAATCTTAGCAGGGTCAACAGAAATTCCTTTTTCAGAAATAATGTGACCCAAAACAATTCCCTGCTCAACCATAAAATGGCATTTTTCATAATTCAAAACAAGGTCAATTTTGATGCATCTCTCTAAAACCATATTCAAACTGTTCAAACATGCATCAAAAGAAGAACCATAAACAGTGAAATCATCCATAAACACTTCCATGCAATTTTCAATAAAATCAGCAAAAATGCTAATCATGCGTCGTTGGAAAGTGCCAGGAGCATTGCAAAGACCAAAAGGCATCCTCCTGTAAGCAAAAGTACCAAATGGGCAAGTAAAAGTGGTATTTTCTTAATCTTCAGGTGCAATATGAATCTAAAAATAACCTGAAAAACCATCAAGAAAACAAGAATGTGATTTACCAAAGAAGCCAGTTCAAGCATTTGGTCAATGAACGCAGTAAAGGAAAGTGATCCTTTCTAGTAGCTTGGTTCAACCTCCTGTAATCAATACAAACTCTCCAACCTGTTCCGAACTCTAGTGAGAACAAGTTCATTCTTTTCATTTTTCACCACGGTGAGTCTAGATTTCTTAGGTACAACCTTTGTCTTGGGCTTACCCATTCTTTTGTTAGAGATAGGATAAATGATACCGCTTGCAAGAGTTTGGTTACCTCTTTCTTCACCACATCGAGGATCAAAGGATTAAGCCTCCTTTGGGGCTGCCTTCTTGTTTCGCACCATCCTCAAGCAAAATCCTGTGCATACACATGGAAGGACTAATACATGGGATGTCAGCTAATGTCCACCCAATCGCCTTCTTGTGCTTCTTCAAAACTTGCAAAAGCTTATTTTCTTGATTGAAATCAAGGTTAGAAGAAATTATAACAGGGAGTTTTTCATTACTCTCCAAATAAGCATATTTCAGGTTTTCAGGGAGTTGTTTCAACTCTAAGGACGGGGGCTGCTCGATGGATGGAGTGTTTGGGGCAGCCGGGATGTTGAGCGCATCAGCGACATAAACAACTTCATCGACAACAACTTCACCTGTAGGAAACATGTTACCCTACAAGACAAAATCAATCTCAGCACATACAACACAAAGGTTAGTGTCAGTACAATCAGCACATGAGTAAACATCATCAAAACTCGATAAAGATGGAAAATCAAGTGAAAATAATTCAGAACAAGTGTCATCAACCAATTCAGAGATCAATTCAATATGAAAAACGGAATGCTCTTCCAAGGGATGTTTCATGGCATCGAAAATGTTAAATTTCACGACAATGTCACCAAATTCCATGGACATGGTTCCATCATCAACATCAATTTTTGTTTTTGCCGTTTTCATGAACAGTCTGCCTAAAATGATGGGAGCTCTGCTTGACTTAGTTTCTCCTTCCATGTCCAGAATGTAGAAATCTGCAGGAAAAATCAAATTGTTAACTTGAACAAGGACATCTTCCACTACTCCCGCGGGGCGGGCATTGCTCCTGTTCGCCAGTTGAATGATTAGACCTGTATGCTGCAAAGGACCAAGACAAAGGTTATTATAAACAGAAGTAGGCATAACATTAATGCCCGCTCCTAAATCAAGCATGCAATTCTCGAATTTACTATCCCCGATGGTACAAGGAATAGCAAAAGTTCCCGGGGTCCTTGCACTTTTGCGGCAAGACCTGAGTGAGGGCTGAAACATTTTGCTTGTCGGTAACTTTTTCACATGAAGGCTTGGGCTGAATAAAAGCAGAAATATTTCTTCCCAAGTTGACTCTTTCACTTCCCTTCATCCTCCTCTTATTTGTACACAAATCTTTCAGAAACTTTGCATACTTTAGAACCTGCTTAATTACATCAAGAAGCGGAATGTTTACCGCAACTTTTCTGAAAACATCCAAGATCTCTCTCTCTGTCTCCCTCCTCAATCCTTTTATTTTTCAGAACTTTATGTGGGAAGGGGACTGGTGGAACATACTCTTTTTCTTTATTTTTTTTAGTTTCTACCACAATAGAAGGTGGAGAAGGTTCAGATGTTGCCTCAATAATTTTTTTTTTCGGGGGCTGGTTCTGTAACCTTTTCCGGATCGCAAGGAAATTGCACTCACATCAGAATTAGGACCTTTTGGATTCACAACTATTTGGGCAGGAAGTTGGTTTGATCCTTGGGCTTGCATGGCATTCATTGAGGTGGCAAGCTGTCCAATCTATGTCTACAAGGTTTGAATACTAGATTCTGTTCTTTGTTGAAACTGAAGATTGTTAACAACTAGTTGCTTGACCAGGTCCTCTAATGAAGGTCCAAAAGGTACAGAAGTGGTAGTTGGTGGAGTGTTCTGTGGTTGCGGAAGGGGTAACACTAGTTGTTGCTGTGTGGGCTGCTGGTTTCCATATCGAAGGTTGGGATGGTTCCTCCAATTGGGATGGTATTTGTTGGTGGACAGGTCGGGAGTGTTGTTGTACCTGTTCTGATTGTTTCCATAAAGGGCTGCTGCATAAGCTTGGGGTAACTCAGTAATCGACTCATCTTGCAAAATAGGACATGTGTCGGTCGGGTGTTCAGCGGAAGTACAAATACCACACAAGGTTGCTGGTTGAGGTTTACCTACTACCAACTGTTTCACTAAGGAGGTGAGCTCGTCAATTCTGGTTTCTAAAGCTTTGTTGGAGGAAACCTAAATTTCGTTCACACTCTTTGTTTGGACCGCAGAATTATTTCTAGTTGTGAACTGTTGGGAGTTGAGTGACATGTTCTGAATTAAGGTTTTGGCATCTGCTGGAGTCTTATCAACAAGTGCTCCACCACTAGCAAGACATCAAGGATGTTTCTATCCATAGGTAGCAATCCTTCATAAAAGTATTGGATAAGTAACTACTCGGTAATCTTATGCTGAGGGCAACTGGATACTAACTGTTTAAATCTTTCCCAATACTCAGCCAATGTCTCATTACCTTGTCTAATACCACATATATCCTTTCTGATTGATGCAGCTCTGGAGGCAGGAAAGTATCTCTCTAGGAAGACTTTTTTCAAATCATTCCAAGTTGTGATAGAATTCGGTTCAAGATCGTATAACCAATCCTTGGCAACACCCTGTAGTGAAAACGAAAAGGCTCTCAGCTTGATATGGTCTTCAGTGATTCCTTCAGGCCTCAAAGGTGTAGAACACACAACCTGGAATTCTTTCAGATGCTTATGCGAATCCTCACCTGCAAGACCATTAAACTTTGGCAACAAGTGTATCAAACCAGATTTTAATTCAAAAGGTGCAACAGCTTCAGGATACTCAATGCATAAACCATTATAATTCACATCAGGGGCAGCCAACTGCCTTAAAGTTCTTTAGTCAGCCATATCAAAAAAAATTTCAGAATTTGAATCAAACAAGTTATGCAAGTAATCGGAATCAATGTCAGAATCAATTACGGGTGGTGAACTATTGCTAGCCTGGACTGCTCTACGTCGTGTGTGCAAAGTTCTTTCTACCTCAGGATCAAAATCAAAAAGATCAAAACAAGAAGACCTAGTAGCCAGGACTAATGCAGCAATGCAGCAACAATTGTCAAAATGCCAACAATGTCCCTAAAATGCAAAAACAAACAGAATGAAGGAAAATGATTAAAATAAATTCAAAAAAAATATAAAAACACCAAAATTAATCTAATGAAGTGAAATTAGAATTTTGAGAATTTTTTTTTTGGGATTTTTTCGACACTATGAAAACAGTAAAAAATTAATTAAAAATAGAAAAAAGAGGAATTTGGCGATTTGAGGTCGGAATCTCGTAACTCTTCCAAAGTATGGGACTATTGATCGCACGATTTTTCTGGTCCCAACAGGGAAAAAAGATTTTCAATCGGACACAATTTTTCCAAAAACCAATTTTTTCGACTCTAAACATGAATTGGCCAAAACCGTGGGGAAACTAGGGCCTAAACGCAAGAACACTAAACCTATGACTCTAATATCGATTAATAACGACAAGAATCCCCGGCAACGGCACCAATTTGATCCGCTGTCGTGCACGGATCAAAATGAGTGATTTTGAAAATATAGTTACGGTAACGACAACTCGAGTATCGTTCTCAAGGATTCTTGTATTATTATTAATCAATGCAGTAACGATTAATGGGGGTTTCGATTACGATTTCAAGAAAAAGGGATTAAAATAAATTGTGATTATCGAATAAGCTAAAGCGAATCAACCTACTGTATTGACTTCCGACTTATCATTGATCCCTATAAATTCCAATTCCCTAAACAAGTATGATCCTATTCGACTATAATAACCACTGACAAGCGCAATAGAAATTATACGGCATATGTTCCTGAATTCCGGATTAAGCAAACGCAATCTGATCAAACGCGATAATGCAAAAGCTACGTTAACGTGAAATTGATTCAAGATCAAATAACCAATCAAATTTAAGAATTATATCCTATAACAACAATCAAATTAAGCAAATAATTGAGATTATTGGAATAAATCAAAGGAAACAGATTGATATGGAATTTATAAAAGAACCTCAAAGTGGAATCCGATTACAGTAGATCGATTCTTCGGAAATTAGTTCTCCATTGCGATTGTTCAAAACTCTCAAAATAATTTCGTGTGTGGTGAATGAGTGAACAGTCGTGAATGAGTGAACAGTAGCCGGCCCTAGAGTTTTAAGTAAGGGTTTCACTAACAATCCGAACCGGGTCGGAAAATACAAACCAAGCCCATAAAATTGGCCCAAAACAAATTATTTCCTAAGGTTTGCAACTTCAACGAATTATTCAAGCCTTCTACAATCCGAATCAGCTTCTGACTCCAACATGAAAGTTGTAGCTCTTTCTCTTAGCTTTCCAACTAATATTAGAATGTCTCAATCCGATTCTTGTAGATCCAATTATGAATTTTCCATTGAAAGTTGCTAATGCTGAAAATAAAATATGAAAATTAAATAAAGCTAGAAACAAACTTAAATATGAAAACATACTAAAATGGTGAAACTAATGAAATAAACTAAGGAAATACCTAAGAATAACAGTAGAAGAATGTGCATGAAGATGCACTGATCAATACTTCATATCATATCCTTAATAGGATTCCTTATAAATATTCAAAAGAAAAAAAAAACGTTATGAATTATGGAAAAAATAGAAAACCAAATTTGAAATATCTCAAAGTGTGGGGGGTCTTACAAAGGTGAATATTCTTATTAATAAGAATATAGAAGTTGGACCTAAAACTATTGATTATGCTTTTATTGGATATTCTTTGCATAGTACTACTTATAGATTTTTAGTTATTAATTATGTGATTGTCGGTATTTCTAATAACACTATTATGAAATCTAGAGATGTTGTTTTCTTTGAACATGTTTTTCCCATGAAAATTAATTTGTCTAAACTTGTTTGTGATGCTTATAGTTCTGTTTTACCCTCTACTAGTAATACTAATAAAGATGTTGAGCATTAATTATTCCACTATCCACCAATAACAAAAGCATTCTCTCCTCCACCAACTTTTTTTATGCTAGTTGTTTGTTTCCAAATGCAGTATTTAAGGGTATTGTTGAAAAAAGTAGCTTAAAAAAGCTAAAAAGACCATTGTTTTGGAACAAAAACAAATTTAAAAACACCATTGTTTTGGAACGGAATGAGTACTTTAAGTTATCACCATCCAATCAGTGTCACATGTTATGCGCGTATTCAAGTTACGAGGTAGATACATGTTATAGCTAGAAGCATACATTATTTTGTATTTTATCTTAGTATGAATGGTAACATTTGAATTCAGATGTGTATTAAGAGAGACACCTCAACAAGTTTATTCCCTTTAAAGGAAAAATGTTAGATAAATCAACTAATATTTCATGGCCATGTCTAAAATATAGGTGGTTCATTATTGCACTAGTCTTTTAAGTCATTATATTATTCATGTGTCTACCTTATTATAATAGACAATCTTACCATATAATTTATCAACCCTCATATTTTCCTATCTCATCCACACTTTCATTGTTGCCAATGAACCCTTTGTATTCGTCGTCGATGATGAACTTGTTGTCGGCGCCTTCAACGATGAACTCGTTGCCACCGATGATAGCCTCACCCTCTCCAAAAACCCCACCCTGTTGAGTCACCACATCACAATCTTAGACATCATAGTGAACCCTCACCCTAACTTTGATCTATTGTGCACCTCATTACAGAGAACCTTGTCATCTTCCATTTCTACTTCTAGAAGGTTCTCCTCTGATGTGAATGCCAACGTTGTGAGTAGTGAGCGCGATAGAGGTTTGTAGTATCATTTGTTGTTATATTTGTAACAACATTACAACAAGTTTCCTTCAAAATAACATTATGAATACAAACGAATTAATAGAGAATTGTATTCAAAAGAAGATCTTGAAGTTTCAATATAATTTTTTAGAAAAATTTTCCACCCTGAACTATTCTTCCTTTAGTTCTTTTATAGTTACAAACTCACACTAAAAAAAATTATTCTCATCGTTTAATTGATGAGGCATGATTCAATTCTTTGATCAAATAGATTGTATGTTATTAATAAATAAAGGACACTATGACATAAAAATTTATTGAACTTAGTCGCTTCCCATAAAATTGGTTATTGAAGTAGGTGGAGTTCGCAAAGAAGATTTTGTGAGTAGTACGAAGGAGACTTGCGAAGTAGAGAGAAAAGAAAAAAAAAGAAGGAAAATTCTGATACATGATGTACACTATATAATTAGATGGATGGGACTAATCTTTCCATGTATAAAGTGGTTCGTTATACACTACTTAAACCAATTGGTCCACCATAGGCCTGTTGAGTCAAAAATCCTTTGAGTGTTAATTATGACAAACCTTCTAAACACAATTCACAAGCCTACTGAGTTAAGCCTACTAATGTTTCTGCTAAGTGTTTCAGACAAACCAAAAAAGCATAATTGCATAGAGCTCAGAACAACTCAGAATAGCTCAGAATGAGATTAGTTTTCTCTTACTCAGAAGATAGAAAAGAGAAGCTCTTATGGATTGAAGTTCTAGAAGCAATCCTCTCCCCACATGTGTAGAAAATGAGAGAGAGAGAAGGTAGCAAAGCCTACATGTGCAAAAACGAGAGTCACATCCTCTCCTCACTCCAATGTCATTCTGAATGCAAAATGCAGCAAATGGAGTGCAGTATAGCAATGAGCAACAATGGAGATTCACCATATGAGTGTTGTAAAAGCTATAGAATCTATTAGAGTTTGCACAACTCAGATACCAATAGTTATGATTTGCTGGTTGTATATCGAAAGGCACAAGAAGGACCAAATTCAAAGTAAAGCATTAGATTAACAATCTTTATTCAATTCAAAATAAACAATTCAATTACAGAAAGTATATTGTACAAATATGAATAATAAAGAGTGTAGAGAAAAGAAAGATAACACAAGATTTATATTGGTTCGACCATACCACCGGTCTACATCCAATTCATCCTCAACCAAGGATTTCCACTATGAAATTCTGAGTTACAAGCACCATGCACACATAGACATTTCACAACAACATCTTCTAACTTGAACCCTACAAGTAAGAAAACGAAAACCCTTTTCTCATCCTGAAACCCACAAGATAGAAAAGATAACACCTCATAGAAACCCACTATGAGAAACTAAAAACACCATTCAGTTAATACCAAATAAAGAAGGTAAAAGAATAAGGAACAAAAGCACTTGAAAAACGTGCAGATTTAGCATTAAGAGAACAAAGAAAGAATACACCTTAATGTGTGGATTAGCTGTAAAGAACATTCTTCTTCATAAAAGATTTTACCAATGAAGCTCAGAAGAGGAAGAAGAAGATAAAGCTTAAACATAAGAGAAATATGATAGAAAGAGTAACTACATTGTGTTTCTGAAAAGTTTTTGTTTTGTGACTTTTTGTTGCTGAAAAGATGTAGAAACTTAACTTGTAAAAGCTTATATTAAACCAACCACAAAGGGTTCTCTTATATAGAGTATAGAAAGGATCAAAGATATGATGGGAGTTAAAAGATATGAACGAGGTATCAAAAGATATGAGAAAGATTTGATAAAGAAAGGTCGTTATAACAAAAGTAATCAATTGTATAAAGCAGTAATCGATTATCTCGTGCATCAGAAGATAATTCTGAGTTACTATCAACACTTGTAATCGATTACAAGAATCTAGTAATCGGTTACAATTGGGACAGAGCCAATTTTGAGAAAAATCATTTGCTGGTAATTGATTGCCAAACTGTGTAATCGATTAACTCGATGATTATTGAATAACCTAATACAAGTATATTCCATTGTAATCAATTGCTAAATCATGTAGTCGATTATCTCGAAGGCATAGAGTAATCTGATTCAGATGTACTCTCTCCTTATCGATTGCATGATATGGTAATCAATATGAATGCTCAGAATGCATACTCATGAATATAAAATCATCTTCAGATACTTAGATAAAAGTTTTGAAAAGGTTTAAAACATTTTGCAAGTATCACACAAAAGCAAATATCAAGCAAAGTCTAATTTACAACAATCAATACAATGTCGCATCCATTACATGTTTGGTATGCAAAACTAAAAACAAAACAAGAAGAATAAGTCTTCCATTCTTCATGTCAATAGAATCTACCCATACACTTATTCCTTACTTGTAATATATTTTATTCCAAATTAACCATGTAGGTTAAGTTTGGTTGTGAGAAAAGTGAGAGGGAGAACCCATTGAAGATGGGTAACTTAGAGAGAGAGAGAGAACCCATTGAAACCCAGCAGGTGGCTGGTCTAGCATGTTGCTAGTATTTGTATTTCAAAACCCAACAAGTGGCTGGTCTAGCAGTTGTCTAATTGATAAAACCCAGCAAGTGGCTGGTCTAGCATGTTGCTAGTATGTGTATTTTAAAATCCAGCAGGTGACTGGTGCATGTGCTTGATTTTCAGCAAGTTGCTGAATGAGATTAGTGGAAATCTTACCAAGAGGGTGAGAACTGGATGTAACCCTTTGTTTGGGGTGAACTAGTATAAAATATCTGTGTCAAATCTCTTCTTCCCTTCCTTTCACATTATGCTACTTTACTATCATATATATTGCACCAACATTAGATGCTTCTGATTGCTTCTGAGCATCAGAAGCTCATACATCAAAATGGTTTTTCCTTATGAGCATCAGAAGCAAATACATTAGAAGCTCATACATCATAATGCTTTCTCCTTTTGAGCATAGCATTTTGAACTATATTTAACTGTCATTATATTAACCTTCTGAGTGTTGATTCATCATTACATAAACTAAGCTTTCATAATAACTATATTATGATAAATACATTTAAATTATGTAATGAACATAAGCATATGTATATTGACATTGGGTTCTTATAATCACATCAAAACATTGGATAGAAAATCTAATAACTAACCACTTAGAAAGCCTAGCTATTTAAGTGCTTGAACCTTTGTGTCAAGATTTTTTGAACACCAAGATAATCTTGAGTAAAAGTTCAGAAAGGTTAAAGTTTCAAGAAAAGTTGGCATGCTCACAATTCAACTCCCCTTCTTGTGGTGTTTTGTTTACTTCAAGGCCATAGCCTTTGCCATATTTCGTTGATACTTTTCAACATTCAAACTAGTGGTGGATCCAAGCCCCTGAGCCAATGGGGGCAAATTATAAGAATTAAATTCAATGTGTTCAAAAATATAATATAAATGAAATAAAATACAAAAATCAAAATTTTATTAATAATATTTTTGTTAATTTTTTTTTGGTTGAAATAAGTTTTGAATCCCTAAAAAATATCCATTTTTTAGTTTGAGTCCTTGGATTTTTTTTTTGTGTTGTTATGGGTCCCTAAAAAAATTAAAATTTTGCTTGGAGTCCCTACCAATTATGTGACATCATCTCAACCGTTAATTTATGTTGAAATGATATCACATCATCAGTAGAGACTCAAAACAAAATTAAAATTTATTAAAACTTATTTAAGCCTTTTTTTTTTATTAGTAAATTTTAAAAGTTGAAGGGTGCAAATGCACCCATGACCACTAAATTGGTTTGCCACTGGGTGTAACATATAAATTGAGGAGGTGAAAATTGTAAACTTTGATATATTTGGAATTATTTTTTAAAATTTAGGGGGTGCACTTGCTCACCCTAGAGACAAAATTGAACATTTTAATAATTAAGGGTCCAATTGAACTTTTTATTTATATCATTATATAGCATCCAAAACATTCATTTTTTAAGTTATGTGTCTTAATTTTGTCTGACTAAGTTAGAACTTTTTCCAATGATTAGATCTATTTCTCTTATGACAACTTGATTTTTTAATGGAAACTTCTGAACCTAAAGGGAATGCAATAATGGATTACATTGATCAAGTGATTTTAAGTTATTTAAAATCTCAATCGAATGACATAAGAGATTTCGTTGACCTTTGAAAAAAATCTTGATAATTTTGATTGAATATCACAATATTTTTTTCTTAAAAAATAGTCTTTTAAAATTCCTTTAAATCATAATTGAATTACACCCCCTTAATAACTTTGTTTCTTTTTTTACACCATTTAGCCAATTTACCCTTATTTCATCTTTTTTTTTTTTATGTTGCTATGTTTCAATTTTTAAAATTTTCATTTTTACTGTTCACTTTTAATAACTACTTATTACCTTTTTATTGTTAGTTTTTTTCTTTTTTCTTCCTTTATTTATTTTTATATTTAAAATAAAAAAAAATATAGAAAGAGAACGACTCATCCCGCTAGTAACAATTAATGGACCAATTTAATAATTATTAAGCAAGAAGAATTTTACAGCAATGGGAGACGACGACGTTTA
Organism: Amphicarpaea edgeworthii; assembly: GCA_014843725.1. Lineage (NCBI taxonomy): Eukaryota > Viridiplantae > Streptophyta > Magnoliopsida > Fabales > Fabaceae > Amphicarpaea > Amphicarpaea edgeworthii. The sequence continues at coordinate 16,089,061 of CM026325.1, read as the reverse complement.
GGTCAATTCAGAACAGAGCGTCTATTTGTACTCTTTTGGTTAGGGACAGCAACCATTCACCGACTCCGGAAAACCCAGAGGCCAACAACGCCTTCCCTCATTTCTCTGCGGGGCAATTCCGTCATTTATCAATCGTTTCCTTCTGATAGTAAATGCTCTTTTAAGACGGGGAAAACAAATAAATAAATATATAATTAAATCTATACGCAAACGCTCGAAACAACAACAGCATTTGCGGATCTGCCTGCAAATTTTCTTCCCCTCAATCTGTATTGCTCAGGTGGTGTTCCTGTCCTCCCCCCCCAAGCACCCCTGAGATTCATTCGCAAAAACCTAAAAAAGTTAAAAAAAAATCATTTCCAATTCTAAATTTTTCGTTTTCGTTTTCGTTTTCTGAATCTTCTTCCAATGGCGTCCGATGGCTTCACCGACAAGAACACTCTGTTCAGAAAACTCAAGGGGAAGTCCGATAATAAGGTTTGTTATTTTTAATTTTGAATTTCGATTACAATTTGAGAGCTTCATCGTTGTTTTTGTGATTCTGTTTTATGTTGTCCGAATTTTTCATTTGTGCTTTCTGATTTACGAGATCTGGTTTCAGATCTGCGATACCGGTGCTCGTGCGTTTGATTTTTGAATCTGTGTGGCTTTTTTTGTTATTTTTTCAGATGTGCTTCGATTGCAATGCGAAGAACCCTACCTGGGCGTCCGTCACGTATGGGATCTTCCTCTGCATCGATTGCTCCGCCGTTCATCGCAGCCTCGGCGTGCACATCAGCTTCGTGAGGCAAGTTGTTGCTGATTTTTGTTTGAATGGTGAATCTGTTTGTTGATTTTTTTTTTCTGTGCGGAAATTGTCTGTATCCGTTTTGCAATATGATTTGTGGCTGATTCTGTATTGGGAGTGTTGCGCGGTGTAATGCGGATGAATTTAGAGCACTGCGTTGTATTGCTTTGCTGTTTCATCTTTTAGAGATTTCTCCATGTCAACTGGTTAAAGCTTGAATAGTCAATGAAATAAGACTCCAGACTCTGGCCTTAAGTATGCAGTTCCACTAGGTGAGGTTGGGTATATGGATTACATGATGTCATTGAACTTGGTTAAACACTAAATTTTCAGGGATATTGTTCAACGAGAGATCCATTTTTTAATTATTTTTTACATTGTCCTCCGATAACCAAAACTTTTACTTCTTTAATTTTTGTCCATCATACATCTCGACTTCTTTTTCCTATGTTTGGCAAAATTATTGATTCTACATTTTCCATTCTTTGTTCCAAGTTCTCAGCAAAACTCCTCGAAAGCTTTGGATCGTTCCTTGGTTGTGCCTTTTCTTGTCTTGTTTTTAGCCTTCCAATATTTTGTCCAATTTCAGCATTATTACACATGCACATGTGAAAGGCCTTAAAAACTCTCTTTTGAACATTTTCATTCCACCAAGATTCTTTATCTTTCTTGAACACTTCTATTTTGCCACTAAGAAGTTCCATCACTCTTGAGGCACTGCCACTTGATTAATAGATTTATAATTTGCTGAGTTTTCTGTTTAAAACTCTTAAAATGAATGTCAAGGATCTAGATCCAGTTGTACAGTAAGACTCTCTCTTGCAATCACCTTGCAAGCTCTTTAATCATAATCCTTACAAAATAACAAATCAATTTGTGACCTCGAGATTCTTCTCATAATTGATTAGATGTTTCTAATTTCCTCTTCTCAAAACAAATTTACATAATCGTTAATATTTAAATCATATGCCATTGAGAAATCAAGAATACACTGTTCTTCCTTGTTTAGATCTCCAAAACTCAAAACAACCCATGTGAATTTTCCTTTTGTTGAAAGCCTTGAACCGCAGCAATACCTAAGTTGTTTTTTCCTTTAACTTTCCATCTTTACCAATGTTTAATTGCTAGTGTTTAGCCCATTATCTCTATCTCCAACATATTTAGTTTCTTAAAGATACATGATGTTAATCCTTCTCTGAATCATGATGTCCATCACATTCAAAGATATATGGCAAGGTACCAATATTTCAATTACCAAACCTATTTAAGCACTCTTGGACTAGCTTCTTTACCCACACCTGTCCACAAAAAATTTGAGGACCTACCTTGCTAGTTGCTACCCTACCTCACAATGTTGTTGCAGTTTCACTAACTCATTTAACATTGTACTTGAGCCTTATAATGTGTTACTTTTGGGTAATGGCTTAGCATTAGCACACTGCACACATAATCTGTCTTGAGTACTCCATGTTTGGAATTCTGACAAGTATAAAATAAAGATACAGAAGCATGGGGCATGAGAGTTTGTGGCTCGATAGGATTGGAAGGAAAAATGGTGATATATAAATTGTTTTACTCTCTGCTCATTGAGTTGCCATGTGGAATAAGGATTTAAAGTGGAGCAACTGAATTGATACTTAATTCAAAATAAATGAAGCAATACTGGGATTATCAAGTACTAGTTTTTTCACAGACACGTGTCTTGAAAAAATTGGGCTGGAGGTATTTGTCTTATAAAATCTGTTATAGGGGAAGCAAGCTCAATTTCTTAATCTGAAGAGGCTTTATGTGTAGATTCAATGAGCTCCAAGGAGCTTTACTTGTTTCTTATGTTATTGTGCTTTCCATGAGTAATTTGAAATACTTAGCAATTTTATCACTAAATTAAAATTTCACACCCTATGTTTTTGTATCTTTATTTTATCCTTGTCATTTTGTGAAACACACTATAATTAAAATTAAAATACAGGAAGTTGTTGAATAGAAAGAAGGCAGAAAAGATTGATAGCTAAATAACCATATGCTCTTCTATATGTAGGTCTACAAATTTAGACTCATGGAGTGTTGAGCAACTAAAAACAATGAGCTTTGGAGGAAACAATCGTGCACAGGTTTTCTTTAAGCAACATGGTTGGACTGATGGTGGTAAAATAGAGGCTAAATACACCTCCAGAGCTGCGGACTTGTATAGGCAAATTCTTTCAAAGGAAGTAGCCAAAAGTATGGCAGAGGATGTAAGCTTGCCTTCATCACCTGTTTCTTCTCAGGCTGCCCAGGGGGTTAATGGTGGGCTTCCTGAAGTCAGGACAAATGAAGTGCCAAAAGAAAGCATTATGGAGAAGCCAGAAAAGCCTGAGAGCACTTCTTCACCTAGAGCTTCACATTCAGTTACTGTTAAGAAACCTATTGGTGGTAAAAAAGCTGGGAAGAGTGGGGGGCTTGGTGCTCGTAAACTCACTAAAAAGGTATGCAAATAGTTATCTTTGTTTTCAGATGTATGCTAGAAGGGCCTGTTGGTTGTTGGTTTCATTATTCTGTTCACTATTTTTCATTTGATAACAATTATCCTTTTGAAATGCAGCCAAGTGAGTCTCTCTATGAGCAGAAGCCTGAGGAACCCCCTGCTCCAGTTTCATCTTCGACAAACAATATGCCTGCTGGGCCATCTCCTACATCTCGGTTTGAGTATGTAGAAAATGTCCAATCATCTGAGTTGAACACTGGAGGTTCACATTTGCTTAGTCATGTGTCTCCACCAAAGTCATCAAGCTTCTTTGCAGACTTTGGAATGGATGGTGGCTTTCCAAAGAAATCTGGACCAAGCTCCTCCAAAGTGCAAGTAAGCCTTATTCTTGCAACTTTTGCCCCTGCAAAGTTATTTCTTATGCATCATTTAGCATACGGGATTAAGTTATATATGAATATCTAGTCTCCATTCACTTCAACATATTTTTACAAGATGCCGATCCATGGAACAAAACATGGTCAGCATTGGGAGAAAGTGCTAGCTTGCAAGTGTTTTGTAAAGAGTAAATGCTAGCATACACATAGAATCATGTATTAAAAATGCATTCCATGTTAATAATCACATTAACATATTAGTGTTTAAAGTATGTTCTAAAAGTTCATGGACTTCCTAAATTTATTTTATGGGGGCTCAGTTTAATTTCAAAAACCAGGAAACTTGTTTTTGGTCAGGGTGCAGATGTTTGTATTATAACTTGAAATGATCATGATTCATCAGAACTATCTTTTGCATTGTTTGTCATGGTGACCTTCAATTTTCTTTAAAACCGAAATTCAATCACCATGATAGACCAACTTAAACTAGATAGGACCATTTAGAATTTTGCCTATTTTAATAGTAATTAAAAGTGAATTAGTATAATCATGAAATAAGCAATGTTACAGTCATAAGCTGACTGCAAGATATTATTTTTGGGAAAATTAATATTGTTGCTACTAAATCTTAATAGTAATTGAAACTGAGTATAATCATGATAGGTAGAAAGATATTGATTATCTTTGGAAAAATTAATATTGTTGCTACCAAATCTTTATGACTGTTCTATTTTTATTTCTAAAACTATATCTACAGTACATGGTTGATATTCCTGTTACCTGTGAACATTTTTATTATCTCTTCTGACTTAAATAGATGTGGCCATCATCTGGTGTTTTTTTTAAGAAATTCATTGATCTGCACCTTATTTTGCTTTGCTATGTATCCATAAGATTCAGGAAACTGATGAAGCAAGAAGGAAGTTCTCAAATGCTAAATCTATTTCTTCATCCCAATATTTTGGAGATCAGAACAAAGCTGCAGATGTTGAGTCTCAAGCTACTTTGTCTAAGTTTTCGGTATGTGTCCTTTCTTTTAGTAACTTGCTGGAACATATAGTGTGAGAATACATTTGTGTAGATCTCGGATGTTCACTCCCATGTTCTAACAGGTAAAGCCCCAAAAGAGGAATATTAGCAACATGTTATCTAGCAGACTCTTTTCAACACACTAGTACAGACAAAAATTTATTGGAAATTATGGAATTATAATTGAGACTTGTTAAATAGAGTAAGATTCACATCATTTTTATGAGTTTTGATAACTTTCAGTCAATATTAGTGCACTATTAGCGTTCATCATAAATTTGTCCTAGCCTACTCCCTAGGAAAACACAAATGTCAATTATATTAGGCATTGGACAGTAATATTTGTGGTTCTTTAGGGACTAGAATATGGCCTGTGTATTCAAGGACTAACGTGTGATTCCTGCAATTCAATCATCAATTGAAGCACCAAAATGATTCACATAACCAGGTCCTTGAATCAAATTGTATGTATTGTATGGTGAATTGTACGATACTGATAACAATGTTTTAATCTACCAAGAAGGGTTAACTGCTTTCATGCTTTACGGAAGATTATGTTTCTGTATTGCTTGGAGTGGGACACTTACAATTTAAGTTTTTTTTTTGGCACATCTTATGTTTGGGATAAGATTAGGTTCAGCATCTATTTGATATAAAAGCACATGGCCTTTGTAATGTGATTTCACTATAGATGTGTTGAAGGATTGAGAAGCTTTGTTCAGTTGATTATCTGTTTTCTTTGTTTTTGTTTTGCTCTTTTGTTTAGAAGGATTTCTTATCTTCCTTTGACTTCATAACTTTTCTCTTCTATTGTTTAATTTTTTTTTTGTTTATGGGGGAAGAATGCTTGTGTTTAATGTACTATTCAGATGTGAGTTGCTGCCAAGCTTGAATGAATTCTTATTTACAAGTTATTGATAGTGTCTTTGTAACCAGGATTGGGAAAAAGAAAAATAGGAAAAGGGGGTGTGTTTTTAAAGTTGATAATTGATGCCATTTATCCTCTTGTTAATTTCAGGGTTCATCTGCCATTTCCAGTGCTGATCTTTTTGGTGACTCAAGAGACAACAACATTGATCTTAGTGCTAGTGACCTCATCAATCGGTTATCTTTCCAGGTATTCCTTATGTTGTATTGGATTTGGGAATTTCATTATTTTTGAAGTTTGAACAACGAAATGATAATCAAATTAGAGGCATTAGATCCCGTTTTGATGGTCGAAGGGATGCCATACACCTCCCTCCCCTGTTTTTGCAGGCACAACAGGACCTCTCTTCCCTCAAGAACATTGCAGGAGAGACTGGAAAGAAGCTCAGCTCATTGGCCTCCACATTGATGACAGATCTTCAGGACCGAATCCTCTAAATATGAGTATGCTCTTTGTATTTAAGAGAAATCTTTGGAGTTTGTTACATATGCCAGCCATTTATGTTTCAAATGTAATAGAAGAGTTCAGTATACAATTCTTTGAAAAAAATAAGATTCTATATTTTCAGGCTTGTCATATAGACTGGTGTTTCTATTTTGTATAACAGGTACTCTTTTTAGTGGTTGCTAATGTTTTAGATCACTTTCTTTTTTGGGTTAGTCGATACCAGTTTGTCGTGAACTCTCAAGAGTGTTTCTGTCACCTTCTACCAGTGAAATAGTGTTCTTGTTTACATTTATAAACCGGCTTTACCTTTAAGCTGTTTGTTAGATCTTGAAGGAAAAAAGAATGATGGATGATTATTTAATTTGATGATTTATATATAAAAGAAAAATTAATGGCTTGGTATTTTTTTTTATAGACATTGGTTATGTTCGGTAAAACTAACTTGAAATTGGAAAATTTGTTGAAAGTTGAAAGTTTTTAGTTAGCTTATTATATCATAAGCGTTTTGTAAAACTATTTAGTGAAGTAGCTCAAAAATTTAAATGATAGAAATGGATATTTATGATAATTTTATATAGATAAAAAATATATTTAAAGATGTTATAATTTTGGTTTTATAAGGATGGTGTATTCGACAATGTAATAAGGTTTCACGTTGATATTTAATTACAATCCTTTATTTATATCATTACAAGAATTTCGTGAATTTGTGATGAATATTTTTGTTGCAAATTCATTGCAATCCCTTGCTAAACAGTAATTTTGATGGATTTTTGACTACTTAGGGATATATATTTGTTGCTAAATTCAAGCCATTAATTTGCAACAAAATATTTTCCTTGCTATTTTCACATTAATAATTTATCAACCATTGCTATTTCTTTGACAAAATCTCCCACAAAATTGATTACTCTAAATAAACTATTGTATCTCTAACTTACGAGACAATGAGCTAATTTGTATAGATTTTATTTACCAAAATGGGTTATTCTTGAGTAGGTGTCATCAGATCAAGCACCAACTTCTAATCAAATGGGTGTCACCAGTCAATGTAACATCTTCTAAATGTCGCCAATCAAACAACCATCTTCCAGGTGCAACATCTTTGGTGTCGCTAGACTGTCTGCACCAATCAGATGAGTGTTGCCCGTCAATGCTACATCTTCCAAGTGTTGCCAGTCAAACAATCATCTTCCAAGTACAACATCTTTGGTGTTGCTAGATCAATGAGGATCTTCCCTTTTGTGTTTGTTTTCATGTGGCAGGGGTATGTGTAGGTGTAGGGGTAGGGTTTCGAGTTTGGGGTTTGACTTTTGGTATTTTATTTATGGTTTAAGGTTTTAATTTTTGGGTGGTGTTGTTATAATTAAGGGATAATTTACATAAATGGATGAAAATCCTATAATATTTTTGGTTTTTGTGTTTTTATTTAGGGTTTGGTGTTTAGGGTTTTAATTTTAATTTTTGGTTGTTGTTGTTATAATTAAATTTGGGTCATACAATTATGTAATAAACAAATAATTAAAATAAATATTAGTGAAGACAATATAATAAAGAAGCAACAAACATTTGTTTACACCACAATTAAACCTTGTATATGTACTCACTTTTATCTTCATTGCTAAGTGATCGAGGCCGTACCCAAACCAAATAAAAACAATTAAATGCAGTACTAGGAAGTGATCCTAGGTCGTTTCCCAGTGAGCAACGATCAATCAAACGTTCATGACACTTAACAACAATAAAACAAAGTAGCAACTTGGGGGGGTTTCTTTGCTTTAAAGTAAACAACTTGAATTAAAAAAAATAGAACTAAAACGTGTTGTTTCCCCTTGATTCAAAAGCAAGCCTCTTATCCTAGGTTACGAGAATCTATCCCTAATCAATTCAGCCACTTAATCCAACCCTAATTAAATTACTAAGCGAAAATTAATACAAGGTTTTCATTATGTGATTAAGCAACACATACACCAATTAATTCCTCTCACAGGGTCCATCACGAATAATTGGTGAAGGGGGAAAATTGATCGACATTAACATTAATAACAAAACCTCAAAGAGAGCTAGTGCTTAGTCCTCAAGAGAAAACAACACCGAAAATTTAACCTTCCATTCAAATTAAACAAAGAATCGGAAACGTAAATGGCAAAATGCAAAATAGAAACGAAAACAAGGATAGAAGGCAAAAACGAAACCGGGAATGAAAACTGAAAACGAACCAACAATGAAGAGCGAAAAATGGAAACAAAAGCGAGAGAATGCACAAAAACGCTTGCTCTACATGAATAGTAGCATCCCGGGACGTGAAACCCTTCTCTCGAATAGTGAAAATCGAAAACCTAAAAACTCTCCCCCTTTCGTGACGGGTGGGGCCTTTTTAATCTGTCTCACCCGAAGTCCTTACATAAAACCCTAGGATACTAATCTAATTTGGGCCCATAAAAAAAAATCTGATGCGGCCCAATTACAAAATACAACAATAAAATAAAATAAAACTGGATGACAAATAAAACTAAAACAGTTTCCTCTCTTCAAGCCCAAAATGGTTCAGCCCAATTCCAGATCCAAGCCCAATTGCTTATAATTCTCCTAAAATCAAATTAAAATACGAGAATTAGTCAAAACGGCCCAAATGATAAAACTGCATAATTAATTTGACAATTAAGGCTAATTAGTAATTAAAATGATGACAGAAAGGGGTAAGAAATAGGAGAAAATAATGACACATCAAATTCCCCCACACTTAGCCTTTTTGCACTCCTGGGCAAAATCATGGAACAGAGCAAGGAACAAGTCCGGAGACATCAAAGAGAGAGAAACACAAAAAACATTTACATACTTTTCAATGAATCTAAAGGAATGAGAGGAATAGGCAACATCCAACACAACAAGAGTTAAAGAGTCAAGACAGTCAAGAAGGTTATCCAAACATTTCAAACATGGCAAACAAGTTAATCTGCCCAAGAGGTAAATCAAAAGTGATAAAGCCTCACAAGATATATGCACTCAATCTCTCAAGTGTCTAGGCTACAGTTACTCTCGGAGCACCCATGAAAAACAAACACCACATAGACTTGGCAAGCCTCTAGAATTAACAACCAATACACATGCATAAAAGGATCAAAAGGTCTTTTAAGGTTGTAATGGGGCCAGGGACAAGGTGAGAAAATATATGGGATAGGTGACTAAAACCCAAGGGAATAGAGGAGCAATGGGGAATAAGTCAAGATTAAGCATAAAAAGCAAACTCAAAACCTCTAATATCAACAATATCAACCAATTCCTCAAACAAGTCCACTATTATTCAACTTCAATCTTTTCCTTTTCTTTTCTTTTTCTTTCCTTTTTTTTTTTTTTTTTTTTTTTTTTTTGCACAAAAACGCTGCTCTACATGAATAGTAGCATCTGGGGACGTGAAACCCTTCTCTTAATAGTGAAAATCGAAAACCTAAAAACTCTCCCCCTTTCTGTGACGGCCTGGGCCTTTTTAATCTGTCTCACCCAGAAGTCCTTACATAAAACCCTAGGATACTAATCTAATTTGGGCCCATAAAAAAAATCTGATGTGGCCCAATTACAAAATACAGCAATAAAATAAAATAAAACTGGATGACAAATAAAACTAAAACAGTTTCCTCTCTTCAAGCCCAAAATGGTTCAGCCCAATTCCAGATCCAAGCCCAATTGCTTATAATTCTCCTAAAATCAAATTAAAATACAGAATTAGTCAAAACGACCCAAATGATAAAACTGCATAATTAATTTGACAATTAAGGCTAATTAGTAATTAAAATGATGACAGAAAGGGGTAAGAAATAGGAGAAAATAATGACACATCACTAAGGAAGATCATTTTTCTCTTGAAAACGACGTAGACAATTATTTCGGTTATGCCATTCTTGTTTACAATGGTCGCATTTATATTTTTGTTGTGATTCTGTCTAGTCCATTTCATTTCTAAGTCGTGTTGACTTTGGACAACCTTTACCACATAATTTGTAAAAATCAGGAGCAATGTAAGGCCTACTCCTTTTAGGCATGGTTTCGTCGTTTCCAAGTGGATTTCAATCACCTAAATATGCTTGGATAATGTTTTTCATGGAGTAGGTTTTATCTACAAATTGGTACAGATTGATGTTCATGTGAGCACATACAGCTACAACGTGGGAGCAAGGATATCGGTAAGCTTGAAATGCGTCACACTGACAACTATTACAGTTTAAAACAACAACCCATGTTTTTCCACCCCGCTGAGTAATATGATTGAAAGGCTCTTCCACTTCAAATTTTGTGCATTGAATATCAAATCTTCTTATTGTGTAAGTATAAGCCGCTTGAGTGTTTTTCTCAATGGCTTTTAGCAACTTACTATTGTAGCATTGACCTTTGACATATTCAAATTTTGCTTGTACTTTCCTCTGGACAAAATACTCAATTAATCTATGGTGAGTACACCTAACCAGGCTGTTATTGGAAAATTTCGAGCACCCTTGAAGACTTTATTTATGGCCTCAGACAAGTTTGTTGTCATATGACCAAATCTACGACCATGTGCATCATGTGCCACGCTCCATTTTTCCTTCGAAATATCATCAACTCATTCCTCTATATCCTTTGAAGTTTGACAGAATTTTTTAAGTTTCTACTCAAACCAGTGCATACAAGTTGCATATCCTACAATTACCAAATGCATTGACATTTTGTAGGTAATAATAAGTAATATTGAAAAATTAATTATTTAGTAATACTAAAAACTTACCCAAGCTTATCAATTCTTTCTTCAAGTTGACATTTTTGAATTTTTTTATTTAAGTTGCTAGCTATATGGTGAATGCAATACACATGGAAAGCATGTGGTGGTTGCCATAGTCTTGATCTTGCGATTGCTAATATTATACTTTTGTGTCTATCTGATATAAGTCATATCCCCTATTTTGTGGTTACGTGTTGTCTTATTTTGGACAAAAACCATTCCTAATCATCCAATATTTCACCTTTTACAATTGCAAAAGCAATTGGCAGTACACACCCGTTGCCATCTTGCGTTGTTGCAATTAGGGATGGCAATGGGTAGGGTATGGGTAGGGTACTATAGTACCCATCCCCGTACCCGTGTTTGAAAAAAGTACCCATCCCCAGCCCCATACCCGTGCGGGTAGTAATTTCAATCCCCATCCCCATACCCTCTGGGTACCTATATGCCCATACCCGTACCCGTAACCCGCACTTTCCATATATATAAAATTAAAAATCATAAAAAAAACTCATATAATATTAAAATCAAACAAATATTGATTTATATAAATAAATAACATTACAAAAATAATCATCCAACATAAATCTAAACAAAAACTCTAATTAAAGGGAAAAAACTAATATATTTTTAAAACTAATTAGTTTATAATTATATATTAAAAATTAAAAATAAAAGACAAATAGATATAATATTTTGACTTCATCATCTGAATTAATTTATCTATATTTTACAAATGTTTATCTCCATAGTTTCTATATTGCTTTGAACTACTAATACAAATAGAAATTAAAACATAATAGAATATTAAAATTAGCATATAAAAAGAATAATTAAAATAACAAATAGATAATTAAATAATTTTAATTGAATAATTTAAATAATAAAACTATAATTATATTAATTAATATATATATACACAAGGTGCGGGGGCGGGGCGGGGTGGGTACTATAGTACCCGTACCTACACCCATCCCCGCGAGATTTTGCGGGTAAATACCTGCCCCATCCCCATCCCCAAATGTGCAGGTTATTACCCTACCCGCGTATGGATATTTTTGCGGGTGCCCGTAGGGTCTAGGTCCATATTGCCATCCCTAGTTGCAATCAACAAGATACCTTTGTATTTTCCATACTGTCACAACCGAGGTCACGGCAAGACGGTGATTAAAATCGAAAGTATGGATCAGAGGAGTCGCCACCAATGCTTATTAAGGAAAACATCGAAAAAACCTTTTTTAGAAAAAAAAAATGGTCTTTGAAACCATATTTGTGTTTGGGAGTCCATTACGTGTAGGGAAGGTATTAGCACCCTACAACGTCTGTCACAAAGACGGTTTACCTTTAATTAATTAAGCAAAAATCTTTTATAATTTTTAGACATTTATCTCACCAAGACATTACTAGAAAAGAATAATTTATTTTTATGAAGATCAATTTTATTAAAGGAAAGAAGGAGAGACATTATTTTTATTCTTTTATTTTTAATTTAGGATTCTAGAGCTGTCGCAACTCATTTATCCTAAAAAAACACACTTGAAAAATTGATAGAGGTGTACACCTAAGTCAATTCATCTTTATTTTTTTGAAATGATTTTAATTTAGACAACTATTGATAATTAAAAAGGAAAAAGAAAAGAAAGTGCAACTTAGTAATTTTAAGTGTTGTTGTAAGTAAAAGGCTGGCCCAAAACAAATGTGCTGTAATTTAGTAATAATGGGGGGTGTAAACATAAATATGGCCCAAAACACAAAATTAGAAAACTAAGGGGTTCTCATCCTCCTCCCTCAATTGCTTGGTTCACGAGCGAACCCTAGGGCTCACGAGAGAGGAGAGAAAGGGGGAAAGGGGCGAGGTCGGTCGAGGGCCGGGGTTTGGCCGGCGACGGAGGGCGATGGCGACAGCGTTGGGTGTGAGGTCGTGGTGGACGTGGTGGCGGAGGTCGTGGTCGCGAAGGTCACAGCGCGAGGGATCATGGGGTGGCGCCGTGGTCAGGTTGGGTGTTTGGTTTGAGATCGTGAGGTGTGGCGGGGGTGTGGCTGGCGCAGAGGGGCGCAGTGGTGGCGAGGGTGAGGAGGTCGCGGGGCGATGGCGCAGCTGGCGCGATGACGATGAAGGTGTGGCTAGCACGGAGGGGCGCAATGGTGGCAAAGGCGATGGCGGTCATGGGGTGAGGTTTGGTGGTCACGGTGGCTCCCGGTGGTTTCTCTTCCTCTCACTTCTCTTCCTTTCCTTTCCCTATTTCTGTTTCTCTTTGGTTTGAATTAATTTCTCTGTTTGATTGGTTTATCTGATTGGTTGGGTTCTTGATTCGCTCATGCTTTGCTTTGTGGCTCTGTTTGTGTTGGGTCTCTATTTGGGATTGAGGGATTTGAACTCAAATGATTCTGATAATTCTGGTGTCGACGTTTTGGTACTTGTCTATGCTCATGTCTTTAATTACGTTTATGTCTGGTTTTGGTGTCCGTCTTTGCTTATGATTGTGATTTGTTGATTAATTAAACATAATACTTTTCTTTCCAGATTCATATCTTTTTATCATTTTTTGAGCAAATAGATTCAAACAACAAATAGATTGCAAAATAGTATATTGCTTATAATCAAATATAGAAAAAGCTAATACATGATGAAGATTACATGAAGATTGAAAGAAAACTTGTTTGCTCACTGTTCTTTATTTTCTATTCTCCTTTTCCTTTGATGTCCTACTTCTTTTCTCTATTGATCTCTTCATTTTTTTTGTATTGCAGTGCTTTCTGTATTGTGTTTTCTGTCTGATCTCTGTATTTTTCTTTGATGCTTGCTGTCTTTTTTCTCTCTGCCTTTTTTGATATCCATCCCCCCCCCCCCCCCCTCTCCTTTCTCTTGCTGATCAGGTAGGAGGGTTTGCTCTCTGCTTTCCTTCCTAGGAAGGTTTCCTCATTTTAACCCCTTGATTTTTTTTTATCTACAACCCCTTTTGAACCAGCCACCCCTAAAGCCTAGCCTAGCCTAGCTTGCTAGCTGATGAGGCTACTAACAGAGCTGCTTGCTGCTTGGGATGAGGCTGTGCTAATGGAGCTGCTTGGTGAAGCTGCTGTTGTTGACTAATTGGATGAGCTGCTTGAGATGAAGAAGCTGTTGATTCATTTTTGTTTTGCTATTTCTTTTCTTCTTTTTTGATATGATTTGGCTTGAACAGATTTGGCTTGTACTATTTTTTAATGTTTGCAAAATTCTGTAATAGCCTTGTGCATGAAATAAATGACAAAAGATTGGTTTTCTTGTGAATCTTTCTTCTCTTTTTTTTTTCTTCCTTTTTTTTTATGTGGCAAGATACTACTTGTTAAACAATAATAATAATAATGATAATAATAGCAGCGACAACAATAAAAATAATAACTATAATAGTGTAATAAAATGGACAAAATTGGGTGTTGACACATACAAAAATGTTTCATCAATTTGAATGATTGGCTTACACTAGTTGAATCCGTCGATCGCTAATTTAAATGCCCAAAACACACGTTTAAATTGTCTATATCCAAGGTAAATTATGTCATCCATTTTGAAAGGAGTTTTTATTTTTATTTTTATTTTAAATGCCGATCCTTCACACTTGGAAGACATCCACTCCAACCACACTTTCAATAAATCATGAGTCTTCCCAGTTGTCATACATCGCTACTACAATAATTTGTTTGGCAGGCCACGCTTTTCTGTACGAAACTTTATAGGATTTTTCACTAACCATCCTTTCTTGAATCAATAAAATTGAAATTGAGGGGTCATTGCTAATCATCCCTGTAAAAAAAAATTTAGGGTGAATAAAAACCAAATAGATTAAAAACATTTCAGAAAATAAAGTTATACCTAGAATAAAGTTGCTGATAATTTTTGCGATCAAATTAACGTGATCTTGAGTTAAGTTTGTGTGCAAACAAGAATGAGGGCCTTCCCATTTAGTTGCTATTTACAAACTTCTGGATTATTTCTACATTTAAATTCCACTACTTTTGAGCAACTTTCTAAAGTCATATATGAGTGATACACACATATTATAACATGCAACAACCATTTTTACTACATCTTTTGTTTCAAAAGTTAATCCCTTATGCAACTCTTCTCCGAGTTTCCACTGATCTCTATCATTGAACTTCAAGCACGACATTTCTTGATCAGGGTGAGCCCAGTTGACATTTGAGAAATGAGTTGAGGAATTCCATTGCGGCAATATGGTTTGGGTCATTTTTGAAACACCAAAAGTAGGATCTGAAAAAAAATATTGGTGATAATTATTTCATTTAGATAAAAATCCATGCATACTTACTTGGAATTGTCACCTCATCCTTTGAGTCAGAAGAATGATCAGATGGGTCTCCCTGGTCTTCACCTCCATTGTCTGGAATTTCATCATCTTCAAAATCCGCTTCTTGACATTGACGATTCTCCTCATCAATTATATATCCATCTTCATTAGAGGGTGAAATATGTTGCGTAATTAACACTTGCGATGAAGAAACAACCTATTCAATCTCCACATATAGCTCCATAAAGTTACTAAATGCATTTTATTTCATTGCACTAATAATCATGCATTCAACATCTTCATCATCACAAACATCCACACCATCAAATGTTATGGGATTTGATGAAGTCATAATTCGACATGTAAACTTACTTATACTTTGATGAATAGAAAGATTTAATTTTTCACTAACCCTTTGTTTCAAAGCAGCATCAGTAATATTTTGTTTAACTTTAAGCATTTTTTTCTTCCCTCAAATGTGATTCCCTGAGGTCCTAAAAATTTGAGACCATTCTAGTAAACATAAATCATTTGAAAAGCCATTTTTGAAAATGAAATTAGAATACCAAGCAAAATTTAAGCCTAATGCTTTGTGCAAAATCCAACCACAAAATAAGTTACCGCTATTGAAACGCAGAAAAGGGCCAAAAAGAAATGGAGTAAGGTGGGTTCATAGAGAGGTAAAAGGCAAAAGCAACATAAAAATAGTTGTCACATGACTTTGCGACACATCACTGAAGATGCCACATCATCTAGCGACACACCCAATGGTGATGCCACTTAAAGTGGTGACACCACTGTTTGTGCCACTATATGTGGCATCACCAATATGCCTATTTCTACTCCTTCGTATAGTCTAGACCTGTTATTACTCAATTTTTAGACCTACTATTTCTCAGTTTTTAGAGATTGATTGGACTTCTCATATTTGTGAATTTTAATCTTTCTTTTCTCAACAATGAAGTTTTTAGCTGAAATTGCAACAAAAAATATTCAAAATTATTTGCTTGTATTTTTTTTTTGTATCATGATGGCAAAACAGACACTGATAAACAAGGTATTTACTTTTTCTCTATTCATCCTATCCTAATTCGTATTATTGAAAAGTCTACGTACATCCAATTAACGTTGAAATTGAAGCTGCATTATTATTTTTTTTTAATAAAATGTTGTTTAATTTTAATTTTTACCTGTTTAATTTTAAATTTTTACCTGCTTAATTTTAATTTTTACCTTCTAAATATTTTTGAAATTATCACTGTGAAGTTGCTTCATCATCTAGTGATACTTTTGAAGGTGGTTCAGATGGTTTGTAGAGTGGCGACTCCAATGAAGGTGGTTCATAGAGTGGCGACACCTAGGCAAGAGATACCAACTCCCTAGCAAGGCTTCCTCAATTTCTATAAATTGGTTTCATCCGAAATTGAATAATACCATTGTAAAAAAAATGTTATCTAGTATTAGAAATTACAAAGTAATGTTGCGTATAAATATAATTTCTATCATGATATTAAAAAATATCATGAATGTTTTTTTTTTTTTTTTATCTCAAGTTAAAATTATATATTGTTTTTTTTTTTTATCTCAGGTTATGTATGCAACTTCTAGTAATGCAAAAATAAGTTTTTTAATTGCTATTATTTAACTATTGCCCAGTCGTTTGCCTCCTGATAAACCCCAAAGTTGGGTCATGAAGCTAGGTACTCATTCACCACAACTCCTCAAAAGCTTCGCTGCATTGTTTATATTTTTTTGCTATGAATATAGTAATTGTCGGCTATGAGGTAATTGTTTATTATGAATGTATTAGTTGTTTATTATAAATGTATTAATAACAAAAAAAGTTGTTTATTATGAATGTAACAGTCATTTTATTGGTGGTGCAAGTTTGACTTATTCCGTTCTTAATGGAAACTAATCTTTGGTTGGTGCAAGTTTGGTTTATGAAAATGTAAATTTAACTCATCCTTACCAAATTAAAGAACGCAATAAAATCAATGTCCAAAAGAACTGATGTAATAATAAAAATTAAACATAAAACACATCAAATCCATGCCAAATTAATGAACACAATAAAATCATTGATTATCATCTGCCTCATCACCAAATCTTGAATTCAAATCAACTCCTTGCCCTAGATTTTGGGATGAACTATGACCTTGATGTTGTCCTCGATATGGTTCGTGCATGTCAAACAAACTAGAAGACAAAACATTAGTATCATAAAATTGTCCATCACGTCCTAGTGCACCAAGCATATTTAAGTTTGCTTCCATAGGGCTGGGTGTCAAATCCAAATACTAGGAATAATGAATGGTCGATTGAGGTTGTTGCGGTGCATAACATGGTTGGTTTTGATATGAACCAAAAACATGCACAGCTGAAGTTTGCTCGGGTACATAAAATTGTTGATTTTGATATGAGCCAGAGGCATGCGTAGCTAAACATGGTGGGACTTATTGAGTATTATATGTGAATTGTGTGTAATCACCGTAATATTGATTGGGATTCACAAAGAAGGTCCCCTCGGTTGGTTGTGGTGGAGGAGCTTCAAACTGGAACGACACATGTTCTATAACCACTCTTCTTCGACTAAGTCCTCTACCCTCTCGACTTCATTGTCCAATATTCAAGTTATGTGGGGGAATTGGTAGTGGATCCACTTGCAACGGTGCTTGTTGTGAAGGGACAATTATACTTTCAACTTCCCCTATGGCTTGTAAAATATTGGTGACACCTCTTCTAACTTCTTCATTGGAGCCCATACTCCAATGCTGGTCAGTTGTGTTGTGAAATAGCCTCTCCACTGTATCAACTTACAAGGAAAATAAATGTCAACATATAGAAGTAAAAGTATTATAATGACATTCATCTTGCATATCTTACTGTAAAACTATGTTTTGCACCATCAAGTCCAATCTAATTTTGGGTATGGGCTAGGTACCATTTCATGTACACACAACTAATTAGAAAATATGGATTGCTAATGAGCACGGTAGAAACAACCCTAGCCCATCTTGCATTCCACAGTTCAACAAAGAAAGAGTGAAATACACCCCAATCTTTTGTTTGTTTCCTTCCCTCTCAATGTTAGATCATGTAAAGCATCATCTTGGAGGGGTGCGTTTGGAATTGGTTGATCCATGCCAAATTGGCATAGAACATGATCCGGTTGATGCCATTCGATATTTTGGAAGCAAATTAATGGAACAAGCGATATCCAATGTCACTTCCATTAAAACAACTCTCGAGAAACAAAGTAGAATATTGTGTGTAAGGATCCCACACCACCTATATTAAAAAGGGGATTAGAAATAATAATATATTCACAGTAAGAAAAAAAGGATAACACAACTTACATCATTTGTCTTCATATAGTCCAATTTGTCACGGTAAGCAAATAAATCCATTCGACAAGCAACAAAGTTACTATGTTGTTCACCCTTGTACCTATTTTAGAACAATAAGAACACCAATTACAAGCCAGTATAAAATATATATAACCTACAATTTTTTTAACTCATTAAAATACATACTGGTATCCAAGAATAGCACCATCGATTGGATCTGGTCGATTAATTGGTGTGATTAGGGGAAACCTTTCCCATGCCCAAAGCTATAGCAAAATGGATGCCCCTCCAATTTCAGAATACTTAGGGTTAGTGGCCTTGCATAACTCATAATAGAAATTACACAGCATCGCTGAGCCCCAGTTGTATGTAGCACATTGGTGCAAGTCACGCAAAAGAGGAAGGAATTTAAGTGCCACATAATCTCCATAATGGTCAACAAATAAAAAAACCCCTAACAACAACATAATATAGCCACAAGTAAATTGTTCTAAATGCTCTATGGTGTTTGTCCAATTGTCAGTGATGTTTGTAAAATTTTCTTTTAGCACTCTCATTTTCAACTTATTACCCTTATAATCCCTTCGAATAGTTTCATACCTAGCAACTCAGAAACCATCACTATCCATTGACCATTACAATGGCTCGTCACTGGTAAACCATTGATAGCTAACCCTAATAGCATACTCACATCCTACAGTGTGACTATGCACTCACCCACAGACATATGAAATATATGTGTCTCTGGATGCCATCGCTCAACAAAAGTAGATATCAATTAAAATCATATTTGAAGAATGGTAAATCAACAACTATAAGAAACCCTGCAGTGGACAACACGTGTCAGATCTAATCCGGAACTTGTGGGGGATGTTCAACTTCAACAACTTCCAATTCTTGTTTGCCACGTTGTGCACGACGTACTTGTAGGACTCTCTCTGGTTTTTTTAGCCCATACATGCTCTGATATATGGACGTTTTGCAAACGAAGCAAGGATCCATCACACGGACCAGGATGCAGAATTGCCATATCCGCCATCTTTTATAAATTAATAAATATGTAAATTTGACGTCAATCCAATACATAAAAAATTAAACACACATCATATGTAATATACAATTAAAAAAATCTACAACACAACATCATTCATAGTGTAAACTAACAAATCGAAGATTAATTCAAACTTTCAATAGATACACAAAAAAATTATATGGGATAGACAAAGTGAAAGAAATAACCTTGAACTTGAATGCAAGTCACGTACACGTCTATACACCAAAAAAAAAAAAATTGAGAATTCAAGAAACTAGTTGAATGCTCTCTTTTACCCTGTCCTTCTTCTACTTGTTTATACTCAACAATTTATTATTCTAGCTAAGCGATTTTTTATTTTTTTATTTTTTATCTCAATCAATCAAATCATGTTTTTTTTAATCTATCTCAATCAAATCTTAAATTGTAAGTTTCCAATGATTATATATTATTTTGTATTAAATTGCCACAGTAAAATTATAATTTATTTATTTCCTAGATCTTTTTTGTTATAGATGCTAAATCTTTTTTATTAATATGAATTTATATTAAAGGCAACCATTATAGATTTTCTATTTTCTAATATATTTATCTTTTAACGTTTCCATATTTATGCATTATTCTATTACAATCAATCGCCTAAATATTCAGTCAAAATAAATCAGATCAATTTACACATGCCAAATCTATATTTTATCTATATTCAAATTAGAAATAATGGGACATTAATTGTAATATAACCCAAAGTCACTAAACTACATGATATTGACAAATATATTTTCAAATGTAAAAATAAATATAAATAATAGCATAAAAATCTACATATAAAATATCTCTACTATTAACATCGAATTAACTAAAATAATACAACGATCAATCACAGTATATAAAAAATTACGTAAAAAAGAATAACCCAATACAAGAAATGGTAGGATCTTCTTGTATGTGATGCATTGCTCTACTATCTCTAAGAATTACAAAATATAAACCTTCTCCTTCAACTTTCACTCTCAAAAAACCATACTTTTACCCAAAAAAAAATTTGAAATAGTAACTTGCCTGTTGCATGGGTGGGGGAAAGTTAAATTGGCGTCACGGAACGAAGTGGTGCAATGGGGAAATTTTGGTGCTCCTTCATTGACTGGCAACACCTAACCACATAGGGAACATGCGCCTCGATGCTCCTTCTTCGTCTAGCAACTTCTAGCATTTGAGGAACATGCACCTCGATGCTCCTTCTCTGTCTAGTGACACCTAGCCACATAGGAAAGACACATTAATCGAAAAGTGGAAGATGCTGCATTGATTGGGAACACCCATTTGATTGGTGCAGACAGTCTGGCGACACCTACTTAAGAATCACCCATTTGATAAATAAAATCCATGCATACCCAATTACATAATTTTTTTGGGATTTTCACCCAGTTTAGTAAATTAGTCGACAATATGTCTAGCTAAATTGTCGCAAGTTGGTTGCAAATGTGTTCTCGCAAACTTGTCGCAATTCTCTTGCAAAAAGTTATGTAACAAATTCATTGCAAATACATCACTATTAAATTCAAGTTTCTCCTCGCCTTACTTTCGCTATTCCCTCACAACTTTTAATTGCTAACCCACTGCAAATTTGAATTAAAAACAAAATCCTATATATATCTTCTATATGAGATATAATTTTCAAATTTGAACAAAATAATTTTAAAAAATAATGTAATTATGAGTTGTTATACATTTGTTAAATCAATTTTTTTAAGAATTAATTAAATATTTAATTCAAATTTTATCTTATATAAAAATTAACTACATTCGTTATCTTATCTATTAAATACTCTTAAAAATATTCATAATTATAAAAGATTTTTTTTTTCGAGTTACAATACAAATTATTTTTTTAATCTAACAAAATATATAAATAAATATGCTATCTTATAAATAAATAAATAAATCAAATTTATATATATCACGTTGAACAACTTTATCAAGATCACGTCTCAACATACTTTTAAGCTAATCTAGCATCTTGATTCTTGTAATGAATATTTTAGAAAAGACTAATTTTATTGAGAAAAAAAAACAAAAAAGAAACTAAGCATAACAAGGTAAAAGATATAGGTACCAAGAGTAAGAGTAAGATTGTTAATAACAACAACAATCAACAAAATAAAAAATAAAAAAATATATCCTCCACCTTCGTTCCCTGTCCCAAGCCATAAACTAACTATACCAAACAAATATTCAATGAAGAATCCAAAGCAGCCCCAACACAACGAACCTGCTTTTGTCTATCTGCTTCCTTGGCACTTGGAATAGTTAGCAGTTTATTCTTCTTCATCTCTTCATGTTTGTTGTTCCTCGAAGTAGCGGGAAGAGTGTTTCTTGCTACGATTTTGGCCTTCAAGCTCACTTTTCTTCTCATGATCTCATCAACGACAATAGGAATGTCACGGAGTGGTGTCCTTGGGTACCACGTAGGAAGTCTTGACCCAAATGCATGAGATATTCTTTTGCGACCGTGAGCAGCGGTAGTTCTAAGAGGGACAGTTTTGAGCGGCTGAGCAGACATGTTGTTTCTTTGAACAACGAACAAGAAGGAAATAAACTCGACAATTTTTTCAAAAAAATTGAAAGGGTGCACACTTATATAAAACTGCAAATTTTCTAGATATTAGAATAAAATGACTATATTATCTATCTATTGATTCTATTATTATTATTATTATTAGTCAATCTTTGTGTCTCGATTGGCAACTTCATCATCATATAGGCAGCAACTCTACCAACATAGGCTCAACACATAAGTGTGGCTGATTCAAGAAATGTAGCTGCAAGCAAGCAAGCAAAACAAAAAATTGATTAAATAAGGAAAACTTATTCATGCCTATAAATACCATTCAAAGCAAGAGAAAGAGGGGGGGAGGGGGGAATACAATAGTGGGAGAAGACAACAGTAAGGAAGGTAGTAACAAAAAGAGCAAGAAATCCATACCATAAGAATTGTGGAGAAGAAGAGAATTATGAAAAAAGAAAAAGAGAATACAACAACAATGAGTATTATTGAGTGTTGAAAGTTTGAGATGGTAATAGGAGAGTGTTACCTGAATGTAAAAGAAGCTTGAAGATTGGCACATAATAGGTAATATTTTCTCTATTGTTCTTTACTCATTCTGTTTGAATATTTACATTTCTTTGGTTGTTTTGTTATGCAAACATTTGGTTCACCTCTTATAATCATGTAAAAAAAAACAATGTTAATCAAACAAAATGAGAAAACTGAATAACCACCAAGTTTCATATAATGAGATAACTAGAATAAACTATACATTTGTGTGATTGTTCTAACAAGCATGAATCCAAGACTTTGAGACTTTGAGTTCAATCCTAAACAAAGACCCAAAACAAAAACATAAGTAGAGACCCAAAACAAAAACAGAATCATTGCACCTTTTCACGCTTAACCTAAACTAAAATCATTCACCCTCAAATCCTAGACCCAAACACAAACACGAACCCAACCACCACAAAAGCAACATCAATCACCCTCCACAAGCTTATAGCAAGAGAATCAAATCATAGAACTCACAATAAACAAATAGAACCCAATCAAATAGAGAAATCGAATCATACCTAGTATAATGCCGGTCCCCCACGCACTCTCTCCTCGTTATGGAGAAGGCCAAGAGGTCCACCTGTAAGACTAAATACTGATCTAAACATGTTAACAACCATAAGCAACACATTCAAATCAAACAACAGAAGTAGAGAAGAAAATGAATTTCAGAGGTATCTACCTCTAGCTATTGCTATTGACCTTCTTCAGCCTTCACAGTTTTAGCTTTTCAGACCCTCGCTCAAACTCGATGGTGTGTTTATTTGAAGAGAGGAGTAAGCTTGGTGATCACCCAGTTCTATTTATAGAGCTCTGCCCATCACAGAGCTCAACCTCCATGGATCAGAACATGAGTATGGTTAAGATCTTGGGACAAGATCATGGGTTGTTGTTGAACATTGCTTGTTGAATGTTGCCCAACATGGGTTGAACGTGGATAGAAAATGGACCACAATTGGAAGCGGTTCTTCCCATAAAATAACAATGGAAATTCAAAAACAGAGCAAGTCTGTTCCGCTAAACCAAGAAAATTCAACATTCTCCCACTTGGTCCATTTAACCCCCCCAAAAAAAAAACAAAATATATGAGTCATGGCAATAGGTCCTCTAACAGTGACTATTATTTTCCATGTACCACAATATATCAAGTCTTTGAATGCTAGCTCTCATCTTAATGAATAAACCATATATTTATTCCAGATCTAAACTTAATGATATTTCTCAAAATAAATAAATGAATATGTGCACAAAACCATATGAGAAAACATCAAACTAAATAAGAGTTTCAAAAATAACAACTGTACGTACAATGAAATCACATGAAGAACCAAGTCCCATTCGTACTACATGATCCTTAAAATTCTTTGGTGGCATGCCTTTAGTCAAAGGATTGACAATCAACAACTCAGTGCTCACGTGTTCAATGACCACTTTCTTTTCCTTAACACATTCTCTTATGGCTAAATACTTGATGCCGATGTGCTTACTTCGACTTCTGCTTTTATTATTCTTAACCATAAACATTGCAACAGAGTTGTCACAGTATAATTTCAATGGTCTAGAAATAGAGACCACAACTCTAAGCCTAGACATGAAACTTTTCAACCATACACCATGCGAGGTAGCCTCAAAATAGGAAACAAACTTAGCCTCCATAGTGGAAGTAGCAGTCAAGGTTTGCTTGGCACTTCTCCAAGATACAGCTCAACCAGCTAACATAAAAATATAACTAGATGTTGATTTCCGTGAATCAACATAGCTAGCATAGTTTGAATCTGAGTAGCCAATCACCTCCAAACAATCAGTTCGTCTATACATGAGCATGTAATCCTTTGTTCCTTGAAGATATCTCATCACTTTCTTCTAGGGGTGTTCATGGGGTACGGGTAACTCATGAACCCAACCCGACCCAACCCGGTTTGAATGAGTTGATAGAGTGTTTGGGTCAGACCCAACCCAACCCAATCTCAACCCGATGACTTACGAGTTGGGTAACGGGTTCTATTGTATGAACCTGTAACTTGCCCAACCCAACCCGAACTACATATAATAATAATAATGATGATGATGATAATGATAATGATAATGACAATGATAATGATATCAAAACAAAAAGCCTACTTTCACTTACTCAACACTTTCAACCTCTATATATACCTCCTCACTTTCAAAGAACCCTCAAAATAGAAACCTTCTCTGTATGAGTCACCGCCACCCTCCGTTCTTGCATTACCGCAAGTCACTACCGCCCTTTATTGTTGCATCATTGCAAGTCATTGCCTCCCTCCACTGTTGCATCACTGTAGCTCTCCGCACGACCCTCCACTACTCTTGCCCCCCGTTACGTCATCCTCCATTGTGCGTCGCCCTCTGCTATTGTTTGTTACATGACAAACAACTTTTAAATCACAACAGTAAGCACTAGTAATATTTTTATTTGGTAGTTTCTTCCACAGTCTTTATAATGTCAAATCAATATAGTTCATCTTGATATAGTCTGCATTTGTTCTTGCTATTGTTTATGATTTGATAAGGACTTTCTGAAAATAAATCTTGAGATTGCCATATTTTTTAAAAAAATTTCATTTTGTTTCTTTAGAAAGTTAAGTCCATATGGTTCACCTTGATATAATCTACATTAGTTTCTACTATTTTTTATTTGTTTGTGGATTTGACAAGGCCTTTCTGAAAAGTTGTTATTGTTGTTATTTTTTTAATTTTGTAGAAGAAATTAGAAATATACTTATAGAATGTGTTCTGTTTTGTAGAATGACAAAAAAAATAGCAACTTTCCAGTGGTTAAGACCTAGATTACTCTGATATCTTCCCAAAACTCCAACAGCATATGCAATGTCAAGTCTAGTGCAAACCTGAGCATACATAAGGCTTCCAATAGCTGAAGCAAAATATTCTTCATGTGTTCCCACTCAAAGTCATTTTTCGGGCATTGACTCAAATTGAGTTTGTCACCCTTCACAATGGGAGCTACACTTGATGAACAATCTTTCATGTTAAATCTCTTTAAAACTTTGTCAATATAGGTCTCTTGAGACAAACCCAAAATGCCTCGAGATCTTTCCCTATGGATCTTAATGCTAATGACATAAGATGCCTCTCCCATATCCTTCATATCAAAGTTCTTCGAAAGAAATTGTTTCACCTCATATAGCAAATCCTTATCATTAGTTGCAAGCAAAATATCATTCACGTATAACACAAGAAAACAAATCTTACTTCCACTGACCTTTTGGTATATACATTGATCCATGATGTTCTCTTCAAAACCGAATGAAGTGATGACCTCATGAAATTTTAGATACCATTGGCAGGAGGCTCGTTTCAATCCGTAGATGGATTTATTAAGTTTGCAGACTAAATGCTCACTGTCACTAGAGGAGAATCCTTCAGGTTGTTTCATGTAAACCTCTTCCTTTAGATGACCATTAAGGAATGTCATTTTCACATCCATTTGATGCAACTCAAAGTCAAAATGAGCTACTAATGCCATAATTACTTGGAAAGAATATTTCTTAGATATTGGAGAAAATGTCTCCATGTAGTTGATTCCTTCTCTCTGAGTGAACCATTTGGTAACAAGTCATGCCTTATGTCTCTCAATGTTGCCTTGTGAGTCTTTCTTTGTTTTAAAGACCCATCTACATCCAATGGCTTTTACACCTTTAAGCAACTCAACGAGATCCCAAACTTGATTAGATACCATAGAATTCATCTCATCTTTCATAGCATTGTACCACAAGTTTGATTCCTTATAACTCATGGCCTGTGAAAACGATTCAAGATCATTTGCGGCTCCAATGTTGTAGTCTAATTCTTGTAGATACACCACATAATCACTAGGAATTGCTGACCTTTTGACTTTAGTAGACCTTCTTAATGTTGCTTCAAGATCTTCTTGAGGAACTTGTTGTTCGACTAGTGGTTCAACATTATCTTATTGTTCCTCATCAGCAACTTGATCTATAGGGTCATTTTCAACAGTTTGTGGAATTTCAAGTACTGGTTGTCTAACACCCATTTGTACTTGAGGGGTGTGAATGACAATCAATCTATCACTTAAGCCAAAGGGTTGAGCTTCATAGTGATCCCTTTTAGAAGTAATGTCCTAAAATTGACCACTCCCACTGATCAAGTCATTCTCAATAAATTTTGCATTTCTTGATTCCACAATCCTAGTGCTATGTGATGGACAATAGAATCTATACCCTTTGGACCTTTCGGCATATCCAATGAAATACCCACTAATAGTCCTTAGGTCTAGTTTCTTCTCTTGTGGGTTATAAATTCTCACTTCATACGGGCATCCCCAAACGCGTATATGTCACAAACTCAGTTTCCAACCTTTGAATAACTCAAAAGGCGTCTTGGAGACATCCTTGGTTGGAACTTAGTTTAATATATACACAGCCATCTTTAATGCTTCAATCCACAAGAATTGAGGAACTTTTCTATTACTCCTCATGCTTCTCACCATGTCCATTAAAGTTTGATTTCTTCTTTCTGCCACACCATTCTGGTCTGGAGAACTAGGCATAGTGTACTGGGAAACAATCCCATGTTCTTGAAGAAAATTCACAAATGGACCAGGTGCTTGTCCATTCTCCATGTATCTACCATAGTACTCTCCACCTCTATCAGATCTCACAATCTTAATTTTCTTTCCACATTGTTTCTCCACTTCAGCCTTAAAAACTTCAAAGGTGTCTAACGCTTCATCCTTATAATGAAGTAGAGATACATATATCGTGAAAAATCATCTATGAAGGTGATAAAGTATTTCAAACTACTTGCGTTCATGTCTGGACAACAAATATCTATATGTATGATTTCTAACATATTTGAGCTCCTCTTTGCACCCTTCTTAGACTTGTTAGTTTGCTTTCCCTTAATGCAATCTACACAAGACTCAAAATCAGCAAAATCCAAAATCCAAAGTACTAAGTACCCCTTCATTTACCAATCTCTTAATTCTCTCGATAGAGATATGTCCTAATCTGCGGTGCCACAATATAGAGGATTCCAGCGGTAACATGCATAGAATTATAAGCAGCATCATTTTGCAACTCAATAAAGTAAAGAACATCAAGTAATGCACCGAAACCAATAATTCCAAATTTATTAATTAAAGTAAAACCAGAATTTGAAAAATTAAAGGAAAAACCCAATGATGCAAGTCTTGATACAGAAATCAAATTCTTAGAAAATTTTGGAACATAAAAGGTCTTTTCTAAAAGCAAAATAAAATTGCTGCTTAAAACTAAACTGCACATCCCAATGGCTTCCACATGTGAGCTCATCTTCCCTCCTGAATAGATGTATTGCTCACTTCCCATTGGCCTCCTTAGGTTTTCCATACCCTGCAAAGTATTAGAAACATGGATTGTAAAACCAGAATCAATCCACCATGTGTTATGATTAACATTAACCATATTAGATTCATAACAAACAAAAGCAAATGGAGTACCTTTCTTATCAAGCCAGTTCTTAAACTTTGAGTAGTCTTTTTTCATGTGGCCCTTCTTCTTGTAGAAGAAACACTTGAACTCTTTCTTAATGATTGGTTGAGCAGCAATCTTGCCCTTGTTTTTGGCTTGATTCCCTTTCTTCTTTCCCAGAGCAGTCAAGTATACCTTTTCACCCTCTTCCATTATCAACCTTTCCTCTTCTTGAACACACATAGTCAATAGCTCGTTAGTTGACCACTTATCCTTATGTGTGTTATAAGAGATTTTGAAAGGGGCATAGGCAAAGTACACAAAATATAGTGTACTAGAAAAAATTTGACATGGTAACCTCCAAGGCTTTAAGCTGAGCCAATATATCCCTCATGCGCATGATGTGATCACACACACCCTTTATCCCATGGAGCCAATATAAAGGTGCTGGCAAGGACCTTATTAGATGTAACAAATTGATCATCAATGCCCTTTAAAAGATCCTTGACTGTCTCATGCTAATCAACAAAACTACAGATACTAGCAAATAATTTGGTCTTTATGAACATCACGGGGAGACGATTGGATCTCCCATTTTTCATAAAGATCAACAACATCTGGAGTGCTAGTTTCAATAATACTCAGTGGTTCGTCTTTCCTAATAGCATAGTCAATGTCCATCCAGCCTAAATGGAGAAGAACTCTCTCTCTCCAAACCTTATAATTGTCCCCTCTTAATTCAGGAACATCACACTTAATATCAGAAATGTTCACAGATTGATTAACTGCAAAATTCAAACTCATTACTCATAATTTGAAACTAAAATAAGATGTCATGCTTTACCAATGTAAACCGTGTCTTAATGTATAAATCTAGTGACATAAAACTTGCTTGTGGGCTAAAGTCCTATTCAATTAGGTTCATTAATGACCTTATGACAAAACTATCAAATTATGTTCATTTTCTTAATTCTTGAGGGTAGATTAAGAAATATAACATAATATTTTGTCCTAATTAATCATACAAATATAACAAAATTCCTATGGGTAGATTTCATTATATCACATACGATTAATTACAACTAATGTCTTAAGTGTGATTCTAAAACTTTATTTATAATTCTAATCAATTGAAGATGTTGTGGCTACTCTCTAATCAATTAAAAACTATATTAATCACTTAACATTAATTAATTCTTAAAGAGCTAAATATGTACATAGTATCCAAAAAATGAAAATAAATTATTAACATTGCATAAATATTATTTAACATAATTCCAGAGATACATATTTACCCAATTCTATTTATAGAGATTTGCCCATCACAGAGCTCAACCTCTGTGGATCAGAATGTGGGTATGGTTAAGATCTTGGGATAAGATCATGGGTTGTTGTTGAATGTTGCTTGCTGAACGTTGCCCAACATGGGTTGAACTTGGACAAAAAATGGACCACAATTGGAAACGGTTCTTCCCATAAAATAGCAACGGAAATTCAAAAACAAAGCAAGTATGTTCCGCTAACCCAAGAAAATCCAACATTGCCACCATATCAGAGCCAAACTCCAACAACAACCACCACCTCAATCCTCCCTCGAGCCTCCTCCGGCCTCACCTCACTCGAGTTCACCTCCCTCGTCCCCTTCGTCACAAAGCACCGCGCCTACCTTGTCGACCAATGCTCCTCCCTCCTCGCCTAGGCTGTACTCGCGCCTCCCAACATCATGGTCACGATGTGCTGCCATTGTCGTGTGGTGTCGACGTTGTGGCGCGGTGTTGTTGCGGATATCAATATCGTCAATGCTCCGCATGAGAAGTTGCTGCTCTCATTTGTAATTTTAGGTTAGAAAAACCCCTTTTCTATTTTGGTGAGTAAGTGAAGCTTGAGAAGTTTTTTTGTTTTTTTTGCTACATGATTGTGATTGTGATTGTTGTTGCTTGGGCCCAATTTGTTTATACTTGTGAGACTATAGCTTTAGAAACCTTACTTCACACATGGACCAATTTGCTATTTGCTTTAGAAAGCTTTTTACAAGCCTTTTAATTCCCTGAGCATGCACACTAATTTTAGGAAGGAATGCTGTTTAATTGAATAAAATTAACAAACAATCAATAAATAAAAATGTTCTCTGCAACAAAAAAGAGTTGATTTCAAATGCTTTATGCTACTTTTTCATGTTCACCCACAATGTCATATTCAAAAGTAGTAGTAATATAAGTTTTAATATTCCATTATAGTAAGGATAGTATTTTACAAATTAAATAGTTCTCAGATTAAGAAAAATAAAAATAAATTTTCTTTTAAAAGAAAAGATTATTTAGATATGACATATTTTTAATGTTGAGATTTCAAGGTTCAAGTTGTGACAATTTGATAACCTTAAAAAAAACTCATTTTTTAATAATGAATGATTTTAAAATTAAAATTCATTAAAAATAGATTGACTTGGGTGTATACCTCTATCAATCTTTTGTGTTTTAAGATAAATGAGTTGCGACAGCTCAAGAGTCTTAAATTAAAACAATAATAAAAAATCAAAATAAAAATAATATCTTTCCTTCTTACTTATATTTGAACAAAACAAACTTATTTTATTTCACATAAAACAGAATTTAAGATACAAGAGGGAATACAATCAAAGACCTGGTGACTAGCATAAAATCTAGACGCTCTAGCAAGATTATGAGCGTCTTGATTTGCTCATCTCCTAATAAAACTCACCATTGAGTTTGAGTTTGTGTTATGTTGAAGGTGTTGTTTACAATTTAAAATAATTTCATTTACTTCACAGAATAGCCATTGTGAGCAGAATTGAGACTATCCGTGATAGATTTACAATCTATTTCAAAGGAAATGTTTTCAATTGCAAGTGAATGTGCCCAATTAAGTGCTTGAAGTAGAACCCATGCTTCAACTTCTTGTGGATCTGGAAGTCCTTGCTTGTAATGAGTACGTGCTTTGAAAATTTGCCGAGGTGATCTCTGATTATGATTCCTATACCAAAATGATTCTCATTCTTGAATAGTGTTGCATCCACATTGCATTTGAAGTGACCCTGGACAAGTGGTTGCCAACTATCATTATGTTGGCCAGCATGCATGTTGTCCTCAAGAGGGCTATGATGAGTTTATTTTTTCCTAGCATGCTTCCAATCATTATAGAATTGAGTGCTTGTCAAAAGGAGGTTGCTAGGATCCATTGTATTATCATTCCAAATTTTATCATTACGACCATTCCAAATGCTCCATAAGGTGATAGCAAAATTCTCTAGTACACTACTAGGAAGGATGTCCAATAGTTTGAATACAAGCTCTTTCACTCCTTTTGCAGTTGTGAAAAAATGCTCAATGTGGTGCCATATGTTAGCGGCCTGCCAAATACTCCTTGCATGAGAGCAACTAAACAATATATGCCATTCATTTTCTATATCTGACGAGCAAAAAGAGCATATAATTGGACAAAGAACTCCTTTTTGTTGTTACTTTTGTCTACATGGCAAGCAACCCCGTAATACTCTCTAGATAAAATGCTTGATTTTTTGGGGGATGTTGAGCCTCCAAATACTCATCCAGTTGTCGTCAACCTTCAAGTGCAAAGAGTTTGTAATGTGATCCATAATTAGATGATAAGCTAAGCCCAGAGAGTAATCACCATTTGCACTATGACTCCAAATGATACGATCTTGAGTTGTGCCTAACAAAGGGATAGTTAAAATTGTCTGCTAGTCGTTACTATTCTAAAGTTGTTCAAGTAAGTCGTGTCTCTAGGAAGAATTGGCATTGTGTTGTTAGAACCAAGACATTTGATGATGTCTGACCCCTAATACTTTGATAAGTTTTGATGATAACAAATGTGATAATATTTGATCAACTAATTATTTCAAACTAAGTGATTTCAGGAAATCAAAGTGAGAACAGACAATGGTATAATCACTCAAACTCTCACTCTCCATCTTAACTGTCTGATAACTCGTAACAATTTATCAAGCACTATAAATACTTCTAATCAGACTAAAATAAGCTCTGGAATAGACCATGCAAAGTTCATAAGATCAAATGGTACAATCTTGGAACAGACCATGCTAAGTCTTGGAAAGACTCATGCAAAGTCTAAGACCAGACCATACAATAGTCTTGGATAGACTATGTGAAGTCTTGGGATAGACAACACAAGTCTAGGACCAGACTATGCATATGTACTAGACCAGACCATGTATGGAACACGGTCAGACAACGCATAGTCAAGACAGACCATGACTAAGCCAGGTCAGACGATGTCTGGAGTTAGGCCAAACCATGTCTGTCACTCTAGACCATGCTTAGTTAGACCAGA
This sequence comes from Amphicarpaea edgeworthii, assembly GCA_014843725.1. NCBI lineage: Eukaryota > Viridiplantae > Streptophyta > Magnoliopsida > Fabales > Fabaceae > Amphicarpaea > Amphicarpaea edgeworthii. The sequence goes on along the minus strand of CM026325.1, from coordinate 16,056,716 downwards.
CTGTGTCTATTATGCCAAACATTTTCTGTGCAAGAACAGAACATTATCTGTCATATGTGTTTTATAATTAATTCTTTACACAAATAAAGGCACTGTTGTTACAGAAAGAAAGGGAGATACTCTCTGAACTTACTTTCTTCTATTCCTCGTATTGCTTGCATGTCTTGAATTGTGTGAAGTGTGTAGGTACAGCCAAAAGACTAATCAGCATTGAGATGCACACCTTAAGCTAAAAGTCAACTGTGACAAAGATAGAAACCTTCTCTAGTCACATCAAGCATGAAATATACAAGAACACACTAGAAGGGGGGAGGTTGAATAGTGGGTTTAAAACTCTTTCGTAAATACTATTAGTTCACAAGTTGCCTTCTTGGATATATGTTAGTTTAAATTATCAAATATATCCTTGCAAGGCAAAGCTTAGAAAGTCTTTCCAAAAGAGCACAGTGAGCAAGATAAATATATGTAATCACAAGACAGCAGATGAGAGCTTGTTTTTATACTGATTCGCTCAACTTGAGCTACGTCCAGTTCTCCTTTAACAATTGTTAAAGGGTTCCACTATAATCAACTAATTACAAAACAAGTATTCTTCACTGCCACTTATGGCTACAAGTATTCTCTATGCCACTCCTGGCTACAAGTATTCTAAACCACTTCTAGTTACAAGTATGAATCTCCCCCTGAGATTATACTTCCCAAGTATTCTTTTATCACTAAGCATTCCTAGCTTTCTATACAAATATGTATAAGATTCAGATAACTCTCAAAGAGAGGATATAAACAAATGTTGAATCTACGTGAGCTTGTAGAGGATGGATATTCTTTTTCTCTCAACTCGTGCTCAAGACCTTGTCTCAGAGTGCTTTCTCTTACTGTCTAGATTGATTTTTTTTATTCTTCTTCTCGTTTCATGGAGGCATCCTTATAAAGTGAGCTTCATGAATTTGAACGTTGGAGAAGACTTCTTTCCGTTGTCTCACACAGTAGAGTGTTGAAGTAACTTTGATTGTGCTTGATGTGACAGGAGCAGGTTTCTATCTCTATTACAATTGTCTTTTAGCTAAAAGTATGCATCCTAATGCTGATTGGTTCTTTCGGCTATACCTACACACTTCACATAATACGAGACATACAAGCAATGCGAGGAATCAAAGAAGGTAACGTCAAAGAGAGTCTGCCTTTCTTTCTATTGTAGCAGTGCTTTTATTTGAGTAAAGAATTAATTATAAAGCACATATTCCTCAGCACATATGACAAATTATGTTTTGTTCTTGCATAGACAAAGTCTAGCTTAACAGACATAGTTTGGTCTTGATTAAGTATGGTCTGCTCATACACAGACAGCGTCTGGCTTAACAAACACACTCTGAATTAAAAGACATGGTCTGTTATAGCCTTAGACAGCGTCTGGCTCAACTTCAAACATCGTCTAGCTTAGCATCAGACATCGTTTAGCCTTGCATCAGACATCATCTTGCTTGGCATCAGACATCGTCTGGCCTAGCCTCAAACATTGTCTGGCCTTGCATTAGACATCGTCTAGCCTAGAGACTTTGCATGATCCGTTAAGAGCTTATTTTGGTCTGTTTATAAGCAATTCTAGTGCTAGATTTAACCATTATAAGTTATCAAACAGTTAAGATGAAAGTAAGAGTTAGAGTGATTATACCATTGTTTGTTCTTACTTTATTTCCTTAAATTACTTAATCTAAAATCATTAGTTGATCAAATACATTTGTTATCATCAAAACCTATCAAGGTATTAGGGGTTAAACATCATCAATTGTCTTGGTTCTTAAAAAGCACAGTTAAAGCAACTTCAACACTCTTCTATGAGACAACGGAAACCTATCTTCTCCAATGTTCAAATCCATGAAGCTCACTATATAAAGATGCTTCCATGCAACGAAAAGACAAGGATGATAGATGATGAAATGCTAATGAACTCATTCAAAGCAATCTGTACAACAAGCAAAACACTTTGAGAAAAACCTAGTGAGAGAAAAGAAAATACCCATCCTCTACAAGCTCACACAGATTCAACACTTATTCATATCCTCTCTTTAAGAGTTATCTGAATCTTATATATTTTTGTATAAAAAGCCAGGAGTGGCTTAGTGATAAAAAATACTTGGGAAGTATAATCTCAGGGGGAGATTCATACTCATAACAAGAAGTGGTTTAGAATACTTGTAGCCAATAGTGGCATAGAGAATACTTGTAGCCAGAAGTGGCAGTGAAGAATACTTGTTTTGTAATCAGTTGATTATAGTGGAACCCTTTAACAGTTGTTAAAGGAGAACTAGACGTAGCTTAGGTTGAGTGAACTAGTATAAAAACAAGCATTTATTTGTTGTCTTGTGATTACATATATTCATCTTGCCTACTGTGCTCTTTTGAATCAAGTTTTAACACTTGAGAAAAATTATCTTAAAAAGGGGGGGTTCATTGGACTAAAAAAGAGAAGAAAAACATTGCTTTACAAGGATATATCTGCTGGTTTAAACTTACATATATCTAAGAAGGCAACTTGTGAACTAATAGTGTTTATGAAAAAGTTTTCTAACCCACTATTCAACCCCCCCCTTCTAGTGTGTTCTTGTGTATTTCATGTGTATGAGAGCAGCTACAATCATGTTTTTTAATCCTAGAGGAGGGTTAGTGGAGACAAACGGATCATTCTTCGATCTTAACCAAGGGTCTCTCCAAATGTTGATTAAGGAACCATCACCAATTTTCCATCTCATGCCATTCTTGACAACAACTTGTGAAGCGTGGAAACTACGCCATGTGAAACTTGGATTATGCCCAAGGTTGGCATCCAAGAAATTCCCTTGAGGAAAGTATTTAGCTTTGAGAACTTCTGAAACAATAGAATCTTGGTTGGTTAAGAGTCTCCAACCTTGCTTCCCAAGCATAGCCAAATTGAATGCATGTAGATTTCTAAAGCCCATCCCTCCATCTTCTTTCTTCATTGTTAGTTTGTCCCAACTTAGCCATTTAATACCCTTTGTAGAATTGTGTCTATTTCCCTACCAAAAGGAATTCATCATTTTTTGCAATTCATCTTCAAGTGTAGACGGTAGAAGGAACACACTCATGCAATAAGTGGGAATGGACTGTGCAACGGATTTAAGAAGGACTTCTTTTTCGACCTTAGAGAGGTAATTACTTGACCATTAGTTGATTCTTCTCCACAGTTTGTCTTTCGAGTAGCCAAAAATAGCTCGCTTTTTCCTACCAACAATTGTAGGCAACCCCAAGTATCTCCCTTGACCAATTGTTTCAGTGACACCAAAGATAAAAGAGATAGAATGTTGCATAGATGGTGTCATATTGGAAGTGAAGAAAATTGCAGACTTTTGGTAGTTTATCAATTGGCCCGATGCTATGCCATGAGTGTGGAGAATGTCCTTCAAGTTTTCGGCCTCTATTTCATTTGCCCTGCAAAAAAGTAAACAATCGTCAGTAAATAAAAGGTGTGAGAGGATAAGAGATCCTCTACACACCTTCACACCATGAATTGCACCTCTCATCTCTCTATTTTTCATAAGTGATGTGAGTCCTTGTGTACAGAGAATAAATAGGTAAGGTGACAATAGGTCCCCTTGCCTAAGTCCTCTCCCTAGAAGAATTGGTTTGATTGATTCCCCATTAATCATAATAGAATAATGTATAGTTTGGAGACAAAGTTGGATCCACCCCAACCATTTTTTATGAAAACCCATCTTGGTCATGAGGCTTATGAGATAGTTCCAATCCACACGATCAAAGGCTTTGCTAATGTCAATTTTAAGAGCAACCTCACCTCGCTTACCTTTATTCTTACATCTCATGTGGTGGATAATTTCAGAGGCAACAAGGACATTATCCAAGATGGAACGACCCTCAACAAAAGCGGATTGCTCTTCAGAAATGCATTTAGGGAGGAGGGGTTTAAGGTGGTTGGCTAAGGCTTTAGAGATTATTTTATAAAGGACATTGCATAAGGAGATCGGTCTAAAGTCTTTCATGGAGGAAGGATTGTTGTTTTTAGGGATAAGGACAATGTTTGTGTTATTCAGCTAAAGGGGAAGTTCACCATTTTGCAACCAAAGTGTGGCAATAGTAAAGATTTTTGGGCCACACAAGTGCTAGAATCTTTTGTAGAAAGCTGGGTTAAGGCCATCTAGGCCAGGTGATTTATCATAATTCATTTGAAAGAGGGCCTATTTGAATTCATCAATAGTGAAAGGCATAGTAAGCAATTCATTATCACTTTACAAAATGCAACTTTGAATATTATCAACAACAGAGGAGTAATCAGAAGAGGAATTATTATTATTGAAAAGATTGGTAAAGTAGTTATTAGCAACATTACAAATATCTTGATGGCTGGAAACATTAGTGCCATCATCATCAATTAAGGCAGTAATGGTCTTTGATTTCTTGCATGCACCGACCTAGGAGTGGAAATATTTTGAGTTCAAGTCACCGTCTTTCAACCAAAAAATTTTAGCTCTTTGTTGCCAATAAGCTTCTTCTTAAGCGATTAGATTGCTTAACTTGTTGCTGGCTTCAGTGTATTTTGTAGTAGCTTGGTCATCATTGGAAGTGCGGAGAGCCTCTAATTATTTTATGCAAATTATCAATCTTGGAGCGAAATTTGATTCTAATTTGCTTCCCCCATTCATTCATTTCAGCAGAGCACGATTTAATTTTTTCCAAGAAGTTGGTTGCAGTTGGGTTGGTTTAACCATTCCGGACAACATCATCAAGTTCATCTTCCAATAGCCAAGAATTTTCAAAACGAAAATTTCTACGAACCTTTCAACCGCCGGTGTCATGCAGCCTAACGAGAATTGGGGAATGATCAAATTTTGAAGCCACCAAATTGATCAATTTGAAATCAAGGAAAAGCTCAATCCAATCAATGGTTGCAAGGGCCCTATCTAGCTTCTCTTCAATTTCATCATGCTTTCCTCTTCTTCTAAGCCAAGTATATTGGTATCCCTCCATTGGTAAATCATGGAGGTTGCTATCAACAACAGTAGTACAGAAACCACGTAACAACCAAACAGGATGATCGACAAGACCAATTTTCTCATCATTGGAGAGTAAGTCATTCAAATCTCCAAATATGCACCAAGGTAAAGTTGTATAATTAGACAAATTGCATAAGAGGTCCCAAGAATCTGGTATTTTATCTCTTTCAAGATGGTCGTAGAAGCCAGTAAGTCTCCATACCGGCTTGAAGGATTGAGAAACATGTGCGTTAGTTCAATGAGAAATTCAAAAGCTGATAATCAAAAGGATGCTTCCACATGAGGGCTAAACCACCGCTTCTCCCAACAACATCAACTGAGAAACAAGCATCAAAACCAAGTTTCACTTTTATTTCTTCTATATGTCTAGAGTTCACCATAGTCTCACAAAGGAAAAGAACATTCAAGTGGTACGTGCGGACAAGATCACACAAAATAGGAATTGCACATGGGCTGCTTAGGGTCCAACAATTCCAACTTAGAAAACTCATTGATCTTGGCATGCCTGGTAGTCAGGACCCACCTTTAAAAAATGCTCAATGTTTGAGGGTGTTGAGAAATTAGATTGGGTTGCAGAAGGGTTCTTTTGCTGCATGGGCACAGCAATTTAATCATTGAAGCGCCATTTTTTTTCACCTACCACCAAATCAGGATTATCTGCCTCCATATTCATTGCCTCATTACTCGTTGCTTCAACGTGCATTAGATCGTGACTTAAAATTGGAGAGAGAAGTTTTGGGTTTTGAAATATCTCTTTCATGAATTGCATGTGTTTGGCCTCGTCATGATTGCTATTTATTTGGTGCGGTTTTGTTTCTTGATTAATAGCAATCGTTCCATTTGTAACATCTGTATTAATGCCTTGGTTGGGTTGGTGCAACGTGTCAGAATTTCCCTTTCACGTGTTAGGGCCCTCACGAAGCCATTTTGAAGTTCCAGCGCCGCTGGCAACACGTGTCACCGCCCTGAGATCAGCATTCCAACCGCGGTTTCCTTCATCGACCCCTTTAGAGAACAACTTCTCACGGAAATCATCAACATGTCCCAGCAAACCAAAATAGAAACAAAAAGGTCCGAGCTTTTCATATTTGAATATAACCTCTTTCGGTTCGTCCTGGCTTCTTGATTTTCTTCCTTAATCACACCCAGTATCAGAAGGTGCTTATCAAAATTCCAAGGGGCATTATTCAAAATTCTCTGAACATCCATATGGTGATAGAACTGGAAGAGAAATACGCCATTGTCAATTTTTGAGATAGTGGCGCCTTTCAGTGGTCTCCAAACGATGGCCATGCGCTCCTTCATAATATGAACTCTTAATGGTCTGTCTGTCAAAAAAACGACCCACCAGACAGAGGGATAGATCAATCTTTTCATTTGATATTCATGAAAAAAAAAAATTATTAATATTTTAATGAAATAAATTTCTAAAAGTTATAAAGAATTTATTTAGTTAATTAATGATAACTATTTTTGTAACGGAAATTGTAGGTTTTAAAAGATTTTTTCCATGTTTTCATAATGAACATTAGTAATGATTCATGTGATTTAGTTTTGTTCATTTTGTCATCGTCCCGTGGCCCCAATTATGGCAAGGGGAAGAAGAAAAAGAAGGGATTGTCTACTGGGAAGGGGGTGAAGGGAGGCTTAGCGGGGGAGTGAAAGTGATTGGTTGTAGCACGGCGTGTTAATTTGTAACACAACCTTGTTAATACAATACTATTAATAATTTCATTAAAAAAATCTCATTAAAAAAATCACATAAGAATCGAAAACATATTTGATAATATTTTAAATACTTAAAAAAGTCAAAAAAAAATTGAAAGATTAAAAAAATTTAAAATCACATTTGAAATATTAAAATAATATTTAAACCTAAATTTTATTCAAAAAGTAATTATTGGTGTTTATATACAGGATAAAAAAAAATCAAATTGTTAAACTTATATATTGAGACATAGATAATATAACTTAATTAGTATATTGTTTAAAAATTTAATAAAAATATTATTTTACTAAATCAGAATAAATTAATCTTAATCTACATCGATTTAATGACCGATTGTGAAAAATATTGATTTATTTATCTAAAAACAAAATTTTCCTCGATAGCATGATACATATAATCCTATTTATTATAGACGCACCCCTCATCCAAAAACTCCACCTAGAAGATATCCATGAACTACCCATCAAACTCTAGAATCTTGATATATACAAGATTACGTTGCATTTATAGAAAAATACACGAGACAATACTTGAGGGTATCCTATACTATACATTATTTACCAGTAACTGTTAGGCCAAAACATAATATCAGATCATGAAATGACCAAACCATCCATCTATCATAACATATTTGAAGTCCATGAAAGAACTGCACTTTATTGTTTGCGGAGGCATTTACAGTTCATATTCCTCCAAAAGATGCATTAACTTAGGTCACTTCAAGTATGAAAAATGGTCCACTATGTCAATGTCAAAAGCCGAGAGAAATTAAAGAAGAATTTCCAAGCACTCACCCAACATGAACGTGGATAAAATTCTATCCTCAAATTAAAGTTCAGCAGTTACAACTTCCCAAATGAGCAATTAAAGTTCTTGACTCTTTCTTTTAACCAAAGGCATGCAAAGAAGAATTTTATGTCATCCACTATCTTGCGTACATCAAATGATTCACCCTGAAAAACACTCACCATGGAACAGTGCACCAGATTATAACCTTCCAAATAATGCTACTGTGATTTTTATTTATGAACCCAAATTCTATCAAATTGATTTGCTGGTATTTCCAGTAGAAATGTTCTGATTCTTATAGCTATTAAATGTTGGTGATAATATATGTAAAAAAAAAAATGTGTAGTCCCCCTCCTCTTTCCGGTTTGTTCGTAACATATTTTATAATGCATTTTTTATTTTATTTTATGACATCTACATGACTACATACCTTCAATTTTGGCTTAACAATTCTTTAGCTTCCTTGTATCCACTATTTACGTAAAACATTAATGAAATGAAATGGAGTTATATTGTGACAAATAAAATACTACATGTAATAAATAGATAAAAAGCTTCCAAACCACTGCATTTGCATTCATGTAACATTTAACAAACGTGCAGGGACATCACATATATATACTTCGATTTCAGTAATTTATAAGCATCCTAGTACCCATATCTTATTGTTGTTACTACCATGGGTACGAGGAGCTACATATTCTTTTTCAACATTGAATTTTATGGTAAACTCAAGGGTAATATCCACCGTGGCCACCACCTTCGCCGCCACCAGCACCACCTCCATAGCCTCCTCCACGTGCACCGCCACCGCCATAGCCTCCACCACCACCACCACCAGAGCCACCACCTCCACCGCCAGCAGCTCCACCTCCATATCCTCCACCCGATCCTCCACCACTACCATATCCTCCTCCATTAGCTCCCCCAGCACCACCACCGCCGCCACTTCCACCACCACCTCCATATCCACCACCGTGATCTCCACCATATCCACCACCAGCTCCACCTCCTTCACCACCTCCATACCCACCACCAGCACCTCCTGCACCCCCTCCTCCGCCTCCTCCACTGCCGCCTCCACCACCACCCCCACGTGCTCCACCTCCACCATACCCTTCACCACCTCCTTTACCAGCTCCTCCTCCATATCCACCACCATCAACACCGCCACCGCCACCACCTCCTCTTCCTCCACCGCCGCCATGAGCACCATCATATCCGCCACCCACACCTTCACCTCCACCAGCTCCTCCTCCATAGCCACCTACACCACCATGCCCTCCACCTCCACCTGAACCTCCACCACCACCATAACCACCTACACCAACCTCACCATAGACACCTCCACCAATGCCATTACCTAAACCAATGGTGAGGAGTGTTCTGGCGGCGGAGCATATGCCTACACCCAATAACGCGAAAAAAACAATGCTGAGAACTTTCGAAGTGCCCATATGTGAAAGTATTGAAATCCCACAATGAGGTATTAGGATTCATGAGGTGGTTATTTATAGGAATGGTAGTGGGACATTCCGGGGTAAACTAGAACGGAGCCAGCTTCTAATGTTAGTGGGATCAACTATAAAAAATTAGTTAAATGTTATGTTTGATCTGTTATGTTTTAATTTTTGTTTTGTTATTTATATTTTAGAAGTTTTAATTTTATCATTTATTATTTATATTTTAAAATAAATTTCTTTTAATATTTATTTTTAATTTTGTTACGTAACTTTGAATATATATATATATATATATATATATTATTTTTATTTTTTTTAAGAATTTGATATATAAAAGTTATTTTATTAGATTAACTTGATGTACGAATAAAAAAAGAGTCAAATATGATAAAAATCGTATGAAAAAATAATCTCATGAATAATTAAAAAAAACTTAATATTATATTTTTTATTAATTCAGTTATTCGTTGAATACATTTTTCATGAAATTTACATTATGTTTTTCGTCTTTTTTTATTCAAACATTGGGTTTCATAATTCTTATATAAGTGAATCTAATTAAATAATTTTTACGAATTGTATTAATAAAAAAATGTTCAAAATAATGTTACAAAATTGAAAATCAAATTATCATTTTGATTTATTTTTAAAATATAATAGACCAAATTGAGTTATTTTAAAAACATAAATGAACAAATTGAAACTTTTAAAACATGAAAGAACGGAAATGAACAAAAACTAAAATATAAAGTATAAAAAAGTGATATTTAGCATAAAAAGTTTGGTCCAAAATAAAAATTTGCATCAATTGTTTTTAAGAAATATTCATGTTTTAAAAATACTAATTATATTATTAATTTATCAAAATAATAAAAATATATATACATTTAAATAAGAAACAAATATGTCAAAAAAAAAAAACTTATAGGTCTTATAGAATTTTAATTAAGCTTTGCCCATGGTTAATGTTAATATAACTTTTATTTTTCATAATAAATTTCATAAAAAGAATTTAATAAAATTTTACGAATGTAATAATTCGCAGTATTTAAAATAAAAATAATGAAATTGTCAAAAAATACAATAAAATGATGATAAAAGAAACACTCTTGATATTTTATATATATAAAAAATAATACTCTACTATTAAATGTTACTTATCTAATCCCAAAATAAAAATTAATAATCTAATATTAATTTATATATATATATATATATATATATGAAGAAAAAAATAAAATTAATTTTTTTAGAAGTTAAAATTTTCTTCACAATAATTAATTTGTAGAAGTTTTTAACTATTGGAGAAGATAATTTTAACTCTTATATAAATTAATTTCTTTTTTCCTTATGACCATAGTATCTCTAAACATAACCTAAATCTTGTAACTTAACCGTCTAAAACTATCTTATATCTTTTTCAGTATCACCTATAAATTCATAACCTTATTAGTCTATACTATATAATAAATAAATTTAATGATAACGCACTGCTTGTCTATTTGCGAATCACAACTCACTTTCATGGATTTTTAAAATATTTTTATTATCCTAAACTATTTTACACTCAAACCATTAAATTCATAATAAATTTTCTGTTCAAGTTAATCTTTTTTTTTGGAAGGGGGTCAAGTTAATCTTTTGCATAACATAACATGTGTAGTTATATTTTTCATTTTACCATATAGTTAATAAACCTCACCTAGTCCCAAACCTACAATTATTCAAGAGTGATTCAATATAGATATCTTCGTATAACAAACACACCATCAATTTCTACTATTTTCTCATTCTTGTGTTTTTATTACGTTATATCACTATTTTTTTTTTTTCTTTTCTCTTTTCCTTTATAAGTTTTGTATAGGTTTTTGTTGTTCACAATTTTTATTCATTATTTAATTTTTCGTGGTTCAGAGCACATGCGGAGAAGAGAATATTAATTGACCCCACAAGGTGATCTAATACAAGTACATACACACTAAACACCCGCTAGTGTGTTTTTGCTGTCACCCATTAGGTTGATCTTATTCTCTCGTTGTGCTGATCAAGAGCTTGTTATTATAAAGTATAGAGTTATCATTTTTTAACGCAAAAAATAATAAATACTTACTTAATATATATCTTTTATTTTTATTTTTTTTCTATCCAATCATGTTACTTATTATAGACACATTTTTTTCTTTTTCTTTTTTCTTTCTCTCTCCAAGTGTTAACTGACATGTGAGCATATAGAAAAATCTTTATTATAAAGTATAGGCCTAATGTCGACTATCAGATAAAGCACTCATTTCATATCTTGAATTCTTGATGGATTTCCGACTCATTCACATATTATGTTCACACTTAGCACCATTGGTCACTGCATAAAGAAATAGCATTTAATTAATCTTGAGCACGTTATAATCAATGTGTTCTGTATCCATTCTTTTAATGGTAGTACTGTTTCGATTAAGGAAAATTATACTTAGACATTCAATATGATACTAAACACTTAGTGGGAGAAAGATAAATAATATAACAGGCTGAGAGACTTAGAAATGATAAATGATATAGTTAGGTGTTTTTTTTACATAGTTAGGTGTTTAAGAAATGAGTTTAACGGTGATACACATAATGTAAAATAATTTTATATTATCGTTAAATTATAATTCATAATTTACATTATTTTTAAGATAATTTTATAATACTAATTACGTACTTATTAGAAATAAAAGGTTATGATCAGTGATAATCCAAGACCTTAAGCTAGTTGGACAAATTATAAAAATAAAATTTAATTGAAAGGTAAATATATAAATATAGACGAAATAAAATATAAAAATTTAAATTTTATCAATAATTTTATACTAAAATATTTTTTTAGTAAATTTTAAAAATTGAGGGAGTGTAAGTGCACCCTCTATGGACCATCTAGGTTCATCATGGGCTGTGATTCAATGAGTGTATGTAAAATATTTTTATATTATCATACATCAGCATTATATGATAGGATATAATAAGAAATGATAAATTTCAATTATATTCAATATTTGATGTGAACTAGATAACAAATCTAATATAATATAAATTATGTTTAATTAAATAAAAGAATGATCAATTTATGATATTCCTCTACATCATTTGTTGAAATTATGAATTTTCAAGATAAATTAGGAAAGAAAACTTTAATTGATAGATAGAATTGATTAATTTATTACTTATTTGAATAAAAAATATTAAAAATATTAATTAGAGAGGAATAAAAAAATCATATCATATCGTGTCGATTTTAACTCGACTCTTCCTCATAATAGGATAAGCGACAATGGGATATCATTATTATATCCAATTTACGCATTAAGCAAAAGATTTTTGAAAAATAGATGTTAGATAATATTCAATTTAATATTAGTTAGAGGTAGTTTAGTATTTTGCCTATATATATAAATAGGTATTTCCTTTTATTCATTGTATAGTTCTTTTAATATTACGTTAATGAAACTCTAGCCCCTCTTTTCTTCTTCTTTATTTTGGATGTTTTGTGTTAACATGGTATTAAGAGCAGGTTCGATTCATGTCGTTTGCTTATGTTGATTTCTTTGTTTTGGGGCTTTCGCAATCTCAACTTTATTTGCATTCGTTTTCATTTGGGGCTTTTGCAATCTAAGCTCTGTACGTTTTTCTTTTTACAATTGCCAATTCGTTAATCGTTGGATCGGGTTGATTTTTGGAGACACAGTTTGGAAGACATAGTTATACATTATGTACCGTTAGATCATCTAGAAGAAGTATGTAGAGGAAGAGGAAGTGTTCGCAATTGATAGTCCTTCATTTTGGGGCTTCCACAATCTCAACTGTATACGTTTTTATTTTTGCAATTCTTGATTTGTTAACCGTTGGATCGGACTGGGTTTTGGAGAAAGATTTAGGAAGACATAGTTATAAATTATGTACGGTTAGATCACCCAGAAGAATTCTGTGGAGGAAGAAGAAGCATTCTCAATTGACAATCATTCATTTTGGGGCTTTCGCAATCTCAGCTCTATACATTTTTATTTTTGCAATTCCTTATTTGTTAACCGTTGGATCGGGATGATTTTTGGAGACAAGGTTCGGAAGACATATTTCTAAATTATGTACGGTTAGATCATTCAGAAGACATCTGTGGAGGAAGAAGAAGTATTCGCAATTGACAATTTTTTTGTTCATTCTTTGTTTTGGAGTTTTTGCAAACTCAATCATTTTTAGGGCTTTCACAATCTCAACCCTGTTTGGTAATCTGCTTCTATTCCACTACATTTTGATTGTGCTCTATTTGTTTGATGACATGATTATTACAGGGATGATGTTAATGGGATTGCAGAGTTAAAACTGCAATTAGCAAAACAGTTTGAGATGAAGGACTTAGGGCATCTTCGTTATTTTTTGGGAATTGAAGTTGCCTACTCTTGTAAAGGTTATCTTTTTTCTCAATCTAAGTATATTGCCAATATTCTTGAACAAACTCATCTTACTGACACTAGAGTAGTAGACACTCCTCTTGAGCTTAATGCAAAATATGTTTCCTCTAATGGTGTTCCTTTATTTGATCCCACTTTATATTGTGCATTAGTTGGAAACTTGGTATATCTCACTATCACTAGACTTGATATTGCCTATGTTGTGCATGTTGTTAGTCAATTTGTTGTTTCTTCGACTACAGTACATTGGGGAGCTGTTCTTCGCATTCTCAGATATCTTCGTAGCACTCAATTCCAAAGTCTTCTATTTCCCTCATCCTCCTCCTTGGAGCTGTGTGCTTACTCTGATGCTGATTAGGCTGGTGATCCCACTGACCGTAAGTCGACCACAGGTTTTTGCATCTTCTTAGGAGACTCACTTATCTCTTGGAAGAGTAAGAAACAAGATATTGTCTCCTGGTCTTCTATAGAAGCTAAGTATCGTGCTATGACTTCTACCACTACAGAGATAGTTTGGTTGCGCTGGCTACTTTCTGATATGAGTGTTTCTCTCTCTGGACCCACTCCTATGTTCTGTGATAACAAAAGTGTCATTCAAATCGCTCACAACTCGGTCTTTCATGAGCGCACAAAGCATATTGAGATTGATTGTCATCTCACTCGCCATCATCTTCTACATGGCACCATTACTTTGCCTTTTGTCCCCTCTACTATGCAGATTGCTGACTTGTTTACAAAATCGCATTCTATTAAACGTTTTCATTTTCTATCTGACAAACTCTCTATGCTTTTCAATAATACATTGTGAGTTTGAGGAGGGATGTTAGATAATATTCAATTTAATATTAGTTAGTGGTAGTTTAGTATTTTGCCTATATATATAAATATGTATTTCCTTTTATTCATTGTACAATTCTTTTGATATTACGTTAATGAAACTCTAGCCCCTCTTTTCTTCTTCTTCTCTATTTTGGATGTTTTGTGTTAACAATAGGATAGTTATCTTGTGCTAACCGGGCCAACCAAAGAGTTCTTAAAGAATATTAGTATTTAAATTAATATCATTGTTGTGAAAGTTGACTCAAAGGTTAACACTAATTTGAATGGCTCAAGACTTTGTTTTCTTTGCAGGTTTGATGAACAGCTCTGGCTTCGGCAACGAACCACCAGATGGCGGCGGTGGTCATCCCTTTCCTACTCCACCTCCATGACCATCCTTCCGTGATATGTTCATGGGAGATAGACTCATTCCGGCACCCAGGCCTAGGGTGGATCTAATCCAACAACAATTGGCAAGAATTGAATATGAAGATGGTAATCCCCTTAAACCAATGGTTCATATCTCTGACAAGGTATTCGATGGGCTATGTGCTCCTTGGCAAGATGCATTAGTAGTGAAGCTTTTGGGCAAAAGTATAGGCTACTCTTTGATGCGGGATAAGCTACATAGACTATGGAAGCTAGTTGCGGGTTTTGAAATTATGGACATTGGCAATGGTTATTTCATGGTGAAGTTTGACAACGCAGGTGATCACCAAAAGGTTATGGATGAAGGGCCCTGGATGTTATTTGATCATTACCTTACAGTGCAACGTTGGTCTCCTGAGTTTATCTCTCCATCTGCGAAGATTGAAAAAACGCTGGTGTGAATTCGCTTTTCGGGTCTCAACCTTATTTACTATGATGAAATCATTTTGCTTGCACTAGCAGCGGCCATTGGGAAACCAGTTAAGGTGGACTCCAATACCAAAGACATAAGGTGAGGCAGGTTTGCACGAGTTTGCATTGAAATCGATCTTACTAAACCAGTTGTTGGGAAGGTCTGGTTGAAAGGTTTTTGGTACCGAGTGGAGTATGAAGGTCTCCATCGTATATGCTCCACATGTGGTTGTTACGGCCATGTTATAAGGGAGTGCACTAAGAAGCAACTAGAATCTCCGTTGGAAACCCCACTATCAACCTCGCAAGGAATAGTGCCGCCAATTGCTCCGGTAACCACCGCAACAACAGTAGATCCGTCTCCAATTATTGAAATTAATGTCCCCATTAATTCAGGAGAGCAAGTGGAAACTGCAACAAAAATAATAGATGCTAATCATGATCCTGTTCAT
Source organism: Amphicarpaea edgeworthii (assembly GCA_014843725.1). Taxonomy (NCBI): domain Eukaryota; kingdom Viridiplantae; phylum Streptophyta; class Magnoliopsida; order Fabales; family Fabaceae; genus Amphicarpaea; species Amphicarpaea edgeworthii. The sequence continues at coordinate 16,041,158 of CM026325.1, read as the reverse complement.
GGTGATTGGCTTGTTGTGCAACGAAGGAAGAAACATAATAACAATAATTCAAATTCAAAAAAGAAAGAGAATATGATGGCTTGGGATTTTATTCTTAAAAAGGATAAGAATAAATTCTCTCTCCCACAACAGAATCCCAATATTCGTGGCAAGAAAGAGAAAGTGGGAAATTTAAAAAGCAATCATGCAAATCAATGTAGCCACGTGGCCCCACCTGCTCATAAAAGATCATGTTCAGATTTTTCTACCCCTATTGCACAATTAATTCAAAATGCTGCAAAGACCAACATGAATTCACGTGAGACAAATAAAAAGGTACTACCTCCAGCTCATACTACTCCACCGGACCCCACATCAACGCCATCATCGTCCATGTTCAATATTCATGCGAATAATCATGTAAATCAAAATGGGGTTAACACCACGGTACCTGGTGTGCATGCTGATGCTATTGCATCGAACCTTAATATTGATGTGGTTATGGTTGAAGATTCTCAAGGTAAGAAGGTGGCCAATGTGACTCAAGAGTTAGTCCCTGTAAGCCAAGCCATGCCAACGTAGGGCCATGGCTCAGGTTCCCCTCCTCTTTTCATTATGTTGTCATGAATTGTTTACAAGATATATCAATCATATCATGGAATATAAGAGGAGCAGTTGGCCGTTGTACGAAACGGCACGTCAAACATATGATTAAAACCCATAAACCTTCCATTTTCTTCATCTACAAAACTCATGTTCAATTCCATAGGGTTGAAAATTTTTGGAAGTCATTGGGGTATGAGAAGGTATTTATTCAAGAGGCTAGAGGACATGCAAGAGGTATTTGGGTCTTGTCAGAAAGGCTGGATGTCAACTTTACTCTTCTACACTCCACGAATCAATGTATTACCTTCAGGCTAGAGAAGGCAAATAGTAGGTGGAACTGCTTTGCACTGTATGCCTCCCCTATTCCTACGGTGAGGGCTATTCTTTGGGACCACTTGATCGAGATTGGTAATGACATGGAAGGACCGTGGCTAGTCATTGGCGATTGGAATGAGATTACTCAACCATCGGAGGTCACAGGGGGAGCCTTCCACCAAGCTAGGGCCAATGCTCTTTACAATGTTCTCACCCAGTGTGGCCTTATTGATATGGAAACCACAGGGAGCTTCTTCACGTGGTGCATGAATATTCAAGCAAGGGGGTTCATATAAAAAAAACTCGATAGGTGCGTGGCTAACGCTGACTGGCGTCTTGCCTACCCTAATGCGTTGTTGGAAACTCTTCTCCCCCACAACTCGGACCACAATCCTCTCCTTCTTTCTTGTCGAAAAGCTGACTCTCGCATAAACCCTTCCTTTCATTTTCAAGCAGCTTGGCTTTCCCACCCGGAGTATGCAAATATTGTGACACAAGCATGGGGTCAAACTACCGGAGACACTTTCCATAAGCTTAATAAGGTTCGTGACAGCTCTATCACCTTTAACAAAGAGGTCTTTGGGAATATTTTTCAGGACAAAAAGAAGTTGGAAGTTCGTATCAAAGGAGTCCACTGAGAACTAGAGACTCGGGCTACTTCCGACTTAATTCAGTTCGAGAAAGCCTTGCAGGACCAGTACAACCAGATCCTTTTTCGCGAAGAAATGTTATGGTTCCAGAAGTCCCGTGAGAATTGGGTAAGATTTGGCAACAAGAATACCAAATTCTTTCATACTCAAACGGTTATCAGAAGACGTAAGAATAACATTTCTGGCATGTTTATCGATAATATTTGGTGCACTGATGCATCCCTTATTAAGAAGGAAGCTCAATCGTTCTACCAAGGTCTCTTCCAATCTACTGCTAGATGTCTTCCCAATTGCTTATAGCTAGTGCATGTTCCTTGATTAGAGGATCATGTCTTCCTCGACCTAGCCGCTACCGTCACGTTACGGGAAGTGAAGGATGCCCTCTTTAGCATGAACCCTTACAAAGCCCCTGGGCCAGACGGATTTCAACCTATATTTTTCAGAACCTTCTGGCCACATATCAAGGATGATATTACACGCATGGTAGCTGAGATCTTTGCCACAACTGTTGTCCCATCCCAAATGACTAACACTTTGATAGTTCCCATTCCTAAGTCGGAGAATCCCACGTCCATCAGGGACTTCAGACCGATCAGTGTTTGTAATGTTCTATTCAAATTGGTCTCCAAGGTCCTAGTGAATCGCCTTCGGCCACACCTAGATTCTATCATTGGTCTTCTTCAAAGTAGCTTCATCCCCAAGAGGGGAACTTGTGATAATGCCATCATCGCCCAAGAGATTGTTCATAGTATGCATAAGAAGACTGGAAAGATTGGATATGTTATGTTCAAGATTGATTTTGAAAAAGCCTATGATAGGGTTGATTGGAGCTTCTTGAGATTGACTCTGAAGGAATTTGGGTTTCCGGACCGCACAATAGATTTGGTTATGAATTGCACTACTACTACGTCCTTGTCCTTAAAATGGAATAATGAGAGATTGCCCTCTTTCTCGCCGAGACGTGGTCTTCGTCAAGGGAGACCCAATGTCACCTTATCTCTTTCTGCTATGCATGGAGAAGCTAGCACTTCTCATTCAGGAGAAAGTGAGTAGTGGGGATTGACAACTAGTTACGGTCTCCAGAGGTGGCCCTAAAATATCACATTTATTTTTTGCCGATGATTGCCTATTGTTCACTAAGGCGTCAGCAAATCAAGTGCAGTTGGTCCAGGATGTTATCCATCTATTTTGTCTTGCTTCTGGCTTAAAAGTCAATAGTCAGAAATCTAAGTTCTTCGTCTCTAAGAATGTTCCACGTAGCAAAATCCAGCAATTCGCCACTATATTAGAGTTCCAACACACTCATAATCCAAACAGATACTTGGGGTTCCCTCTCTTAGTAGGTAGGACCACTAAGGCGGATTTTGCCTCCCTCACAGACCGTGTCAATAGCCGCATTGCAGGTTGGAAGGGCCAACTCCTTAGCCGTGTTGGCAGAGTAACTTTGGCTATGTCAGTTATATCTACTATCCCCTCTTACTCTATGCAAAATCTATGGATCCCGGAGGGAATTTGCAATAAAATTGACTCTAGGTTAAGGTGCTTCATCTGGGGAGGGAATCACAATCATTGGGTAGATTGGTCTACGATCTCTAAAACTCGTGCCAAAGGAGGCTTGGGCATTCGTCGATGTCGCCAAGCTAACATTTCCCTACTTGGCAAGCATGTGTGGGATCTTTTGCATGGCAAGGATAAGTTATGGGTTCGCTTACTATATGAGAAATATATTGGCCAAAAGAATATTCTTCACCTTAAGAATTCTACAAGCAACTCGTATGTTTGGTCCTCTATCATGAAAGCCTTATCTCATCTCAAACAAGGTTTCACGTTTAGGATTGGAGACGGGGATTGCTCCTGTTGGTTTGATCCTTGGTTAGAGGAGGGACCATTGTATGGCATGGTAGATGAGGTCCATGAAAGGGACATGCAATTACGCGTTAAGGATGTCTATTTTGATGGCTATTGGCACTTTGACGTCCTTACTACAACCTTGCCCCAAGACATTCGGAACACCCTTCCGTACTTGTTTCTTAATCCTTCTATGCCGGATATTATTAGGTGGAGTGCATCTAGCTCGGGAAGGTATGATACCAAGTCCGCCTATGCGTGGTTGAGCCGAGAGCCTGCTTTTCATCTTACTTGTGCTGAGTTCTGGTCATGGGTGTGGAAGTCCAAGCTACCTGAGAATGTTAAACACTTTATTTGGCTCACTTATAGAGGGAGTCTTCCTACTAACTCTTTCCGCTTCATGTGGCATATTACTACTGATTCTTCTTGTTGCAGGTGTGGAGATGCCAATGAAACATGGATTCACATCCTTCGCGATTGTCCCTATGCATGTAAGGTGTGGCAATACATCCGGTTGCAGTATGGTCTTGATTTCTTCATTGATGTTGCTGCATACTAGCTCAAGAAGTAACATTTAAGGAAATTTTCAGCTCTTATTCGGCATCACTTGCTGGATGATTTGGCGTGCGAGGAATGAGGTGGTTTTTAACGATATAGTTTGGCCAGACTGGTATATGCATAACCAGATAAGTTCTCTTTTACATCTAGCCAAAGGGACAAGCTCGACCAGTTCGACCAGCTCATCCTCAATAGATAGGATATTGGTTAACTGGGAACCTCCTCCGCAAAACTACATCAAGATCAATACGGACGGTAGTTCCTTTGGTAATCCTGGCTTGTTAGGTTTTGGTGGCGTTACGAGATTTTGCAGGCAATTGGATCACGGGTTATATGGGCAATTGTGGTTTTACTTCAAACACCACCGCTGAGTTGTGTGCTATTTTCCATGACATTAAACTTGCCCACACAAAAGGTTTCTCTAATGTTATTTGTGAGACGGATTCCACCACGTCTCTGAAATTCATCATTGAGGGGCTCGACGTTGTTCATCCTCATGCAGGTGTGGTTTCGGCCATTCGTGATTACGTACAACTACCTTGGAATATTAGCTTCAAGCATACGCTTAGGCAAGAAAATAATGTGGCAGACATTCTTGCTAAGTCAGGAGCCAAATCCTCCTCCCCGTTTATTTTATTAAATTCTTGTCCAGCTTCAGCTTCGAATTACTTAGTTGCTGATGTCTCAGGTACTCTCTTTTGTAGGCCTTAGTGTCATTTTTTTAATTTCTTGATTCATCAAAAAAAAAAATTAATATCATTGCTCTTTGATTAATCTAATTTAAAGCTTTTTTTTCCCCTTCCCTAGCAGGCAGTAAGAGAAGAAGGGTATTGTTAGATTTATAGAAATTCGAAGGGATGCTAATAGTATGCTACAAGTCAAATTAGTATTCTAGTTCAAGGCACTAGGAATATGCTAAAAGGATGACGAATCGTGTTAGTCGCAGAAAAAAAAAAGGAAAAAAGAAAAAAGGAAAGGAAATGCAATTCTCTCTGAGAATTGGAAATGACTTTTCGTATTGAGGGCTTTCTCGTTGACAGTAGTTTATGAGAATTGGAATATATATGCTACAAGTCAGATTGTTTTATTTTCCTTGCCCTTTGTTTTGCTTGTCTAATCTATCTTCTACAGAAGGAAGAAAAATGAAAAATTCTGTAATTTGTGGTCATTTCATCAGTTCCATTTGAAATACTCGCATGATTTTGGTAGCCAATTAATTGGCATCCATGCCCAGCATTCAATAAAGAAATTTCTAGGTTGCTTACGTGCCAGCAGAATTTTTTTTTTTCAGTTGATTTTGTGCTATTTTAAAAATCGCAAATAACGATATTAATAATAAAATAAGAATCGTAACCTCTTAGTTATAATTAGTTTTTATATGTAAAATTATACATGTAAGTTTAGACTAATATGTTTTTAGTTCCTCAAATTAAATATATATTTTTTTTAATCTTTGAATTAAAGTTTTTTTTAAATTTTTTAAATATGATAAATATTTTTTTTAATATTTTTTTTTCAAAATATCAAATAAAATATATAGATTTTACCATTTGTGACATTTTTTTATCACACAATTTGATTTTGATGTTTAACAACTGTTCAAATTGTAAAATCAATCTTTTATGTAAATTATGTTTCTCAAAAATTAAATATTTTAAAAAATAAAAATATATTTAAACGGTTAGTAAATGGCATTTCTCAAAATTAGAATTAGATAGAGAAAAGATTTAGAAATTTTAAGCACTAATTTGGGAATTTACTGTAGTAGTACACTCACCTTAAAAAAAATATTTTAGGTTAAAATATGTTTTTAGTTATTATGATAATGTATACTTTTAGTCCTCACAAAAATTTTGATATATTTTTCTTCCTTATAAATTTAAAATGTATTGTTTTTTTTTTAGAGCGAAGTTCGATTATCTTAACCTACATGTTTAATGTTTTTTTCTTCTAACAACTCCCACTTTATTTCTTCCACTATCGCTTTATTAAAAATGAAAAAATTAACTATTAACCATTAATAATTAATAACTAATAACTAACAATTAATAGTTAACAATTAATAATTAATAACTAATAATTAATAACCAATAATTAATAATAATTATTATTTAATAACTAATAATTATTAATTATTAATTAATAGTTAAAAAAATTTAAAATTTAAAATTTAAAATTTAAAATGAAAAATGAAAAATTAAAAGCTAAAAATTAAACCATAGTTTATTGACATGAACACTAACTATGAAAATAATCATTTACTTAAACCATAATACTCAATATATGTACCTATTTACATGTCATAAGTTGTCCTCATGGTATGTGTTGGACTATTTTGGCAAGCGTACCAAATATCGCACAAGTAGTTTAAAAGGGAAGATCCCAGTATCGAATCTATAGGGAATTGTCCGTATTTGACTATCAGTAAAGTAATCAATTCCTAAACATTAGTTTGGTTTTTAAAGTTGGTTGTTCTTGAAACATCAATAATAACAGAAATTTAACTAAACATTATAGTTAACACTAACTATAAACAATAAAAACGACAATGTTGATTCAGGACTATGATCGAATAGTTGGCGTGCTTGAGTTTTAGAATGGAATAATGGATATGTTGAGGATTTGGTTCAACCAGTTTGCTTCCCATGTAAACATATAAGATATATTCTCCATTCACATTAATAGTTCAGATTAACTTCGATCTAAAAGTGCTCAAAACGTGATCTCTCATCAAATCAAGCCTAAACTGCTCAACCTCACTTCCGATGTCTCGGTAAGTTCAGTTGAGTGGTTTGATGAAGCTTAGAGATCTTTGCGAAGCTAATGGAGTCTATCCTATGTCTAGAAATACACTCCATTAGAGTTCAAACTCGGTTCCAAGTTCAACAAAGATCTCACAATGGCAGGTAAACTCTAAAACATGCATATATAACTGATCCAATCATATAACAAGAATAAAGATAGAGAAATGAACATTAAACTGAATATTTCAATGAATAGATATGAAGAATAGCGTTTACATGATCAGCACCTAGTTCCAAGTCCTCAACACTAATAGATTAGCCTCTCATTGTCATGAGAAGCCTTGAAAAGGTTACAAAAGGGGATGAAGAGAACAGAGGAAAACAGAGAAAACAGAGGAAGCAGCTCAACCAAATCCACCAAAGTTTGAATGCTTCAAAATTCTTCAAGTGCAGCTTATATAGTCGAAGCCTCGCTTAGCGCAACCTTCCGCTAAGCGCAAAACACTACATAATGCATCTCAGAGCAGGTGTTCTGCTAAGCGCAATCTTCCGCTCAGCACATATTCAGTTCGAAAGCAACTTCCGCTAAGCTCGATGTCCCACTAAGCAAGTCTTCTGTTCGAATGAAAATGTCGGTTAGCACAATGTGGCGCTCAGCGCATCATAGGCCGCCTAGCTCGCGTAGCTTGCTGTTGCGCTCAACGAGTTAAGCGTTGAGCGGGATGTGTCGCTTAGCAAGTCATGTCTTCTTCTTGCATTCTCCCTTTACTTTTAAATCTAGGCCTGCACACATAAATTAGAGTATATTTCTCACAAAATAACTTCTTAGGGTTAGAATTATCAAACTATACAAATCTATATTAAATGATTTAAAACTAAGCTAAAAATCCTGAGAACATTAGATAATCACTACAAAATATGATGCAATATTTATGTATATAAAGCGATTATCAAACTCCCCCAAATTAAAGCTTTGCTTGTCCTCAAGCAAAAGAATATCTACATAACAACAAAGTGGATGCAGAGGAACAATTGGCAGGATCAGAATCAAGTTTTAGACCAATGACACTTGCAAAAAGTGTTCTCAATTGAGATTAAACACATTAAGGTCACAATGAAGTTTTCAACATGCACACAAATTCAGCAAACCAACAAAGGAGCATTCAGCAATTTGAAGTTCAAGTGAACACTATGACTCTCACAAGGCCAGTGTTTCACTCAGCACTTAGTGTATAAAGTATAAGATGGTTAAATCATACCAATTGAAATTGTGCACTTAACTTTTGAATTTCTTCTCAATTTATTGCAGATGTACAAACAATGTGGATCATTAAGGTCTTACTCAGGGTTGAATCACGGCTGGGCTATAAAGAACATTGGTTTTTCTTAAATCATAATTCCTAAGGATTGAAGAAAACATATCTTTATCTCCCTTCTTGATTATCAATTTCCTCTATATGCCTCAATACTTTCCATAGTTGGACATCAACTACTTCCTGCTTGAATCACAATTGATTGAATTTTCAATTATTCAAATTTGTTTTTTTTTTTTCCAGAGGCTTTGCCTCTTATGATTCATATTGCAGCAGTTGTGTTGCTATCATTTCTTCTTTTTAATGTGGATCTTCACCTGACTCCCCAAAATTTGGAAAATTTTCGTCTCAAACCATAAAAGATATGCTTTCCTATTCCCTAAGGCAAGGTAGGCAATTCTTGTTTAGGTTCTAGGTTCACAAGACAAAATAGTTGTCTATTTGGCTCAATGGTTTAGTAGAGGATTCTCTCAACCTTACTAGATTGACTTTTTGGCTCTGGGAATCGCTCTAAGCAAACAAGGCCTTAATCATTTCCACATTAATTATGCACACAGAAATTTAGAGAATCATTCAAAAATTAGTGGAACAACTCAATTGTTCTCTGATCAGCTGTCGCGCACGGATAAAAAATGAGTGATTTTGAAAATGTAGTTACGGTAATGACAACTCGAGTATCGTTCTCAAGGATTCTTGTATTATTATTAATCAATGCAGTAACGGTCAATGGGGGGTTTAGATTATGATTTCAAGAAAAAGGAATTAAAATAAATTGTGATTATCGAATAAGCTAAAGCGAATCAACCTCATCAGATCGACTTCCGACTTATCATTGATCCCTATAAATTCCAATTCCCTAAACGGGTCTGATCCTATTCGACTATAATAACCACTGACAAGCGCAATAGAAATTATACGTCATATGATCTTGAATTCCGAATTAAGCAAATGGATTAAAAACTATTGCGAATTAAGCAAACGCAATCTGATCAAACGCGATAATGTAAAAGCTACGTTAACGCGAAATTGATTCAAGATCAAACAACCAATCGAATTTAAGATTTATATCCTATAACAACAATCAAATTAAGCAAATAATTGAGATTATTGGAATAAATCAAAGGAAACAGATTGACATGGAATTTATAAAAGAACCTCAAAGTGGAATCCGATTGCAGTAGATCGATTCTTCGGAAATTAGTTCTCCATTACAATTGCTCAAAACTCTCCAAGAAATTTCGTGAATAGTGAGTGAGTGAAGAGTGAATGAGTGCAGAATAAATATATGCACAGCAGCCGGCCCTAGTGTTTTAATAGAATAAGAGTTTCACTAACAATCCGAACCGGGTTGGAAAATACAAACCAGGCCCATAAAATTGACCCAAAACAAATTATTTCTTAATGTCTGCAACTTCGACGAATTATTCAAGCCTTCTACAATCCGAATCAGCTTCTGACTCCAACATAAAAGTTGTATCTCTTTCTCTTATCTTTCCAACGAATATTAGAACGCCTCAATCCGATTCCTGTAGCTCCAGTTATGAATTTTCCATTGAAAGCTGCTAATGCTGAAAATAAAATACGAAAATTAAATAAAGCTAGAAACAAACTTAAATATGAAAACACACTAAAATGGTGAAACTAATGAAATAAACTAAGGAAATGCCTAAGAATAACAGTAGAAGAATGTGCATGAAGATGCACTGATCATTCTCTCACAGTATAATTCTCACACTTATCGGTTAATTTTCACAATGTTCACAAGTCCTTCAAAAGTCAAATGCTCACAGTTATTAATTCCCCAAACTCACATGCATGCATCGTCCTCAAAACTAAGCAACCTAACAACACGCTCTCACCCAGTTCGAAAACAATTGTGCCATAGGTTCAAAACCAACAATAATTCAAACATAGACTGAACCAAATGTTCACAAAACATCCAACGTTGCACAAAAAATCGGCCTCATTGTAGCAGAAGGTGCAGATGTACTTGAAAGTGATTGGAGGGCTCAGCTTAAGCAAGACTGGAGTGCTGGAGCTAGCCCCTTTTGCGTTGTATAATGCCGAAATGAGAGCCGGAAAACCCAATCGGCTGACGTTGGAGTGAGCCATGACAGAAATCTGATTGGATATGAAACTACCCACATTCATATCCATCTTCATAATAAGGGCATATATCCATTCGGCTCTCTCCACTGTAACGCCAGAGGTGTGCGAGGTGGGCGCCAATGTGTAGTAGGAGAAAGCGGACCACAGCCGAATGGCTCCCTCTTTGTTCTTGACATATCCCTTGCCTAGTATGCACAACAGAGCTGTGATAACCTTGGGATCTTTGTATTGGCTGAGGAAAATGTCAAATTGAGTTTTTCCAGTGTCGCCTACGAGGATCGGAGGGGTTTGCAGAAGGCGGTTGATAGCTACACCATCCCAGCGAATGGTCTTCCCCCGAACCTTGCATTGCCGGTTGGCCACCTTGTATTCTCCCTCCGGTTCATAAATGTTGGCGTAGAATTCCTTGACTAGAGGCTCATCAATAGACTTATCTGGCAGGTAGCATAGCTTTTTGAGCCAGCCACGGCGATGCAGCTCATTGCGGAAGACATCATAGTCACCCGGAGCAATCTTTACAAGCCGCTCTGCAATGAGTCCCCGACCCATGAGTTCATTCTCAAATCTCTCTTGGGCTTCAAAGGAAGAGAAACGGTCGGCGTCATAGGGATAGATAACCCTTTCGTGCGTGGCAGTAGGTGCAGGAGATGTAGGTGGCACAGGTGGTGTTCTAGAAGAAGACGCGCCGTGGTTGTTGCGAAATTTAGGAGCCATCTGTACTCAAAATGAAAATTACAACAACAAAGCAAATCAATTAGAACAAAGGTGTTTGCTAAGCGCTGTGTCGCACTCAGTAAACACCTGTCACTACATGGAAATTGAAAGCAAAAAGGAAAACATACATAATAATACAGAGCAGAGGTGAAAAGGAAAACAGAGTAAAAACAACAAAAATTGAAAGGAAAACAAAGCAAAACAGGGCTCAAGTGCTAAGCGCAAGCTTGCACTTAGCGAGCCTCCAGTTCGAGGCAAACCTTTGCTAAGCTCAAGCTTGAGCTTAGCGAGCCTCTAGTTCGAGGCAAACTTTCGCTAAGTGCAAGTGTGCGCTTAGCGAGCCTCCTAGATGCTTCAATTCGAAGCAAATGTTCACGCAACGAGACTTCCTGCTAAGCGAATTACAAAAACAATAGTCGCGCTTAGCGAGAAGACTCGCTTAGCGGCGCATGAATCTGGAAAATTTCCAGATCCATGAACACAGAAACAGCAGGATGAACATCCAATGAATTTGCGCTGAGCGCTAGTCAGCGCTAAGCGCGGATCAAGCAACTGAAGAACAAAAACCCAGGATGCATGTTCTCGCTTAGCGCACAGACGCGCTTAGCGCAAAAATAAAAAATCCTAACAGGGAAACCTCAAAATTGCTAGACCCACAACGCAAATCAAACGGAGAGAAAGTGAAAACGAAACCTAATCTACTCAGCACACAACCCAGACTCAATAACACTAAACACGCAACAATGCTACAATTAAAACAGAAAAACGAAATTAAAAAGGAGTTGGAGTGCTTACCTGGCGTGGAGAGTGAAGAAGAATGGGATCCAAGAAGATGCAGATGCAGTGTGTGAGTGAGTGAATGAAAATGAAAAGTGAGAGTGAAGAAAATAGAAGGGGACGGCGTGAGAGAGGAATGAAATTAGGTTTGAGTGAGAGAGAAAATTTAATTTGGGAAAGAGGGAGAGTGGGCGGTTTCAAAACTGCCCAACAGGCATTCGAACTTCGCGCTTAGCGCAATATCTCGTGCCCCTTCATTTCATTTTTTTTTTTTTGAAACTCCGCTTAGCGAAGATACACGCTTAGCGAGATCTGCATAATTATGCAGATCACGCTTAGTGCGATCTTGCGCTCAGCGAGTAATGTGTTCGAGCCAAAGAACCGCTGAGTGTAGCCCTACACTTAGTGACATTCTAAGTCGAGCCAAAACTGCGCTGAGCTGCATAGCGCGTTGAGCGACCTCACAACTCGAAATGAATTTGCGCTAAGCGCCTGTTCCAGCTTAGCAAAAATTTCATTCGAACTAATAATGCGCTAAGCACGAGTAAGCGCTTAGCGAAACTTCACCTCGAATTGAGTTTTCGCTAGGCGTGAACATGAGCTTAACGCAAAAATAGTTCAAGCCAATGTTGTGCTCAACGAAGAGAAGCGCTAAGTGAACTATGCAGAGATTTATTATTGATGCCAAAAATTGAAAAAAAATGAAGTGACAAACTTGGGTTGCCTCCCAGCTAACGCTTCTTTAACGTCAATAGCTTGACGGTTGACAAGATCAAGGATCTTGTAGATGTATGATTGTTGTAAGCCTCTCAATTTCTCCACCATGTTAGCCTTTGAGTCTTTGGCCATTCACCACCCAGCTTGTTTGTGGGTTTTCCGCTGATGGATCCATGATCTCAATTGCTCCGTAAGATTTGACATCTTTGATGGTGAAGGGACCGGACCACTTGGACTTCAATTTCCCAGGGAAAAGCCAGAGTCTTGAGTTGAATAGGAGCACTTGCTGCCCTATATGAAATTCCCTCTTCAGCAGCTTCTTATCATGATATCTCTTGGTCTTCTCTTTGTAGAGCTTTGAGGATTCATAGGCTTGAGTTCTCATTTCCTCTAGTTCTAATAACTGCAGCTTTCTCTTGTCAGGCCGCCAATGTTGGATCAAAATTTAGCAATTTAATTGCCCACCAAGCTTTGTGAGCCATTTCCACTGGAAGGTGACAGGCCTTGCCATATACCATTTGAAATGGTGTGAGACCAATTGGAGTCTTCAATGCAGTCCTATAGGCCCAGAGGGAATCATCCAGCTTATGTGCCCAATCCTTCCTTGATGCTGCCACTGTCTTTTCCAGGATTTTCTTGATTTCTCTATTGGAAACTTCTGCTTGGCCATTGGTTTGCAAATGATAGGGCGATGCTACCTTGTGTCGCACTTCATAATGTTGGAGGACTTTTGAAAGAGCTTCATTGCAGAAATGTGTTCCTCCATCACTTATCAAGACGCAGGGTACTCCAAACCTTGTGAAAATTTGTCGCTTTAGAAATTTGATGACGGTCTTGGCATCACTTTTCTGACATGCCATAGTCTCAACCCACTTGCTCACATAGTCTACGGCTACCAATATGTATTCATTTGAAAATGAAGGAGGGAGAGGGCCAACGAAGTCAATACCCCAACAATCAAAGACCTCTACTTCAAGGATATTTTAGAGAGGCATTTCATGCCTTTTTGATATGCTCCCTGTCCTTTGGCATTTATCACACGCTTGAGCATGTTCAAAAGCATCCTTGAACAAAGTTGGCCAGTAGAAGCCTGATTGAAGTACCTTGGCAGCTGTACGTCCACCATTATAGTGACCTCCATAAGGTGAATTATGACAATGCCACAGAATATTCTTGGCCTCTTCTTGTGGAACACATCGCCTTAGAAGTTGATTGGCCCCAATCCTAAACAGGAAAGGATCATCCCAGACATAATAAGTGCAGTCCCTCAAGAATTTCTTCTTTTGATGCCAATTCATCCCTTCTGGCATCACATGGGCAGCTCTATAATTAGCAATGTCTGCAAACCAAGGTCTCTCTTGCACTATCATGAGGAATTCATCAGGGAAACTCCTCTCTGATCTCCAGCTCTTTGTTGGTGACTTCTTCATTTATTAGGCGAGACAAATGGTCTGCAACTGAATTTTCGCTCCCCTTCTTGTCTTTGATCTCAATATCAAATTCTTGCAGAAGTAGCACCCATCGAATCAGTCTGGGTTTGGAGTTTGGCTTGGTGAGGAGAGATATTTTATGGCTGCATGGTCAGTATAAATAATCACCTTAGATCCTACCAAATAGGATCTAAACTTTTCCAGAGCGTATACTATGGCCAACAACTCTTTTTCTGTGGTAGCGTAGTTGAGTTGAGCGTCATTGAGCACCTTGGAAGCGTAGTGGATGGAGTGAAAGACTTTGTTCCTCTGTTGTCCTAGAATAGCTCCTACTGCATAATCACTGGTGTCGCACATCAGCTCACAATCTTGACTCCAATCAACAACAATTATCACTGGTGTAGAGATAAGCTTATCCTTCAAGGCGTAAAAGGCAGTTAAGCATTTTGTGCTCATGTTAAATTTGACTTCTTTTGTTAACAAGGAGCTAAGTGGTCTGACTATCTTGGAGAAGTCCTTAATGAATCTTCTGTAGAAGCTGGCATGACCAAGAAAACTCCTCACCCCCTTCACGTTCATTGGTGGTGGTAGCTTGGAAATCACATCAATCTTCGCCTTGTCCACTTCGATTCCTCTTATTGAAATTTTGTGCCCAAGCACAATTCCCTCTTGACCATGAAGTGACATTTCTCCCAATTCAGCACCAAGTTACTCTCCTTACATTTTTTTAATACCAACTCCAGGTTAGAGAGACACAGGCCAAACGAAGCCCCAAAGACAGAAAAGTCGTCCATGAACACTTCAATGCATTTCTCTACCAAGTCGGCAAAGATAGCAAGCATGCAGCGCTGGAACGTGGCCGGAGCATTACATAATCCGAATGGCATTCTCCGGTAAGCAAAAACTCCGAAAGGGCAAGTGAAAGCAGTCTTCTCTTGGTCCTCCGGGTCTACTGCTATTTGATTATATCCAGAGTAGCCATTAAGAAAACAATAGTAAGCTTGCCCAACTAACCTTTCTAGCATTTGGACCATGAAAGGCAGGGGAAAATGGTCTTTTCTTGTGGCGTCATTCAGCTTCCTGTAGTCTATACACATTCTCCACCCTGTGACAGTCTAAGTGGGTATCAACTCGTTTTTATCATTGCAGATCATTGTCATTTCGCCTTTCTTTGGCACTACTTGCATTGGACTCACCCAGCTACTGTCGGAGATGGGTTAAATCATCCCAGCCTCCAGAAGCTTTAGCACTTCCTTCCTTACCTCTTCCTTCATGGTGGGGTTGAGTCGCCTCTGAGGTTGTCGCACTGGCTTGTAGTCGGCTTCCATCATGATTTTGTGCATACAATAAGATGGACTAATTCCCTTGAGATTAGAGATGTGCCAACCTACAGCTTCTTAATAACGCTTGAGAAGTTCCAATAGCTGCGTTTCTTCCTTAAAAGACAGAGAATTGCTGATGATTATTGGTTTGCCTTCCTCCTCATCCAAAAAAATGTATTTAAGATGAAGGTAAGGTCTTCAACTCAAGCCTGGGCCTCTCCGCCTTGTCCTTCTTCAACTTTTCATAGATATTATCATTTGGAGGAATTTCTTTTAGCTTTTCCAAATGATGTCTGTACTCTTGGACTTCATTTTCCTCCTCTATAGTAAGGCAGTCCATGGAATTAACCAAGACTCGCTCTAGAGGAGAGTGTAAAGTCAGTTGTTGAGTAGCTTCTACCACTTCCTCTTCATAAGCATCAATGCAGAGGCAATCCTTGGTGTCATTCTGGTGGTGCATGGCTTCAAAGATGTTGAAGGTGACCTTTTGATCGGCCACGCTCAGCTGGAGATGTCCTTTTCCCATATCTACCACCACGTTAGCCGTCATCATAAAGGGTCTTCCTAGAATTAAGGGCACCTCCTTATCCTCCTCCATGTCCATGATGACAAAATTAACAGGGAAGGTGAATTCTCCTACCTTAACTATGACATCCTTAATGACACCATGAGGATATTTGATGGAGCGATCTGCAAGTTGGAGAGTCATCCGAGTAGGTTTTAATTCCAAGTCTCCAATCCTCCAAAGCACTGAGAGTGGCATTAAATTGATGCTTGCACCTAAGTCAATTAGGGCTTTCCCTATGGAAATCTCTCCAATGGTGTAAGGAATTGTGAAACTACCCAGATCTTTGAACTTTGGTGGAAGGGTCCGTTGGATGATGGCACTACAATTGCCCTGAACGTTGATGGTCTCCTCTTCAATGTACTTCCTCTTCTTAGTAACCAGATCCTTCATGAACTTGGCATATAAAGGCATTTGTTGTAGCGCTTCACTGAAGGGAATGGTGATCTCCAATTTCTTGAAGACTTCTAGAAATCTAGTGAAATACCCCTCCTTGTCTTTCCTTGACGGAATTAGAGGATAAGGTAGATTCTTGGTGACCTCTTGTTCTGGAGCTTCCTTTGCCTTCTTCGCCAATTGGTGCTTGGACTCGTGCATTGGTAATGCCTCTTCAGTCACAATTCCACCATTTTTGCTTGTGCCATCTTCTTGGTCAGTTGCTATCCCTTCTTCCTGACCTTTATTAGCCTCTTCCTCACTTAACACATCTTCTCACTCCACCGGGGCATTAGCTTCACGCTCATGCTCGGTTACTGTGTGTCAAGGGCAGCGTCTTCTATGCATTTGCTTCTAGTCATTACAGCATTGCATTGTTCCTTTGGGTTCACCTCCGTGTTGGCAATGAATTTCCCATTGAATTTTTCGGCCACTTGATTGGCCAGCTGCCCCAATTGGACTTCTAAGTTCTTAATGGAGGCTTGAGTGCTCTTGTGGTTGGAAGCAGTCACATCTAAGAACCGTGCGAAAGAGTCCTCCAGCTTGTTCTGCCTTTCATACACAGAGGGTCCTTGATGCTGAGGTCTATTTGACGGGCCTCTTGAGTCCTTGTTATAGTTGTTACCGGGATGTGATTGCCATTCCCGGTTGTAGCTTCCACCTTGGTTTCCCCCTTGACCTTGATTGTACCCACTGTAATTACCTCCACGATTGTTGTTGTTGTTGGCCATGTAGTTCATTTCTTCATGTGGCCCTTCTGAGGTCATATAAACACCATTTTCATGGTCTCCTCCACATACTTGACAGCAGAAATTCCTTGGAGGAGGGTGTTGGTTGTGAAGACTCTTCAGTTGTTGTGGAAGGCTGCTCAGTTGCTTTGTAAGAGCCTCAATTTGCTGGGTTAGGATTTTGTTTTGAGCTAAGACGACATCTTGAGAATGCAACTCCAAAATGCCCTTCCTTGGAGGAATATGAGTCCTATCATGAGTGATAGAATGATCGCCTGCAGCCATATTTTCAATTAGTGCTATGGCATCCTCCACGGTCTTCATCTTGACCTTCCCTCCGACTGAAGCATCCAACAATTGCTTGGTATGGTTCTTCAACCCATCAATGAACATGATAATTTGTATTGGCTCCTCAAAGCCATGGGTTGGTGTCTTCCTTAGCAATCCTCTAAAGCGATCCCAGGCTTCACCTAGAGATTCCTCAGCCCTTTGAGTGAAAGAGGAAATCTCTGTCTTCCCTTGTGCAGTCTTGGACTCCGGAAAGTATTTGTTGAGGAATTTAGCAATAATTTCATCCTAAGTCTGGAATGTGTTACCTTTGAAGGAATGGAGCCATTGCTTGGCATTTCCTGCCAGAGAGAATGAGAATAAATTGAGGCGAATGGCATGATCGGGAACCCTTGCTAGTTTGACTGTGTTGCAAATTTCCATATAGGTGGATAAATGAGCATATGGGTCTTCATTAGGCAAGCCATGGAACACATTGGCTTGTATGAGCTGGATGAGAGAAGATGGATATGAGACACTTGCGGCTTGTACCTTTGGTCTCATGATACTTGTGAAGTGAGCTGGAATAGCAGGAGCCACATAGTCTTCCAGAGTGCGTTTTTGTTGATTGTCTTCCATGATTGGCTCTTCGGCACTGGAAGGAATCTCAATGTGTGGTTGTACGGAGGAAGAAGCTTTCTGAGCCGCTTGTCTTTCTCTTTTTCTTCTTGCGACCTTGATCTTCCGACAGGTATTTTCTATCTCCGAATCCAATGGGATTAGATCAGCTTCTGAACTCCTACCTCGCATACACTTCAAGTACTGAAAAGTGGGTTAGCAACACTCAAGAATGACAATTATGCAGAATTTTCTGCATGAAAATTATGCAGCAACTCCAATTATGCAGCAGAGCACATGCAGCAATGTATTTATAGATTATGCAGCAATTGAAAGCAAGTTCTACCAAATTAGTGCTCTAAATTTATGCAGAATTTTTTGTTGCAAATTATGCAGCAACTCCAATTATGCAGCAGAGCACATGCAGCAGAGAATATGTAGAATAGAGGCAGAGGCAGATTTCTTTGAAATAACAAAATATAAACAAAGCATACAATGAATATAAACTAAGTACAATTATACAATAGACAAAATTGAACTAATGATTAAGATTGACATAAATACTAATTGCCGAATACCATGAACAAATCCTTGGCAACGGCGCCAAATAACTTGTTGGACTATTTTGGCAAGCGTACCAAATATCACACAAGTAGTTTAAAAGGGAAGATTCAAGTATCGAATCCACAGGGAATTGTCCGTATTTGACTATCAGTAAAGTAATCAATTCCTAAACATTAGTTTGGTTTTTAAAGTTGGTTGTTCTTGAAACATCAATAATAACAGAAATTTAACTAAACACTACAGTTAACACTAACTATAAACAATAAAAACGACAATGTTGATTCAGGACTATGATCGAACAGTTGGCGTGCTTGAGTTTTAGAATGGAATAATGGATATGTTGAGGATTTGGTTCAACCAGTTTGCTTCCCATGTAAACATATAAGATATATTCTCCATTCACATTAATAGTTCAGATTAACTTCGATCTAAAAGTGCTCAAAACGTGATCTCTCATCAAATCAAGCCTAAATCTGCTCAACCTCACTTCCGATGTCTCGGTAAGTTCAGTTGAGTGGTTTGATGAAGCTTAGAGATCTTTGTGAAGCTAATGGAGTCTATCCTATGTCTAGAAATACACTCCATTAGAGTTCAAACTCAGTTCCAAGTTCAACAAAGATCTCACAATGGCAGGTAAACTCTAAAACATGCATATATAACTGATCCAATCATATAACAAGAATAAAGATAGAGAAATGAACATTAAACTGAATATTTCAATGAATAGATATGAAGAATAGCGTTTACATGATCAGCACCTAGTTCCAAGTCCTCAACACTAATAGATTAGCCTCTCATTGTCATGAGAAGCCTTGAAAAGGTTACAAAAGGGGATGAAGAGAACAAAGGAAAACAAAGGAAGCAGTTCAACCAAATCCACCAAAGTCTGAATGCTTCAAAATTCTTCAAGTGTAGCTTATATAGTCGAAGCCTCGCTTAGTGCAACCTTCTGTTAAGTGCAAAACACTGCATAATGCATCTCAGAGCAGGTGTTCCGCTAAGCGCAATCTTCCGCTCAGCGTATATTCAGTTCGAAAGCAACTTCCGCTAAGCTCGATGTCCCACTAAGCGAGTCTTCTGTTCGAATGAAAATGTCGCTTAGCGCAATGTGGCACTCAGCGCGTCATAGGCTGCCTAGCTTGCGTAGCTTGCTGTTGCGCTCAGTGAGTTAAGCGCTGAGCGAGATGTGTCGCTTAGCGAGTCATGTCTTCTTCTTGCATTCTCCCTTTACTGTTGAATCTAGGCCTGTACACATAAATTAGAGTATATTTCTCACAAAATAACTTCTTAGGGTTAGAATTATCAAACTATACAAATCTATATTAAATGATTTAAAACTAAGCTAAAAATCCTGAGAACATTAGATAATCACTACAAAATATGATGCAATATTTACGTATATAAAGCGATTATCAGTATGATATGAAGATTTCAATCAAAAGTTATTTTTTCTATTTTTCGGGTAGTTTTTTTTTATGCAATTTTATATTGATTGGAATTTTGAAAGTTATACTGTTAGCTTCATCGACATGAAAATCATGGGAATAAACCATTATTTGAACCAAAGTACTTGATATATATAACAATTTACATGTCAAAAGTTGCCCTCATGGTATGAAGTTTTGCACAAAATAATTTTGACAACATTTTGATGATAAAGTATTTGTGGAAAAATAAAAACAATATATAAATTAATTCCCAAAATGGGATCTAGTTCCACAAAGTTAAGGTTTCTTCAAACACCTCGGATTTTGGTGAGGTTGTTCTTGTTCTTATTGTTGTCGTGTTGCATGTTGGACTTTTAAGACTTATATGGATGAGTTTTCATATTGTAAGCCATTAGTTTTGGTTGATAGTATTTGACTTTACAGGAAGTACAAACACACGTTGTTAGTGGAAGTGACACAAAATGGGGATAACCATGTAATGCCAATAGGCTTTACCTTTGTTGAGGGTGAGACTATGCAAGGATGGTATTTTTTCCTACAAAACTTCAAGAGGTATGTGGCAACAAAAGACAATTTGATTCTCATCTCGGACAAGCATAAGTCAATAATAAGTGCATACCAACAAGAAGATAGTGAGTGGATCGAAAACAACTATGTATCACTTCAAGAATTTTATGGATTTGTAACAGAAATTTCTGTTGTAAATCCATCGAAAATCCCCCGTGATAGAGAACTTGCGACGGATTTTTGACAATTTAGTAAGGGACATTTTGTTGGTGTATTCAAGCCGCTAATTAGAGACAAAATTTTTCTCTCACTATTTTCACGCTAATAATTTATTAACCCTCACTATTCCTTCATCAAATTCCCTTGCAAAAATAATTGCTCTAAATTAATAATTCTGTTGCTAATTTTTGAGAGAATATTTCTATCTAATTTGTAGTAATTTGGTTAGATATGTGTCCTTGCAAAGTTATTGCAATTCTTTTGCAAAAAGTTTCTTAACAAATCTGTCGCAAATTCATCGCTATTAAATTCAAGTTTCCCCTTACCTTACTCTCGTTATTCCCTCGCAACTTTTAATCGCTAATCCGTTGCAAATTTGCTACTATGACATTCATTTTCTCTGTCGACGATTTGTTGCAAATCTCTCGCAAATATATTTTCGCTATTCTGTCGCAAATGCATAGCTATTTCATTCATGTTTTGGCTAGGTAGTTTCTCACAAATTTCTCACAAATACTCACTTATTAATCTTGCAACTAGATCCAAAGTAATAATCATTTGTCACTCAAATTCAATGTTTTTATAAATAATTATTGACTTGTATATTCAAAGTAATAATTATATATATGATAATGCAACAAACAAGAAATTTATAAAAGTAATGAGTCAAGTTGACTCAAATATAAAACTCAAGGTAGCAATATTAAAAGTAAAAATTACAAAAACAATTTAAATGTTGTAAACAGATCAAGTCTACTAAATAAACATTGTCAACAAGTCTCATATATTGTTGAATTTTATTGCATATTAAAAGAGAAATTCTATCATCAAACTAAGATATATCATTATTTTACTCTGATGGTGGTTTTGGATTTTTGAAGGCATGGACTATCTCTTTTCGAAAGAACTCCAATTGTGCTTGCATTTGCATCTCCATCTATGCTTGCATATGTAACTACATGTTTGCCATTTGTGTCTGCAAAGATTGTTGGAATGCCTGTGTTTGTACTTGCAACTGTGTTTGCATTTGCTCTTGCATTTGAGACATCTATGTAGCTATTACATTGATGTCTTTTGTGGAACATGTAGGATTTTTGGAAGATGAACCTCTAGCTATTGAAGATGAAAAATGTGAAGAATTATTAATAAGCTCCAAGCTTTGACCCAGGCCATGAATTCTACCCTATTTGTTTTCACTCGCCACTTGTAACCAAATGTCAGAGTCGACTCTAGGATATTTTGATTTATCTTCTCCATAGGTTCCAAATTAATACCTTTCAACAATGTAGAGCAAAGTTTAATGTTTGATGCATAGTCACTTTCACTGGAAATCATCCTTAGCGATCTCAACCGGTCTTCTATACAAATTACATCAATCTCACTTTGTGCCATATCAATTGCATAGGTTAGTAAAATCAATAGATCAAGCAAAGCACAAAAGAAGTGTCAATCCAGCTTCTACTCTAATATATACTATATACTTAACAACAACAATGTACAAAAGAAAAAGGCCAATTATATTAAAAATATCTCTTATTTGATGGTAGAAATGCTAATTAGCCAATGCCATTTGCGATGGCAAGAATGCTACCACTTTGACTGGTGGTGAAAAGTTACAATTCATAAGTAATTACAATTCCTCAATATTTTTATTGAAATGTCAAAATTGTGTGGTTGACCTTAAAATTGATGCATTAATCAATCATGAATTTGTTCAAGAAAACATTATATTAATACCTTCCATCTCAATAGAATCATCTTTACTACTATTATATTCCAACACCAACTATAATATCTGAGGACAAAAACATTGTTAATCTAGTTGTTGTGTCAAGTACTACATACAATGAGAACAAGCCAGAGCAGGCAGTTCTACCAATAGATTTTGATTCGTTGGTAGACTTTGATTTGGAGTTTTTTTGCTAGTGAGATTGAAATCTTGCAATCATTGAATACAAGGTTGGGTTGAGGTACAATTCATTGTGACGAAAAAAGAGAGAAAGAATAGTGTTGTCTTAATTATTTTCTAATTACCAATTGCACACCAAATTAGTCAATGGTAGTAGCATTTTTTTTATTAGACAAATGTTAGTTGTTAATTTGTCAATTTTTGTTAGTGCGAATGATGATTTGAAGACCAAGCCGACTTAATTTATAATTTTGTATTAGCATATATAGCTTGTTTAATAGGTTGGCCTACAATTTGGGTCTTCAATTATAGAAAATGTCATGTTATTTTGTTTTTCTCTTTTGTGAAGAAATTTTTATCATTATTCATTAAAAAAAAACATAAAGGAGCGTTATTTCGTACAAAAATTTTACACATCAAATCATGAGACTGTTATGATTAGCCGGGTAATCAATCAAGAGGGGGGGGGGGGGTGAATTGATTTAACGTAAAGTGACAGATTCTTTTCCTTAAAAAGATTTTTCACCACCGCTCTTGAGGTTTCAATAAAAACGTTTTCAGAGAATGTTATATTGATTGAATAAACCAGAAAAACAACCTCAGCTTAAGATAAAAATGATTTAGAACAAATTATCTTGATAAAGATCAAATGCTAAATTGAAATAGATCAAGGGATAGAGAGATAGAGCTTGTTGTTTTATACTGGTTCGATCAACCACCGATCTACATCCAGTTCTCCCTTTCACCAAGGGGTTCCACTATGAATTTGATTACATACACCATGCACACACAATTCAAGGCAAATCCTGATTTCACAATCTGAAACAGGAACCTAGAAGATTGAATGTGAAAACACCATTCACCATCCAATTTCTAAACACAATACTACACACAAAATTAGAAATACCATCTAATTTCAACAAAGCATTTAGGAATGAAATTCCTACAATGCTAATCAAACAAGATCAATGAAAAAGATTAAAGAACGAAAACACCTTAATGTGCTGATATGACAGATATGAGATCAAATCAAGAAACTCCAATATGAGCAGATTTAGCAGTCAAGAACTAATGTTGAATCATCTCAGTTCATGAAGGAACAATAAAGAGATATAGTTGTATATGCTCAGAGGTTCAATCTCAAATGGTTATAGTAGTAAAAGCAATATTGAGTTTTCTAAAACTCAAGAGATTAGAGAATGTGTAGAAGAAAGGAGAGAGTGATCAAGACAATATCAAATCTAAAAAACAAATCAAAGATTTGGATTTTGACAAATGAAGAAATGAAAAGATATTGTAACAGTTTGTTCTTGTTATTCTGCACTGAATGATATGGGTTCAAATATATGGCATGGGTCAAAAAGATTCAGAGTTAGTTAGACAAAGAATGAGTCTTGGAGATCTTTAAAAATGATCGTTATACCAGACATAATCAATTGTAATCAAGGCGTAATTGATTATCTCGTGTATCAAAATATGATTTACACTTACTGTCAACTATTGTAATCGATTGCACGCAAGACAGAGCCAATTCTAAATATCAGAGATCATCTGGTAATCGATTGCCGCAGGATGGTAATCGATTGCAAATGAAATAGAGCAATTTATGAATCTCAGAGATTGTCTTGTAATCGATTGCAATTCAATGGTAATCGATTGCAATGGATACAGAGCAATATCTGATATATGAAATTAACATTGTAATTGATTGCAATGGTTGGTAATCGATTAACCTGATACCAGAGATGGTTTCAAAACTGATTAGGCCATATGGTAATCGATTCCTACAACTTGTAATCAATTGCAATCACTCAGAATTAGTTCCTAAGAAGTAAATCATCTAGTGATGCTAGAGATAAAAGAAAATAGGGCAAATCAAAACATCAAACAAGAATGATATAGCTTAGCCTATAACAAACAATACAATGCCATCATCCATACATGTTATGGCATAAAAAGAAAATACTAGACTAAGAGAATGGAAAATACTTAAGGTATGAAGATACCAAAAATCTAAATGAAGAGGCGAGGCGTTAATCTTCAGAGACCAGATCCTCTCCAATCCAAAATAATTGAAGAGTCTCCAATTTGAGAAAGGCTCATTGGATTAAACTTGTGGTTGAGATTAATTTAAATAGTACCAACTAAACTCATTGTTTTACTTAAAGCCTCTCAAACATGGTTTTTCTATTTTCCCCCTAAACTCACTATTTTGTTAAAAGAAGGTTGGGTAAGGAATTGAATAAATCACTTTGATCAGCAACGTTGGGGGAGGACGGCGGTGAAGGATCCATTGGTTGTCACAGCAACAACAATTGTGGAATTCATCAAAGAAGGTTTATATGTTAATTTCTCTTCCCATAATCGCGAGTCCAATTTCCCCCTTTACTGGTCGTGACTCCTAGCTATCTACAATGATGATAATGAAGCAATTTACACGCTCACTATCACATCCCTCACAAAGAATAGGGAAAAGGAGATGTTGTTTACTTAGACTCAATTGAAGATGTTGTACCGGCTAAGCTGGAGTCACCGACAAAAATATGAAGGTACAAAAGGTGAGGACTTTGTTGAAATTGTTTTGAGAACAAGGAAGATAAACAAAATTTGAATTGAGGGTTTGGTGAGTTTAATGAAACGATGAGTTTTGATGATTAATACTTTCAATCATTCATTTTGATCCAATGATGCATATTGGTTAAATTGGACACTCTCAAGTTTATCTCAAATTGAGAGTATCGTGCCCTCAAATCATATGATTTAAATGGGTGTCTTTTTTGTGTGTGAAAAAAAAACTACTTCTTAGATAATATAATTTGATGTGCAATTTTTTTTGTAATAAATTAAACAAAAACACCAATTTTATGGAATGAAGCAAGTACCATTCACGTTGTTTCGTGCACTATTTTTAGGGACTAATTTTTAGCAATAAAAATAAATAAAATATTAAAAATGGAAATTTTTTAAAGAAAAAAATAAAACTAATCATCTAAAAGAATTGACAAACATTAAAATGACAATTTTTTTAAAGAAATAGTCGAGTGACAAATACTTATTTTACCCTTAATTTTATACGAGTTAACTTTGTCTTTGTGTATGCCTTTTTTATTAATTTTTATTTAGGATAGTTTACTTCACTCTTCTTTTAAGATTATGGGTGAATAAATGTGGCCCATCTCAAATATTTGTTTGGACAGGTTTGAGTTTTAAAAATTGGACCTGATATATTTTGAGTCCAAATTTGAATTATGATTCAGGTCATTTTAAGTTGGTCTAAACTTGGACCTCTTTAGAGTAGCTTCATCCCTGATAGAGGGATTGGGGACAATGTCATTATAGCCCAAGAGATTGTTCATCATATGCACAAGAAGAAAGCCAAATCTGGCCACCTCTTATTGAAAATTGATTTTGAGAAGGCCTATGACTATATTAATTGAGTGTTCCTTGAATTGACTCTAAAGGACTTTGGCATCCCACAAAAAACTATCCAGATTATCATGTGTCTTACCACTTCCTCCTCCTTTTCCCTTAAGTGGACTAGTGAAACCTTGGAGAAGTTCCAACCTAGTAGAGCATGTTTGTCATGTGCATGGAAAAGCTAGCTATTATGATTCAAGAGTGTGCATCGGATAAACAATGCTAGTCGGTCAAGATCTCATGGAACGACCCCTCCATCTCACACTTATTCTTCACATATGATTGTTTACTTTTCACTAGTTTTAAGTCGTGTCAAGTCAGGTAGGTGCAACAAGTCGTCTACAATTTCTACACGACATCTGGTTTAAAGGTGAATATTCAAAAATCAAGGTAATGTGGCGATTCTTGGCAAACATGTTTGGTCCCTTATGCATGAACCCAACCAGTTGTGGGTGTCTCTACTCAAAATGAAATACTTGACTGACGGGTCAATCCTCCACACCTCCCCACAACTAGGGAACTCCTATTCTTGGAAGTCTATTGTTAAAGCAACAATGGTCCTCCATGATGGCTTTCGCTTCCATGTGGGTGAGGGGAAACTATCTCTTTGATTTGATAGTTGGCATCCTCAGGGAAGCATTGCCAAACTTATTGCGTATGTCCACATCAATGGCTTAAACCTCTAGTTGTGCAATTTGTTCAACAATGGGATGTGTAGTTGGGATATCTTCTTCACCCCTTTAAATCCTGAAGCCAAGGCCGCCATCAGTAGTGTCTTCATCAGCCTCGACATGAAGGATTTAATCATTTGGGACTCGTCTACCAATTGCCACTACACAATAATGGGCTGGGTTGTTTAAACTTATTTGATGAAATAAGCACTTATTTTAATAAAATAAGCAATTATTTATTTTTGTAGTGTGTTTTTCTAAATTGTTTATGCTTATTTAAAGAAGCAAATCCTATCTGCTTATGAAAAAATCAATTATTCGATAATCACTTATTTTATAAACACTTATTTTCATTTTAAACAAATTGACCCAATATCCGTTTATAGTTGGATCACACGAGCTTGTCTTACCCATGATACTTTGCTAGATTCTAGAGCTTGGGTTTGGCCTTTGCTTTTTACCAAAAAACATAGAACACTTTCTATGTCTTACTAGCCATAACTCATTACCTACTAATGCTTTGAGTTTCCATAGAAACTTTTATTTTGATTCTTTTTGTGGTAGGTGTGTCACACATGAGGAATCGATTTTAAATGTTCTATGGGACTACTACAAGGTCTGCAATGTCTAAAGGGCTTTTAACTTACCTTAAGTTATTAGTGATTCGGATGTGAGCATCTTAAATTGGCTTCAATCTAACTCCATGAGTCGTGACAGAGTGCACTTTGCTACAATTACCTTGTTCATTTGGCGGTCTAGGAATATGGAAGTTTTTCAAGATAAAGTATGGCAGCACTAGTTCGTGATTAATCAAATCAATAACATGGTCTCCTAGGTTTCCAAAGCTTTTCCCACCGTCATTCAACCTACTCACTCAAGATTGGTGCAATGGTGACCCCCTCCTTAGCATATAATCAAACTCAATGTGGATGGTAGCTCAATTGGTAACTGTGGAAGCTCTTAGTTTCGATTGTTGTAATTAATTTATTTCCGTTTTCAGTTTTAGTTTTTGATTCTATTTCAGTTTTTGCATTTTTGTTTCAGCCTTGTGCATCTCTGTTCCAGCCTTGTGCAATTTGGTGTGCTTTGATTTTGTGCAATTGTGAAATTCTGTTCCAATTTGCGCATCTCTATTTCAACTTGTGCATTCTCTGTTTCAGTTTGCAATTTAGTTCATTCACTTATGAAATTTTTGATTTTGTAGAGTAGTGCTCTATTTTGGTAGTTAATTCATATCACTAATTATGTTTTGAGTTTCCCTTGTTGGTTTTGTTGTCGCATTGTTGTAGGTACTTGAGGATTCGGAAAAATTTTCATTAACTTGGGTTGGGTTGAATTTTGGTATCCAAGGTTTATACCTTAGTTTGACAAGAGCAGTCCCCACAAGCACATGATTTTTGGGTTGCAAAGGGGATTTAGCCCTCCATGAAGATCTTCATGGTGGCTGCAAGGGGCTGCATAGAATTGATGAGGGAAAAAGAGAAAAGAGAAGAGAGCAAAGGTGAGATTTTTATTTCATGTAGTAGTGTTGTATGGTGTAATTGTTGTCTTACAAAAGGGGAAAAGCTAAAAACAAAAGGCCAAAGCTCGTGGTCCCCCCTACAAGGTCTGAACCCACTAAATAAAAACTACCTTGACCGATTACAATTACCAAATGGTCCCTAGTTACAAACTAAAATGCAGAATTATTACAAGTGCAGAACTGTAACATTGAATTCAAATTTGATCTCTGAAACATTAGAATTAGCCAATCCTTATGAGACATAAATTGCAGATCTCCTCCTTAGCTTTGAAACAAGACAAGAATCATCAAAATAGGAGACCTGTGTCAAACGTTATGGGCTGCACAAGAGATAGTGTCAAAAGCATCAATAAAACGTGACAAATAGCAATTTTCGACAATTGGGCTCAAAACGCCCCAATCTCACAAAACTCAACTAAAATGATCAAAATGAGGTATAAAACATGTCTAGACTATGCTAAATGCAACTCTAGACTATGCTAAAATACATTATCAAATACCCCCACACTTGAACAATTGTACTCCTGGGTAAAACAAAATTATTGAACCAAGAACAAAAGATACTCAAGAACTAAAGCAAAACAAAGATCACTTTCCAATGAATCCCAAAATTGCAAAAAAGTGAGATAGAAGACAAACACTCCAAGAATCAAGGGATCAAACAATTAATGAACACACTTCCAACACCCAAAGCAAACAAGAGATAAGGAAAAATAGAAAATGAATCAAAAGTGATAGAATCCTCTCAAGATACACACTCACAAGATATGATGATATGAAATGAACTCTCATGTGTTGGGCTTGTGTCTACTCTCAACACATCATGCAAAAAGGACACCCAAATCTTGGCAAGTCCCTAATTTTCATACTTGAAACATATGCAATTAAAGATCAAGAGGGCTTTATTAAGGGATGTAATGAGGCAAAGGCGAAGGGTGGATGAGAGAAGGATTTTTAGGCTAAAACCAAAGAGAAAAGAGGAGCAATGGGGAATGAATCAATAAGCATAAGAAGAGTATCCCAATCCCAAACCAAAGAATCAAAACCACTTCAATTTTCTCCTTTTCTCCATTTTTTTTGTTTCTATTTCTTTTTCTTTTTTTTTCTATATCCTTTTCATTATTTTTTTTCTTTTTGTTGCATATGCGTTAATGTATATGTATTTTTCTCACCTCCCAAGATCAAAATTGTCAACTTAACCAACCTCTTACTCAAAAATCAAAATTCATGGTTTAGAGTGTTAGGATCAATCGGTTACATCAAGGGGGGGGGGGGTCAATTGATACAATGTAAAATGCCAAATTCTTTTTTCCAATAAAAGCTTTTCCCACCACTCTTGAAGTTTTAATAAAAAATGTTTTTAGAAATGTGATATTGAATGAATAAACCAGAAAATAATCTCAGCTTATGACAGATTTTATTAAATCAAATAAACTTGTTTAAAGATTCAAATTTGAATTGAAAGAGATGAAGGGATAGAGAGATTGAGCCTGTTGATTTTATACTAGTTCGATCAACCACCGATCTACATCCAATTCTCCCTTTCACCAAGGGGTTCCACTATGAATTTGATTACATACACCATGCACACATAATTTACAGCAAATCCTGATTTCACAACCTGAAATAGGAAGCTAAAAACTGAATGTGAAAAACACCATTCACCATCCAATTTCTAAACACTAGAACAACACAATTCTAGAAACACAATTCTAATTTCATCACAGCATCTAGGAACAAATTTCCTACAATGCAAATCAAACAAGATTAATAAAAAAGATTCAAGAATGAAAACACCTTTATGTGCTGATTAATCTGATGTAAGGATCATTTGAAGAACTCCAATCTGAGTATGTATAGCAGTCAAGAACAAGCGTTGAATAACCTCAGTTCATAGATGAACAAGAGAGGAATATAGTTGTATAGCCTCAGAGTTTTAAACTCAAAAAGGTATAGCAGTAAGAGCAAGATGAGTTTTCAGAAACTCAAAATAGATTAGCTAATGTGCAGAAAAAGAAAGAGAAGGCTTTAGAGCAATATCAAATCTGAGAATCAAATCAAAGGATTTGGATTTTAACAAATGAAAGATAGAAAATATATTGTGAATAATTGTCTCTCTGCATAGGATGCTATGGGTTCAATTATATAGGATGAGTCAAAAAGATTCGGAGTTAGTTGGACAAAGAATGAGTCTTGGGAATCTTTCAAAATGACTGTTATACCAAATATAATCGATTGCAATTAAGGTATAATTGATTATCTCATGTATCATAATATGATTTAAACTTGCTGTCATCTATTGTAATCGATTGCAGAAGACATGTAATCGATTACAAATGAGACAAAGCCAATTTTGAGTTTTAGAGATTGACTTGTAATCGATTGTAGCTCGATGGTAATCGATTGCAATTGAAATAGAGCAATTTTTGAAATATGAAAACAGCATTGTAATCGATTGCAATAATTGGTAATCGATTAACCCGGTACCAGAGATGGTTCAAAACAGATTTGGTCATCTAGTAATCAATTCCCAAAGTGTGTAATCGATTGCAATTCTCAGGATAAGTTCCTAAGTAAGTAAATCATCTAGTGATGCTAGAGATAAAAGAAAACAAAGCAGATCAAACATCTAGCATGTAAAATTTAGCTTAGTCTATAACAAACAATACAATGCCATCATCCATACATGTTATGGCATAAAATAGAAAACACTAGACTAAGAGAACGGAGAAGACTTAAGGTATGAAGATACCAAAAATCTAAATGAAGAGGCGTCAATCTTCAAAAACTAGTTCAGTCTAAATCGATTTTTTTGTCCATCCTAATCTGAATGTTATTTTTAAAAAAAATTTAAATGTTACGTTAATTACACTAGAATCATTTTGTGCTTTCTAGTGCAAAAGCCCGATGGAGAAAGTGGAAGAATAAAAAACAACAATAACAGTCCCTTTGTTAGTGAAAAGAACCATAATAAAAAAAAGTGTTGATGAGTGTTACACATGAGAGCCTTCGAAAATTTCTATTTGATAGAGAAAGAATCAAAGTAATCGATTAAGTTCTTGAAATAATTTATTAATTTGTTCATATCATCATCATCTGGTTTCCTGACAAATAAATAATTGATTAACAACAAAGACATGCTTCCTCTTCAGGAATAAATAATTGATTATTCACTCAACATTATCGGTTATTTGCGAGCCTTAAATAATTCTAAGAAATAGAACCTCGAGATAATCAATCATTTTATTCTATAATTGATTATTTTGATTTTGGATTAAAAATTTAAAGTCTTTGAAAGCAATTTTTGAACTGATATTCAACCGTAAATCAAACTTAACCGTGGATCCTTACTATGATATCAACATGAGAGAATTGAAATGCATATGTTATCGTAACCATTGCTATCATGCTCTTTAGTATTAGTCTCTTATACCTAAATAGAAAGATAAAAACACGAGTGCACTAGCGCATAATATTTAATTGATATAATCATATTACAAATAATATATATATATATAGGGGACGTTTCAAGTGAGAACAACTTTTAAATGAGAACAATGAGAACAAACAATAGTAACCCTTGGATTAAAATTAAAAATAATAAACGCATCAGATTAAAACCTCAATTTTAAGTGCATCATCATAAGATCCTACCTCCCTCTCTTTCAATTAGTTTTTTTCTCTGCATTTTTTCCTAACGGTGGTAGTAACCATGATGTTGTTATTGGTGGTGGTGGTGGTGGCGACGACGGGGCAGTGGTCATGGTGATGAGGGTGGTGTTTTGCCTATGTGCTGTTGGAAAAAATGCAGAGAAAAAAAAACTAATTGAGAGAGAGGGAGGGATAGGATCTCATGGTAATATACTTAAAATTGGGATTTTAATCTGATGTGTTTATTATTTTTAATTTTAATCCAATGGTTATCATTGTTTGTTCTCATTTAAAAACTGTTCTTACTTGAAACGCCCGCTATATATATAATATAATATAATATAATATAATATAATCATTATTTATATTTGAATATTTAATATTATAATAGTGTAATATAATATACTATGTATATAAGTAAACATAAATACATAAGTATTTTTTTATTCTTATTATAATTTTATTATTCATATTTATTATTATTATTATTAAATGCTAATGACTAATTTTTATATAATATTTTGTTTAAAACTTTATAATATCAATGAATTTAAATTTAAATAATAAATTTGTAAAATTATATTAACTTGTGATTATTTTTTACTTCTTTTAAGGGAGAGTATTAACTTTAATTTTTTTTAATACTAACAATTTTAATAAAGAATAGGTCATCCTCATGTGGTTCAACCAGTGACCCATTGGTTCGACCATTGACCCAATGACCCAATACCTTGACCGGTTCGATTTTTAAAACTACATTAAGAACAATAAAATGCTTATCATATTATTGTAACCATTGCTCTTATTATTTTGTAACAACTCTTCATTATCAAACAATTAACTCTAATTATAAGGCAATCAAGTCAAACATAAATATGAGCCACATAAGATTTTTCTAACATTCTCCCACTTGACTCGTATATTCTTTAGAAATGATCCCAATTATAAAAAAAAACTAAATATGGCATGTAACTTAAAACTTGAAATTCTTTAAAATCATATAGAAATTACCATACATGAATCATGACTATTGTGTTAATTTAAGTTAAACACTTTCTGCCATGTATTACAATGTATATTATTTATAATAAACTAAAATGGGTCCAAACTATATTGATTCAAATGAATCATAACTTTATATGACAAACTTAATGTGCACATGGTCATAGAATTGAAATGACATAAACTTTAATACAAGCTCTTGAGTCACGTGATCCTAAAATAATGTAGCTAGCAATATTTTATTGGATCATGATTTTGAGTTTGTATACTCCCATCGGATTATAGAGATTAACTCCTATAATGTCTACTTTATGTCAATATGTTTGCCTTGAATTTCACCTTTATTATTCTTATTCTTCCAAAAGAATATTTAGCCTAAAATTCTATATTGGACTTCAATGAAATAATTGACAACTTTTAAGATCAACAACTTTATGCTTGAGAATAATTTTTCATAGCATTCATTAAATTCTTTCTTTATAGTGATTTCTAAGGGTATTGCATAATCCTTTTATTTTCTCATATTTTTTTTTATTGAAATCCCAATCCACCGAGTTCTCAAGAGAAGGGCCAAGGGCATCCCAAGGTTGGCACACCCAAGGCTCCCTATCATAGAATAAGGCAGTTGTAAATATATTGATAAAAAGAAATAAAGGTACAAAGGAAAATATGAGGGGATCGAGCCTAACCCATATGAAAGGAATATTACATCAAGGCCATATTAAAGGAAACTAGCAAAGCCTATATTTAGCTTGCATACATTGGTTTTGCATGAATTCGCTAAGTATGAACCTAGGAAGAGTATGATACCAAGAAAAATTAGCTCGGGTTTTGACACCATGCTTTGCTAACAAATCAGCACACCCATTTCCTTCCCTTGGAATATGCGATATGTGAATTTGCATTGTGGATTTCAGCTGTAATGCATGAAGCCATCTTCTCTTAATCCTCCATGGTACAAGGTCTACATCCTTGAAAGAGTCCACAACGAGTTGTGAGTCACTTTCCAACCACAACATGTTCCATCCATATTCATGCGCTTGCTCTATTGCTAGGACAGCAGCCATTAGCTCAGCATAAGCTCAATTTCTAATGTCAAGATACAAGGTAAATGCTCCTTTGAAGCATCCAAACTAATCTCTATAAATTCCTGCAATAGCGAAGTGGCTAGGGTGTCCAAATGCAGCCCCATCAGAGTTGCACTTAATCCAACCAAGAGCTGGAGGAAGCCAAGTAATTGGTATAATTTGGGGGGCTTTACCAGCTTTGACAGCAATGCCAAATTCATGAAGAAAGGTAAATTCATTCAATTTATTGGATCCATACTTTTTAGAAGTAATACCAACCAATGAGGTGTTGCTTTTGATAAGATTAATGGCATTATTGTGTGACATCCATTGATTGCGAAACCTAGCTCCATTTCTACAATGCCAAATGACCCAAATTGAGTGAGTAATGGCAGAGTGTAGTACATCCTTTACTTGCCTGCTGTGTGCTTTGTCTACTAATAATATGATGCTAGCGAGTGAAGATAAATCAATGGTGACAGGTGAGACACTGATCAACCATCTCCAAATCCTTGTTGCAAATTTACAAGTCAAGAACAAATGTTCCAATGTCTCCTCATGTGCGTAACACATGCTGCAGGCAGGCACAATGATTTTCCCTTTGCTGCGTAGAACCTCATCAGTAGGAAGTTTTTTCAAGATGCCTCACCAGAGAATGAAGCTTCTGGATGCAAGAGTGGTAGGATACCAAATTGCCTTTGCCCATGGGAGTGACTATCTTGGTGGGGAGAAGTAAAGATAAGCATCATTCAGGGTAAGAGAACCCTGTTCAGAGGGGCCCTAAATAGGGAAATCATCTTCCCTATTAGACAGGGGAGGGAAGTGATCAATGATATCCTTAATGATTGGGAGTCTGGCTTCTAAGTCATGGGGAATCATCCATTGTTGGTCTAAACACATTTCAAAGATAGTAGAATACAAACACTTTTTGCATGATGTAGCTAGCTGAAGTAGATCAGCAAGTGATTTCTCTTCATACCAAATATCCAGCCAAAAGTTTGCCAAGCTGCCAATTTTTGATAATCCATCTAGTATTTTCATGCACAATTGACCAATATCTTTTGATGGAAACCCATATGGAGGATACCTGGTAAGTGGTGAGTTGCTGTCCATTCTTGAGGAATCGGGCCTGCATCATGATGGCACAATTAGATTTTGAGTGGAGCATGTTCCAAAGGAGCTTAGTCATTGCAGCGTGATTCAGCTTAGTAATGGACCGAATGCTCAGTCCACCTTCATGAGTAGGCTTGCACACTTTATTCCAAGCAACAAGTGAGATGTTTCTGAAAGATATGTCGCTTGTCCATAAAAAATTTCTGATCCATTGCTCCACTGTCTTGAGTAGGGTGGCTGGCCAGGAGTAAATTTGGCAGCTATAAAAAAGCATGCTTGTTATGACATATTGGATCAACTGCACTTTGCCCATATATGAGAGTAGTTTACCAGCCCAGGAGGCTAGTTTAGCTTTTATTTTGTCTACAATGGGGTGGAGGTAAATGCTTTTGGGTTTGCCAATAAAAATGGGAATTCCGAGATATGTAAAAGGTAAGGAGCCCGGGCCAAATCCTAATTGCTGCTGAAGAATGGTGAGCTAAGCATTGGGGATGTCGCCTGAATAAAATTGACACTTTTCATTGCTAATCCACTAACTAGAAGCCTCTCCATACATCTGCAATAATTGTTTTAAATTGGATATATTTGAGAAAGACTTTTTGCAAAATACAATGAGATCATCCGCATAGAAAACATGGGTAGGAAATGGATGATTTTGAGAAGCCATCATAAAAGTAAACATCTGATTAGTCACTAATAGGGATAGCCCTCTGCTCAATGCTTCTTCTGCGAAACAGAATAGTAGAGGTGATAATGGATCACCTTGGCGTACCCCTCTGGTACAAGCAAAGAAACAAATTATGGCTCCTCTAACCAAGAAGGAGAGCTTGGCTAACTTTAAGATCATGAATATCAGTTTGCAAAAAATATTGTCGAATCCAAAGCAGTACAAGATTTGCAGCAAGAAGGCCCAATCTAGTGTATCGAACGCCTTTTTAACATCAAGCTTGATGACCAGGTTGTCCTTAGCCTTATACAGCATGTTAATATCTTTAGAGGTAGTAGTGACACATTCGGAAATAAATCTGCTAGGTATGAACCCTTTTTGTTGAGAAGGGATGATTTTTTGAGCCACAACCAAGAGCCTATCAGCAAGGATTTTAGATATGATTTTGTATTGGAAATTTCCCATGGCAATTGAACAAAAGTCTTCCAGTTTATTGGCATTAGGGAACTTAGGGATGAGAATCACATTGTTGGAATTAAGCCCCGGCAACAGCCAATGTTGAATGAAGAATTGTCTAGTAGCCTCACACACATCTTTACTAATTAAGTCCCAAAAGGTGTGATAGAATGATCCACCAAAGCCATCAGGCCCGGGGGCACTAAAAGCACTCATGGAGAAGACAGCATTTCAGATTTTAGATATTGCTTTGTATCCATTGCAATCAATTACAAGACAATCTCTGAGATTCAGAAATTGTTTTGTTTCATTTGTAATCGATTACCATCTTGTGGCAATCGATTACCAGATGATCTTTGATATTCAGAATAGGCTCTGTCTTGTTTATAATCGATTACATGTGTGCTACAATCGATTACAACAACTGACAGCAAGTGTAAATCATATTCTGATACACGAGATAATCAATTACACCTTATTGCAATCGATTATATATGGTATAATGGTCATTTTTAAAGATCTCCAAGACTCATTCTTTGTCTAACTAACTTCAAATATTTTTGACCCATGCTATATATTTGAACCCATATCATTATGTGCAGAATAACCAACAGTCACAATATCTTTTCATTCCTTCAATTGTCAAAATCCAAATCTTTGATTTGATTTCCAGATTTGATATTGCTTTGAACATTCTTTCTTTCTTTTGCACATTCTTTAATCTTGAGTTTTCAGAAAAACTCAATCTTGCTTTTATTGCTATACCCATTTGAGATTGAACCTTTGAGCCTATACAACTATATCCCTCTCTTGTTCTTTCATGAACCGAGGTGATTCAACATTTGTTCTTGACTGCTAAACTTGCTCATATTGGAGTTTCTTGAACTGATCTCATATTTGCTATATTAACACATCAAGGTGTTTTCATTCTTTAATCTTTTTCGTTGATCTTGTTTGATTAGCATTGTGGGAATTTCGTTCCTAAAACCATCTCAAAGGTCTCGGAAAAACGTTTGAAGATGAGGAGATGAATGTCAAAATCCTAAAGAACATGAACAGAACATGGTAGCCAAAAGTCATAGCAATTTTAAAAACACGAGACATGGCCACCATGACGAGTGCTGAGCTGTTCGAAAAGTTGAGAGAACACAAAATGGATGTGACCCGAATGAACGAATAAGAGCATAAAGAAAAGAAGACGAAAGGGATAGCCCTAAAAGCTGAAAAACATCAGTCAGATCAAAGCAATGATGATGAAGAAACCAATTCAGATTCAGAAAACTTAACTCTCATTGTAAGGAAATTCAAAAAGTTCCTGAAGAAGAAGAAGGATTTCAAAACCAACAGAAGCAGAGGATACCCTACCAAGAAGATGGTGAAGAAAGGCGAAGTATCCTCAAATAATTACATATGCTTCGAATGTGGTAAACCAGGACACATCAAGGCTGATTGTCCAGACATAAAAAAGAAGCATAGTGAAGAAAGAAAGAAATTCAAAGGAAACTCAAAGAAAAAGACAACATACATAGCTTGGGAAGACAATGCTTCCACCACTTCATCCGACAGTTCTGAAAGTGAAGAAGCCAACATATGCTTGATGGCAAATGAGGAATCGGATAAAGAAAGCAATGTAAGTATTTCAAATCATAAATCTTCTTCAGATTGGGAAATTGAAACAAATTTTGATATTGAAGATAATTCTGAACTACATAAATGCTTTCAATGAATTAGTTGAAGAGTCCAAATGCCTAGCCAAAGCAAATAGTCTTCTCAAAGGAAAAATTAAATCGCATGTAGACAAATTGGCTCAAATGGAAAAGGATCTTTCAGAGGTTAAATCTGAAAAGGAAAAACTTGATTTTGAACATTCCTTTTGCAAAGCCAACATTGCTTCCACAAGTCATTCAATTCCATGTGAGCTTTGCAATGATTTAAAATTGAAAAATGAATATCTTTTGAAAACTTTAGCAAAGTTCACAACTGGAAGAGATAATCTTGACGCTTTGCTAAGATTGCAAAAAAGAGCTCTTAACAAAATTGGTATTAGATTTACAAATGGCTTGAATGAAAAACCTTTTAGAAACTTTGTAAAGTCATCTCAAGTATCATTTTTTATTTACAATTATTGCATGCATAAAAGACATACTTCAAATAATTGCATAATTAAGAAACATGGAGTACCTAAAGGGAAATTTGAATGGATTCCAAAGGTTACTCATGTTAGCATTAACAAAAAAGGACCCAAGAAAATTTGGGTACCTAAGACCAACACCTAATCTGTTTTGTAGGTAGGTATGCCTGAAAGCCATGGAATCACAATGGTATCTTGATAGCGGCTATTCAAGGCATATGACAAGTGACAAGAGAAAATTTGTCACTCTCATTGAGAAACTAGGTGGTTGGGTCACCTATGGAGACAACAACAAAGGGAGAATTTCAGGTGAAGGTAACATAGGTAACTGATCCGCTGTCGTGCACGGATCAAAACGAGTGATTTTGAAAATATAGTTATGGTAACGACAACTTGAGTATCGTTCTCAAGGATTCTTGTATTATTATTAATCAATGCAGTAACGATTAATGGGGGGTTTCGATTACAATTTCAAGAAAAAGGAATTAAAATAAATTGTGATTATCGAATAAGCTAAAGCGAATCAACCTACTGTATCGACTTCCGACTTATCATTGATCCCTATAAATTCCAATTCTCTAAACGGGTCTGATCCTATTCAACTATAATAACCACTGACAAGCGCAATAGAAATTATAAGGCATATGTTCCTGAATTCTGAATCAAGCAAACAGATTAAAAACTATTGCGAATTAAGCAAACGCAATCTGATCAAACGCGATAATGCAAAAGCTACGTTAACACGAAATTGATTCAAGATCAAATAACCAATTGAATTTAAGAATTATATCCTATAATAACAATCAAATTAAGAAAATAATTGAGATTATTGGAATAAATCAAAGGAAACAGATTGACATGGAATTTATAAAAGAACCTCAAAGTGGAATCCGATTGCAGTAGATCAATTCTTCGGAAATTAGTTCTCTATTACAATTGCTCAAAACTCTCCAAATAATTTCGTGAATAATGAGTGAGTGAAGAGTGAATCAGTGCAGAGTGAATATATGCACAGCAGCCGGCCCTAGCATTTTAATAGAATAAGAGTTTCACTAACAATCCGAATCGGGTCGGAAAATACAAACCAAGCCCATAAAATTGACCCAAAACAAATTATTTCCTAACGTCTGCAACTTCGACGAATTATTCAAGCCTTATACAATCCGAATCAGCTTCTGACTCCAACATGAAAGTTGTAGCTCTTTCTCTTATCTTTCCAACGAATATTAGAACGCCTCAATCTGATTCTTGTAACTCTAGTTATGAATTTTCCATTGAAAGCTGCTAATGCTGAAAATAAAATAAAGCTAGAAATAAACTTAAATATGAAAACACACTAAAATGGTGAAACTAATGAAATAAACTAAGGAAATGCCTAAGAATAACAGTAGAATAATGTGCATGAAGATGTACTGATCAAATTCCCCCACACTTAAACTTTTGCACTCCGAGCAAAATTAAAAATTCAAAACAGAAAAACTTCAAAACAAAAACGAAACAGAGCATGCAAACTCAGAGGTTATTAGGATACAAAGTGCAAGCAAACTCCTAATTCTAAGCTTAGAGAATATGACATTAGTGAGTAACTCTTTTGTGACAGTCAAAGTAAATATGAAAAACAGATTACCAAAAAGTACATCAAAAGCATCAAGATCCTCATAAGATCAACTGTTTCCACTCAACTCTCAAGTGTTAAGGTTACTATTTACACTCAAAGCACAACATGAGAGATAGTACTACCATAAGCTTGAAAAGACTCTAACATTCACAATTTGAAATACATTGCACACAAAGATCAAAAGGACTTTTATTATGGTTGTAACTTGGCCAAGGTTAGGGTGAGATACATCCTAAAGGGGTACTAAGCTAAAATTCAAAGAGTTAAAAGAAAATTGAAAGAATTGCAGGAGTTGAACTAAATAATATCTCAATGGCGATTGAACAACAACCTCACAACTTATTTCTCTTCTCCTTTTCCTTTTATTCTTCTCTTTCTTTTTTTCTTTTTTTTTTTTCAGAAGGACTAGCATTGACATCCTTCTCTCTATTTTTTTTTCTTTTATGCCAACCAACATCATAACAACAATCATAACAACAATGTTCAACCCCACACAACTCTATACAAGACCCTTTCAACCCTTTGAATAGGGTGATAACATTGTTTTTCACTTTTCGACTTGTAATGAGTTTCAAACACAAAAAAGGATAATAGACTCAAAGGGGCTTCCAAACAAAGGGATGATATTATCAAGGTTGGCTTTTTGGCTAACTAGGTAAAAAAAACAAAACAAAACAAGATGCCTTTATCATTTCAGTGTGCACAAGTAAACAAAAAGCTTCAACAAGAGTCAATTCAAGTTCTAGAGACTAACAAACATGAGTGAAATCACACAAGAAAGAAAGAGATGGATTTTTAATGTTATCCATTATTAGGCTCAAAATCTCACAAGGGTTAGTGATCTACCACTAGTGATGTATAATTTAGGGTTTAGTCAAACATACAAACTAAGAATCCGCAAAAAGAATAAGTCACATCACACCACAAGTCTTTCGACAAAGAACAGAGAGAATACTCACAATTGTAGCAAGATAATCAACGAAAAAACATGCATTTTCCATTTTTTTTTAAAGCAAAAACAAACAAAAACAAAAACAAATGGTTCCCTCCCCCACACTTAAGACATACATTGTCCTCAATGAAAAGAACTCAATTATAAAGTAAGAGTGAGAGAAAGGAAAGGGTGCCCCCTGATCAAGTTGCAGTGTAGTTGGGCGCTTCCAAAGAAAGCTCTTCTATGGTTGCATTTTCAGGCACTGAACTTTCATGGAATAGCTTCAGGCGCTGCCCATTAACCTTGAAAACTTTGTCAGTACCTGCACTTTTAATTTCGAAAACAAGTCGATAAGGAGACATCCCTATGGGTGTCTTGAAAGCTGTTCTTTGAGCCCAAAGTGCGTCTTCTAGACGGCGGCTCCAGTCCTTCCTGTTTGGTTGCACCATTTTCTCTAAAACCTGTTTGATCTCCCTGTTTGAGATCTCAGCTTGCCCATTAGTTTGTGGGTGATATGCAGTAGAGACTCGGTGCACAACTCCATACTTTCGGAGCAAAGCTTCCATGGTACGGTTACAGAAGTGAGTGCCTTGGTCACTTATGATGGCTCGGGGTATTCCAAACCTGTAAAAGATATTGGACCAGAAAAAATTCGCAACAACTCTTGAATCATTAGTCCTAGTGGGGATAGCTTCTACCCTCTTTGAAACGTAATCAACACAAACTCTCCAACTGTTCTGAACTCTAGTGGGAACAAGTTCATTCTTTTCATTTTTCACCACGGTGAGTCCAGATTTCTTAGGTACAACTTGTACTGGGCTTACCCATTTACTGTTAGAGATAGGATAAATGATACCTGCTTGCAAGAGTTTGGTTACCTCTTTCTTCACCACATCGAGGATCAAAGGATTAAGCCTCCTTTGGGACTGCCTTACTGTTTTCGCACCATCCTCAAGCAAAATCCTATGCATACACATGGAAGGACTAATACCTAGGATGTCAGCTAATGTCCACCCAATCGCCTTCTTGTGCTTCTTCAAAACCTGTAAAAGCTTATTTTCTTGATCGAAATCAAGGTTAGAAGA
The DNA here is from genome assembly GCA_014843725.1 of Amphicarpaea edgeworthii. Classification (NCBI taxonomy): domain Eukaryota; kingdom Viridiplantae; phylum Streptophyta; class Magnoliopsida; order Fabales; family Fabaceae; genus Amphicarpaea; species Amphicarpaea edgeworthii. Next base: position 15,999,482 of record CM026325.1, on the reverse strand, counting down.
AATTATAACAAGGAGTTTTTCATTACTCTCCAAATAAGCATAATTCAGATTTTCAGGGGAGTTGTTTCAACTCTAAGGACGGGGGCTGCTCGATGGATGGAGTGTTTGGGGCAGCTGGGATGTCGAGCGCATCAGCGGCACAAACAACTTCATCGACAACAACTTCACCTGTAGGAAACATGTTACCCTGCAAGACAGAATCAATCTCAGCACATACAACACAAAGGTTAGTGTCAGTACAATCAGCACATGAGAAAACATCATCAAAACCCGATAAAGATGGAAAATCAAGTGAAAATAATTCAGAACAAGTGTCATCAACCAATTCAGAGATCAATTCAATATGAAAAACAGAATGCTCTTCCAAGGGATGTTTCATGGCATCGAAAATGTTAAATTTTGTGACAATGTCACCAAATTCCATGGACATGGTTCCATCGTCAACATCAATTTTTGTTTTCGCTGTTTTCATGAACGGTCTGCCTAAAATGATGGGAGCTCTGCTTGACTTAGTTTCTCCTTCCATGTCCAAAATGTAGAAATCTGCAGGAAAAATCAAATCGTTAACTTGAACAAGGACATCTTCCACTACTCCCGCGGGCCGGGCATTGCTCCTGTTCGCCAGTTGAATGATTAAACTTGTATGTTGCAAAGGACCAAGACAAAGGTTATTATAAATAGAAGTAGGCATAACATTAATGCCCGCTCCTAAATCAAGCATGCAATTCTCGAATTTACTATCCCCAATGGTACAGGGAATAACAAAAGTTCCCGGGTCCTTGCACTTTTGCGGCAAGACCTGAGTAAGGGCTGAAACATTTTGCTCACCGGTAACTTTTTCACATGAAGGCTTGGGCTGAATAAAAGCAGAAATATTTCTTCCCAAGTTGACTCTTTCACTTCCCTTCATCCTCCTCTTATTTGTACACAAATCCTTCAGAAACTTTGCATACTTTGGAACCTGCTTAATTACCTCAAGAAGCGGAATGTTTACCGCAACTTTTTTGAAAACATCCAAGATCTCTCTCTCTTTGTCTCCCTCCTCAATCCTTTTATTTTTCAGAACTCTATGTGGGAAGGGGATTGGTGGAACATACTCTTTTTCTTTATTTTTTTCAGTTTCTACCACAACAAAAGAAGGTGGAGAAGGTTCAAATGGAGAAGGTTCAGATGTTACCTCAATAATTTTTTTATCTTTTTCGGGGGCTGGTTCTGTAACCTTTCCGGATCGCAAGGAAATTGCACTCACATTGGCATTAGGACCTTTTGGATTCATAACTATTTGGGCAGGAAGTTGGTTCGGTCCTTGGGCTTGCATGGCATTCATTGAGGTGGCAAGCTATCCAATATGTGTTTGCAAGGTTTGAATGCTAGATTCTGTTCTTTGTTGAAACTAAAGATTGTTAACAGCTAGTTGCTTGACCAGGTCCTCTAATGAAGGTCTAGAAGGTACAAAGGTGGTAGCTGGTGGAGTGTTTTGTGGTTGCGGAAGGGGTAACACTAACTGTTGCTATGTGGGCTGCTGGTTTCCATATCGGAGGTTGGGATGGTATTTGTTGGTGGACAGGTCAGGAGTGTTGTTGTACCTGTTCTGATTGTTTCCGTAAAGGGTTGCTGCATAAGCTTGGGGTAACTTGGTAATCGACTCATCTTGCAAAATAGGACATGTGTCAGTCAGGTGTTCGACGGAAGTACAAATACCGCACAAGGTTGCTGGTTGAGGTTTACCTACTGCCAATTGTTTCACTAAGGAGGTGAGCTTGTCAATTCTGGTTTCTAAAGCTTTGTTGGAGGAAACCTGAATTTCGTTCACACTCCTTGTTTGGACCGCAGAATTATTTCTGGTTGTGAACTGTTGGTAGTTGAGTGATATGTTCTGAATTAAGGTTTTGGCATTTGCTGGAGTCTTATCAACAAGTGCTCCACCACTAGCAGCATCAAGGATGTTTCTATCCATAGGTAGCAATCCTTCATAAAAGTATTGGATAAGTAACTGCTCGGTAATCTGATGCTGAGGACAACTGGATACCAACTGTTTGAATCTTTCCCAATACTCAGCCAATGTCTCATTACCTTGTCTAATACCACATATATCCTTTCTGATTGATGCAGCTCTGGAGGCAGGAAAGTATCTCTCTAGGAAGACTTTTTTCAAATCATTCCAAGTTGTGATAGAATTCGGTTCAAGATCGTATAACCAATCCTTGGCAGCACCTTGTAGTGAAAATGGAAAGGCTCTCAGCTTGATATGGTCTTCAGTGATTCCTTCAGGCCTCAAAGGTGTAGAACACACAACCTGGAATTCTTTCAGATGCTTATGTGGAGCCTCACCTGCAAGACCATTAAACTTTGGCAACAAGTGTATCAAACCAGATTTTAATTCAAAAGGTGCAATAGCTTCAGGATACTCAATGCATAGACCATTGTAATTCACATTAGGAGCAGCCAATTGCCTTAAAGTTCTTTGGTTATCCATATCAAAAACAATTTCAGAATCTGAATCAAACAAGTTATGCAAGTAATCGGAATCAGTGTCAAAATCAATTACGGGTGGTGAACTATTGCTAGCCTGGACTGCTCTACGTCGTGTGTGCAAAGTTCTTTCTACCTCAAGATCACAATCAAAAAGATCAGAACAAGAAGACCTAGTAGCCAGGACTAATGCAGCAATGCAACAACAATTGTCAAAATGCAAAAACAAACAAAATGAAGGAAAATGATTAAAATAAATTCAAAAAAATATAAAAACACCAAAATTAATCTAATGAAGTGAAATTAGAATTTTGAGAATTAATTTGGATTTTTTTCGACACTATGAAAATAGTAAAAAATTAATTAAAAATAGAAAAAAGAGGAATTTGGCAATTTGAGGTCGGAATCCCATATTCTTTTAGAGTAAGGGACTATTGATTGCACGATTTTTCTGGTCCCAGTAGGGAAAAAAGATTTGCAATCGGACACAATTTTTCCAAAAACCAATTTTTTCGACTCTAAAAGCGAATTGGCCAAAACCGTGGGGAAACTAGGGCCTAAACGCGAGAACACTAAACCTATGACTCTAATATCGATTAATAATGACAAGAATCCCCAGCAACGGCGCCAATTTGATCCGCTATCGCACACGGATCAAAACGAGTGATTTTGAAAATATAGTTAGGGTAACGACAACTCGAGTATCGTTCTCAAGGATTCTTGTATTATTATTAATCAATGTAGTAACGATTAATGGGGGGTTTCGATTACGATTTCAAGAAAAAGGAATTAAAATAAATTGTGATTATCGAATAAGCTAAAGCGAATCAACCTACTGTATCGACTTCCGACTTATCATTGATCCCTATAAATTCCAATTCCCTAAACGGGTCTGATCCTATTCAACTATAATAACCACTGACAAGCGCAATAGAAATTATAAGGCATATGTTCCTGAATTCCGAATTAAGCAAACGGATTAAAAACTATTGTGAATTAAGCAAACGCAATCTGATCAAACGCGATAATGCAAAAGCTACGTTAACGCGAAATTGATTCAAGATCAAATAACCAATCGAATTTAAGAATTATATCCTATAATAACAATCAAATTAAGCAAATAATTGAGATTATTGGAATAAATCAAAGGAAACAGATTGACATGGAATTTATAAAAGAACCTCAAAGTGGAATCCGATTGCAGTAGATCGATTCTTCGAAAATTAGTTATCCATTACAATTGCTCAAAACTCTCCAAATATTTTCGTGAATAATGAGTGAGTAAAGAGTGAATCAGTGCAGAGTGAATATATGCACAGCAGTCGGCCCTAGCATTTTAATAGAATAAGAGTTTCACTAACAATCCGAACCGGGTCGGAAAATACAAACCAAGCCCATAAAATTGACTCAAAACAAATTATTTCCTAACATCTGCAACTTCGACGAATTATTCAATCCTTATACAATCCGAATCAGCTTCTGACTCCAACATGAAAGTTGTATCTCTTTCTCTTATCTTTCCAACGAATATTAGAACGCGTCAATCCGATTCCTGTAGTTCTAGTTATGAATTTTCCATTGACAGTTGCTAATGCTGAAAATAAAATACGAAAATTAAATAAAGCTAGAAACAAACTTAAATATGAAAACACACTAAAATGGTGAAACTAATGAAATAAACTAAGGAAATGCCTAAGAATAACAGTAGAAGAATGTGCATGAAGATGCACTGATCAGTAACTTCTCCTCAACTATAATTGAAAAGGTCTTGTTTGTTGATGGGTTGAAGCATAACCTTCTTAGCGTTAGTCAACTTTGTGACAAAGGGTATGGATTATCTTTTGATCATTCAAAGTACTTGATTAGTGATAAGCAAGGCAATGTTAAACTTGTTGGCAAGAGAATTCAAAATGTATATGTGCTTGACTTTGAAAATTATATTCCTTTTGAAAACTGCCTCATGAGTAAGGTTGATACCTCATGGCTGTGGCACAAGAGAATGACAGATACACATATGAACCATCTCAATAAGCTCATTTCAAGGGACCTTGTGATTGGCATCCCTAAGCAAAAATATTCACAAGAGAGTTTATGTAAAGCTTGCCAAAGGGGGAAACAAACTAAAACTTCTTTCAAAGCTAAAATCATTGTTTAAACTGTTAAACCTCTTGAGCTTTTACATTTAGATCTCTTTGGTCCTTTTAGGATAATGAGTATTGGAGGAAACCTCTATGCTATGGTTATAGTTGATGATTTCTCTAGATTTACTTGGACCTACTTTCTAAAGCATAAGAATGATGCTGTAAAGTCTTTTATTAAATTTGCCAAACAGATTCAAAAAGAGAAAAATCTTTCAATTATTTCATTAAGAAGTGACCATGGGGGAGTTTCAAAATGAAATATTTTCTGAATATTGTGAAAATCATGGTATTAAGCACAACTTTTCTTCTCCAAGAACACCACAACAAAATGGTGTTGTTGAATGGAAAAATTGATCTTTAGAAGAATTGGCTAGAACCATTTTAAACGAAGCCGGTCTTCCAAAGTATTTTTTTGTTGATGCCGTGTCAACTACTTGCTATATTTTGAATCGTGTTTTAATAAGACCAATTTTGAAAAAGACCCCTTATGAACTTTTCAATGAAAGAAAACCTAATATCAGTTACTTGCGAGTTTTTGGTTGTAAGTGTTTTGTTTTAAACAATGACAAAGAATCACTTGGCAAGTTTGATCCAAAGGATGATGAGGCTATATTCTTAGGATATTCTCTGTCCAGTAAAGCCTATCGTGTTTATAATAAAAGAACTTTAGTTGTTGAAGAATCTGTACACATTGCGTTTGATGAGTCTGACTCCAAGTTAGAGGAAGATGTGCCTTTTGATGATTATGCAGGACCTATTTCCAATGACTTGACTGAGCCTCAAGCACAAGGACCATCTCCATCTACCTCCACTGAAGATTCAAGTGTACCTGCTGCCTCTCCAACCATTCATGGTCTACCAAAAGAGTGGAAGCAGCCAAAAGATCTCTCTATTGACAATATTCTAGGAGACATTCAGAAGGGAGTCACAACCAGATCCTCTATGAACCAAATTTGCAATGCAGCAGCCTTTGTTTCGCAAATAGAGCCCAAGAACATTGAGGAAGCCATCCTTGATGAATTCTGGATGATGGCAATGCATGAAGAGATAAATCAATTCAAACAGAATTAAGTTTAGGAACTTGTACCTCATTCTTCAAAGATGAATATAATAGGTACAAAGTGGGTGTTCTGCAACAAAAGTGACGTTTCAGGAATCATCACTCGGAACAAAGCCAGACTTGTAGCAAAAGGCTACAATCAGCAAGAGGGAATTGACTTTGACGAGACATACGCTCCAGTTGCAAGATTAGAAGTTGTCCATCTCCTTCTCGCCTTTGCATGCCATAAGGAATTCAAACTATTTCAAATGGATGTGAAGAGAGCTTTTCTGAATGGATATATTGAAGAAGAAGTATATGTGTCACAACCCCCTGGCTTCACTGATCCCACTTGTCCAAATCACGTTTACCGTCTCAAGAAAGCACTCTACGGCCTCAAACAAGCCCCAAGGCAATGGTATGAAAGGCTAAGTAACTTCTTAATTGAAGATGATTTTATAAGAGGTCAAGTAGATAAAACTCTCTTTATAAAGCATACCAAATTTGACATTCTCTTAGTGCAAATTTATGTTGATGACATTATATTTGGATCCACTAATGAGATGCTTTGCAAAAAATTTGTAGAAGGTATGCAGGGAGAATTTGAAATGTCAATGATGGGTGAACTGAAATACTTTCTTGGACTTGAAGTCAAAGATATGACTCAAGGGATCTTTCTTCATCAATGCAAGTACTACAAAGATCTACTCAAGAAGTTTAAGATGGACAACTGCAAGGTAGCATCAATTCCAATGGCAACCAACTACTATTTGGATGCTGATGAAAGAGGTAAAAGTGTCGACCAAACACTCTATTGTGGTATGATAGGGTCTCTTCTCTATCTTACGTCTAGTCATCCTAACATTATGTTTAGTGTTTTCATGTGTGCTAGGTACCAATCCTACCTTAAGGAATCCCATCTCACAGCCGTAAAACATATCCTTAGGTACCATAGATGTAGGTTTGTGGTATCCCAAGGGTGTCCAACCAACACTCATAAGTTACTCTGATTCAGACTTTGTTGGCTGTAAAATGGATAGAAAAAGCACAAGTGATACTTGTCATCTCTTTGGGAATAGTCTTGTGTCTTGGCATAGTAAGAAGCAAGCCTATGTAGCCTTATCTACAGTTGAGGTTGAGTACATAGCTGTTGGGAGCTGTTGTGCTCAATCTCTTTGGCTCAAACAGCAACTCTTAGATTTTGGGCTGAAGCTAGAAGCCATCCCTTTAATGTGTGACAATACCAGTGCCATTAACCTTACCAAAAATCTTGTCATGCATTCCCGGACCAAACACATCGAGATTAGGCACCACTTTATTAGAAACCATATACAGCGGGGTGATTGTAGTATAGAATTTGTAGAAACCAACCTCCAGCTGGCCGACATCTTCACCAAACCTCTGCCTAGGGAGAGGATGTATTTTCTTAGGAATGAGCTTGGCATCATAAGTGAGTCTTCACTCACCTAGCCATAGGAAATACATCATTCAGCCTAGCCTTGTGTGAATGTGAAATATTCCTGTGTAACTGTTGATTGTTTATGCAAATTTTTTAAAAACTAATAACTCTTTTTTTGCATAATTTTGATCTGTCATAATCATCAATCAATTACCATTTGCATCAATGATTACATTCTGTTCTGCATTCAAAATCTTTTGCATAAAAACACGGGTTAATTGATTGCAAGGTAAGTCAATCGATTACCATGAGACATCTTAAGTCTCAAGATCCTCTCTATCAACAATCCAATCGATTACCAGAAATCACCAATCGATTACCAGCTTCAGACAACACAATTCATTCTACTCAAACCATCGTATTAATCGATTACCAGCCCAGACCAATCGATTACTAGATTCAGACTGCCCATACTGCTCTATTTAGACCATCAGGTTAATTGATTGCAACCCATGCCAATCGATTACCAGTATCAGACTGACCAAGGTTCAGACTCTCTGTGTCTCTATAGCAATCGATTACTAAGAGTGCCAATTGATTACAACCTCACAGTTTGAATATTAAGAGGCAAAACAGTAGTTCATTCCCTCCATTTTCAGAAGACCCACTCTCTGAAAAACTACTCAACTTCCAAAACGTGCCCTACCTCTGCATTTTAAATTCAAATGGTTGACTCCTCCTCTCAACATCAACTACGCACAAAATTCTACGTTGTACGCCCAAACTCCACTCGGATTCAACAGTGGATTGAGAGAAAGCTCTCACAAGAGAAAGGGAAAATAGTAATGGAAGGGTCATGTAGCAAAAGGTGAACTCTCAGCCAAGCATTTGAAGTAAATGGGTTTAGTGGAAACTGATGATGGTTGGGAACACAAAGAAGCTCATGTAGCAGTTGAAGAAGATGATCAACATGTCGCACCGCCAGAAGCACAAGCTGAGCAACCTCCTCAAGCATTTACATTTGAGGTATCAATGCTGGACAAGCTAAATTAGATAATGAAGACACAGCAAGAGCTCGCCAAACAACATGAAGAACTCTCTAAATGAGAAAACGAGCACTACTTGGAGCTTCGCTACAATCTCAACAAGATTTCTGCTAAATTGGAAGCAATGCATCCTAGTGACTCTAATGGTGATGAAGATTGACATTGAAGATGTCTCATTAATCTTTTAGCATTTCATTTCATATTGTCTTTATTGCATTTCTGAACATTTCATATTTTGTTTATGTTTTATATTTTGTTATTAATTTGAACAATGCTTATATTTGATATATATAACTCGTTTATTTTCTCCAAGATTTATATTTGTTTCAATTCTTAACCTTTTGGTGATTTGAAAACCAAAAAGGGGGAGAAAGTTTACTAATCTTTGTTGTCCTGTTTTATGCTAACCAAAGATTTATATCTATCAAACCTTTTAGACAGGAACACTTCAAAGCCTTAAGCACATTTTTTTCGGTATTCAAAACCAAAAAGGGGGGAGACTGAAGATTGACGCCTCACCTCTTCATTTAGATTTTTGGTATCTTCATACCTTAAGTCTTCTCCGTTCTCTTAGTTTAGTATTTTCTATTTTATGCCATAACATGTATGGATGATGGCATTGTATTGTTTGTTATAGACTAAGCCATATCATTCTTGCTTAATGTTTTGATTTGCCCTGTTTTCTATTATCTCAAGCATCACTAGATGATTTACTTCTTAGGAACTAATTTTGAGTGATTGCAATCGATTGCAAGTTGTAGGAATCGATTACCAGATGGCCTAATTAGTTTCGAAACCATCTTTGGTATCGGGTTAATCGATTACAATGCTGATTTCAGATTTCAGATATTGCTCTATATCCATTGTAATCGATTACCATCTTGTGGCAATCGATTACCAGATGATCTCTGATATTCAAAATAGGCACTGTCTTGTTTGTAATTGATTACATGTGTGCTGCAATCAATTACAACAGCTGACAGCAAGTGTAAATCATATTCTGATACACGGGATAATCGATTACACCTTATTGCAATCGATTATATCTGGTATAACGGTCATTTTTAAAGATCTCCAAGACTCATTCTTTGTCTAACTAACTGCAAATCTTTTTGACCCATGCTATATATTTAAATCCATATCATTTTGTACAGAACAACCAACAATCACAATATCTTTTCATTCCTTCAATTGTCAAAATCCAAATCTTTGATTTGATTTCCAAATTTGATATTGCTTTGAACATTCTCTTATTTCTTCTACACATTCTCTAATCTCTTGAGTTTTCAGAAAAACTCAATCTTGCTTTTACTGCTATACCCATTTGAGATTGAACCTCTGAGCCTATACAAATATATCCCTCTCTTGTTCTTTCATGAACTGAGGTGATTCAACATTTGTTCTTGACTACTAAACTTGCTCATATTGGAGTTTCTTGAACTGATCTCATATCTGATATATCAGCACATCAAAGTGTTTTCGTTCTTTAATCTTTTTCATTGATCTTGTTTGGTTAGCATTGTGGGAATTTCGTTCCTAAATGCTATGTTGAAATTAGATGGTATTTTTAATTTTGTGTATAGTATTGTGTTTAGAAATTGGATGGTGAATGGTGTTTTCACATTCAATCTTCTAGGTTCTTGTTTCAGGTTGTGAAATCAGGATTTGTTGTGAATTGTGTGCATGGTGTATGCAATCAAATTCATAGTGGAACCCCTTGGTGAAAGGAAGAACTGGATGTAGATCGGTGGTTGATTGAACCAGTATAAATCAACAAGCTCAATCTCTCTATCCCTTGATCTATTTCAATTCAATATTTGATCTTTATTAAGATAATTTGTTCTAAATCATTTCTATCATAAGCTGAGGTTATTCTTTTGTTTTATTCAATCAATATAACATTCTCTGAAAACGCTTTTATTAAAATCTCAAAAGCAATGGTGAAAAATCTTTTTAAGTAAAAAGAATCTATCACTTTACGTGAATCAATTCACCCCCCTCTTGATTGATTACCCGGCTGATCCTAACACAAAATTGAGAATTTACCACCACAAGCCTTGAAAAATCATGGCCCTCAAGACCAATTATTCCAAGTCCTATCATTCTTTATTTCCCTTGAAAGAGCATGGCCTCCAGGATCAATTACCCACATTTTGTTCCTGGCAAACCCATGATACTCTAATTATTTTTTTAATAAGCAAAAGAAAGATACATATATAATTGTTATAAGGTATACCAAACCATATACAAAACAAGAAAAACATCAAATTTGGCTACACCCTATTTTCCCAAAAGAAAAAAGAGAAAATAGCTAATAACCAACCAAAAAATAGATATACCAGACAGTAATAAACATGCTGCCAGATATTTTTGAGCTTGTCCTTAGAGAGAGGTTTATTGAGAAACTCAACTAAACCAAGCTTAAAAAGGAAAATGAATCATTGACTAACATCAACAATCAGGAGTATATATAATCATATATATATGAACTCCTTTTTGATTATTACTTGGGATGACTAAACCAAAATCTTACCGCAATGCACTTCATCATGGTGTTAGACATTGGTCCTTTGAAGTCACTACATGAAGAATTGTAAGTATTACTAGTTAGAAAATTTACAACAACGTAAAATAGTTTAAAAGCTCCACAGGGATAAAAAGAAGTTGTCAAATTATATAAAACTATAGCAAGCAACGACCACAAAACAAATAAAAGAAAAAGGAGAGGAAAGAAATAAAGAATTTACAAGTATTACTATTACTCTAATAAGTGACAGTTAAATTTGAATTTGAAAGAAACAATGATTTTCCTTCTATTAGGAAGTAAGAATATGGGCAGACCTACTAACTAGACAATTGACTTGTAAACACTATTAAAATCAATTTCATCAAAGGGGTCATAAAAATTACAAGAATTTAAACTAGAAAAGTTAGGCTTTGTTTTGTGCTTACTAATGGTAGGCAAGTCCTTTACATTCTCAAGAAATTTGAAACCTCCAAGGCTAGAGCTTGTACTCATCTACAATTCAAATAGATGTAGTGGTTACAAATCACATCATCAAGGCTAAATTACAATAACAATGTAAAAGAGATCAATTACAAGTTTAAGATATAGAAATCGACCAAGTGAGACAAAAAGTGCCAACATATTATTATTAGAGGAAAATGCATAAAGTGAATTACAAGATAAATGACTCTTCTCCTAAAAGTATGTTTTACGTTGTAAAGTTCAGAAGCACCTAACTATAATCAATAGAACTATCAACTTCTTGATATTCACCTCATTTTAAACTACCAGTATACCAGAGAACATTTATTTTTATTTATTTATTTTTTCTGTCAAATTTTACAACTATAACATAATAATTTGTCACTTATACTCAAAATAATGTTCATTACCTCCACTATAGCAACATGGAAGCCTTCAGGAGTACCAAAGAGTGCTAACAAGGCTTCATTCTCGTCGTTATATTGTGAAGCAATAAAGGTACACTTAAATCAATTTGCATTTCAAGAGAAAAATTGCAAGCAGTTTCAAAATATCAAATAGATCAAAGTGAAGAGGAACAAATAAAAAATGAGGTGTGATTGGGAACATAATGAACCTTTTTCAGTGTTCAATGTGAGCGATTAGGTGCAATTGATGAGATATTAGGAAGCAAACTAAGCGATTTGGTTAAATTAGAATCATAGACCTAGTTTGAATGAGAAAACAAGAAATGAGAAATGGAAATTAAGGGACTTACCTCGGCACTGTTGAGAAATGCCGTTAGTGCCTTGGCACCATCAAGAAACGTCGTTGATGCCTCGCCACCATCGAGAAAGGGACAAGGTGTGGAAGGGACGTTTCTTCGGATGAGGTGCGATTTGGGTGAGGTACCATTTGTGAGAGTGACTATATTAGGTCAAATGAGGCTTAATACAATTTTAAAATTGTCTTAAAATTAATAATTTAAGTTTGTTTTATTCAATAATTCAATAATAATAATAATAATAATTTTAAGTTTAAGTTTAATAGAATATGTTTAAAATAAATAAACGAATGCTCTCACTAATATTTTGACATTTTTTTTAAAACTAAATATTATGTAAATCAATACTAAGTGTGTGGTTAAAATAATAATAATAAAAAAAGAATCATTCTTATTGATAAATCCAATTAAGAGTATAAATTATTATCTCAGTTTATATAAAAATATATCTTAAATTTTTTGTGTTAGTTTATTTTCATTCAAATTTTAGCATTTTACTAACCAATACTTTAAAATTAGTAATTACACTCCCCCTAACCATCAATTTTTTGTCCACATTACCAATAGACTATTTAAATTACCCATGGATTCAATTTCTAACAGTGGGATTCATGGGTAAATCCCCAAAATCTCCCACAAACCACATCCATAGGTAATATTTTTAAATTTACTAAGAGACTATTTAAATTACCCATGGATTCAATTTCTGACAATGGGATCCATGGGTAAATCCCAAAAATCTCTCAAAAACCACATCCATAGGTAATATTTTAAAATTTACTTACAAACTTTTACTTAGTTATCTATGGATAATGTTACATTCGAATAAATCTATGAAGAAATACTATACTTACCTACAGCTATTTTTTAGCTACCCACAGATTGTAATATTGACGCATTTATCTATGGGTAATTCATTAGTCATTATAAACTATTGATGGATTTGACTTTGTAGAAAATTATCCATAGATAATGCACAAATTATCCAAAGAAAATAATCTGTAGATAATGCATAAATTACCCACAAATTTAAATTCATAGGAAATAATCCATAGGTAATTCAACTTTTTCTTGTAGTGCAAATTATGTCCCCTTTCTTAATTCCTATGGGTAGATTAAGAAATATAATATGATATTTTATCATAATTAATTGATTATACAAATATAACACAAATTTTCGTGGGATAAAAGTAATATATATGTATAACCAATTACAACATTATCTCCAATTCCTCACGTGATCTTAAATAACTTGGAACTGAGTTTGAACTCTAATGGAGTGTATTTCTAGACATAGGATAGACTCCATTAGCTTCACAAAGATCTCTAAGCTTCATCAAACCACTCAACTGAACTTACTGAGACATCGGAAGTGAGGTTGAGCAGTTTAGGCTTGATTTGATGAGAGATCACGTTTTAAGCACTTTTAGATCGAAGTTAATCTGAACTATTAATGTGAATGGAGAATATATCTTATATGTTTACATGGGAAGCAAACCGGTTGAACCAAATCCTCAACATATCCATTATTCCATTCTAAAACTCAAGCACGCCAACTGTTCGATCATAGTCCTGAATCAACATTGTCCTTTATATTGTTTATAGTTAGTGTTAACTGTAGTGTTTAGTTAAATTTCAGTTATTATTGATGTTTCAAGAACAACCAACTATGAAAACCAAACTAATGTTTAGGAATTGATTACTTTACTGATAGTCAAATACGGACAATTCCTTGTGGATTCGATACTGGGATCTTCCCTTTTAAACTACTTGTGCGATAATTGGTACGCTTGCCAAAATAGTCTAACAGCAGACCATGCTTGAGTCAGGGTGGTCATATCTGGCCGCACAATCTTCGTAATGGCTCCCTCCTCGTTCTTGACATATCCCTTGCCTAGTATGCACAACAGTGCTGTGATAACCTTGGGGTCTTTGTATTGGCTGAGGAAAATGTCAAATTGAGTTTTCCCAGTGTCGCCTACGAGGATCGGGGGGGTTTGCAGAAGGCGGTTGATAGCTACACCATCCTAGCGAATGGTCTTCCCCCGAACCTTGCATTGTCGGTCGGCCACCTTGTATTCTCCCTCCGGTTCATAAATGTTAGCGTAGAATTCCTTGAGCAGAGGTTCATCAATGGACTTATCCGGCAGGGAACACAGCTTTTTGAGCCAGCCACGACGATGCAACTCATTGCGGAAGACATCATAGTCACCCGGAGCAATTTTTACAGGCCGCTCTGCCAGGAGTCCTCGACCCATGAGTTCATTCTTAAATCTCTCTTGGGCTTCAAAGGAAGAGAAACGGTCGGCATCATATGGATAGATAACCCTTTCGTGCGTTGCAGCAAGTGTAGGAGATGCAGTTGGTATAGGTGGTGTTCTAGAAGAAGAAGCGTCGCGGTTGTTGCGAAATTTAGGAGCCATCTGTACTCAAAATGAAAATTAAAACAACAAAGCAAATCAATTAGAAACAAAGGTGTTTGCTAAGTGCTGTGTCGCACTCAGTGAACACCCGTCACTACAAGGAAATTGAACACAAAAAGGGAATGATACATAATAACACAAAGTAGTGGTGAAAAGGAAAACAAAGTAAAAACAGAGCAAAAATTAAAAGGAAACAGAGCAAAACAGGGCTCAAGCGCTAAGCGCAAGCGTGCGCTTAGCAAGCCTCTAGTTCAAGGCAAAATTTCGCTAAGCTCAAGTTCGCGCTTAGCGAGCCTCCAATTCGAGGCAAGATTTCGCTAAGCGCTGGTGAGAGCTTAGCAAGAAACCTAGATGCTTCAGTTTGAAGCAAATGTTCACGCAGCGAGACTTCCCGCTAAGCGAATTACAAAAACAAGATTCTCGCTTAACGGCGCATGAATCTGGAAAATTCCCAGATCCATGAACACAGAAACATCACTATGAAGAACATCCAATGAGTTCGCGCTGAGCACTAGTTAGCGCTGAGTGCGGATTAAACAACTGAAGAACAAAAACCTAGAATGCATGTTCTCGCTTAGCGCACAAACGTGCTTAGCGCGAAATCAAAAATCCCAAATAGGGAAACCTTGAAAATGCTAGACCCAAAACGCAAATCAAACAAAAAGAAAGCAAAAACGAAACCTAATCTATTCAGCAAACAACCCAGACTCAATAACACTAAACACACAACAATGCTACAAATAAAAAGAGAAAAAATGAAATTAAAAAGGATTTGGAGTGCTTACTTGGCGTGGAGAGTGAAGAAGAATGGGATCGAAGAAGAAGATGCAGCAGGAACAGATGCAGTGTGTGTGAGTGAGTGAATGAAAGTGAAGAAAAATAGAGGGGACGGCGTGAGAGAGAGGAAGGGGATTAGGTTTGGCTGAGTGAGAGAGAAAATTTAATTGGGAAAGAGGGAGAGTGGGCGGTTTCAAAACTGCTCATCAGTTACTACAGCCGCGCTTAGCGCAATCTCTCGTGAATTTGTGCTAAGCGCCTATTCCAACTTAGCGAGAATTTCATTCGAACTAATAGTGCGCTAAGCTCGAGTAGGTGCTTAGAGAAACTTCACTTCAAATTGAGTGTTCGCTAAGCGTGAACATGAGCTTAGCGTAAAAACTGTTCAAGCCAAAGTTGCGCGCAGCGAAGAGAAGCGCTAAGCGAACTATGCAGAGATTTATTGATGCCAAAAATTGATAAAATGAAGAGACAAACCTGGGTTGCCTCCCAGCTAGTGCTTCTTTAACGTCAATAGCTTGACGATTGACAAGATCAAGGATCTTGTAGATGTATGATTGTTGTAAGCCTCTCAATTTCTCCACCATGATAGCCTTTGAGTCTTTGGCCATTCACCACCCAGCTTGTTTGTGGGTTTTCTGTTGATGGATCCATGATCTCAATTGCTCCGTAAGATTTGACATCTTTGATGGTGAAGGGACCGGACCACTTGGATTTCAATTTCCCAAGGAAAAGCTGGAGTTTTGAGTTGAATAGGAGCACTCACTGCCCTATATGTAATTCCCTCTTCAACAGCTTCTTATCATGATATCTCTTGGTTTTCTCTTTGTAGAACTTTGAGGATTCATAGGCCTAAGTTCTCATTTCCTCTAGTTCTAATAACTGCAGCTTTCTCTTGTCGGCCGCCAATGTTGGATCAAAATTTAACAATTTAATTGCCTACCAAGCTTTGTGAGTCATTTCCACTGGAAGGTGACAGGCCTTGCCATATACCATCTGAAATGGTGTAAGACCAATCGGAGTCTTCAATGCAGTCCTATAGGCCTAGAGGGAATCATCCAGCTTGTGTGCCCAATCCTTCCTTGATGTTGCCACTGTCTTTTCTAGGATTTTCTTGATTTCTCTATTAAAAACTTCTGCTTGGCCATTGGTTTGTGGATGATAGGGCGATGCTACCTTGTGTCGCACTTCATAATGTTGGAGGACTTTTGAAAGAGCTTCATTGTAGAAATGTGTTCCTCCATCACTTATCAAGACGCGAGGTACTCCAAACCTTGTGAAAATTTTCCGCTTTAGGAATTTGATGACGGTCTTGGCATCACTTTTCTAACATGTCATAGCCTCAACCCACTTGCTCACATAGTCTACGGCTACCAATATGTATTCATTTGAAAATGAAGGAGGGAGAGGGCCAACGAAGTCAATGCCCCAACAATCAAAGACCTCTACTTCAAGGATATTTTGGAGAGGCATTTCATGCCTTTTTGATATGCTCCCTGTCCTTTGGCATTTATGACACGCTTTAGCATGTTCAAAAGCATCCTTGAACAAGGTTGGCCAGTAGAAGCTTGATTGAAGTACCTTGGCACCTGTACGTCCACCATTATAGTGACCTCCATAAGGTGAATTATGACAATGCCATAGAATATTCTTGGCCTCTTCTTGTGGTACACATCGCCTTAGAAGTTGATCGGCCCCAATCCTAAACAGGAAGGGATCATCCCAGACATAGTAAGTGCAGTCCCTCAAGAATTTCTTCTTTTGATGCCAATTCATCCCTTCTGGCATCACATGGGCAGCTCTATAATTGACGATGTTTGCAAACCAAGGTCTCTCCTGCACCATCATGAGGAATTCATCAGGAAACTCCTCTCTGATCTCCAGCTCTTTGTTGGTGACTTCTTCATTTATTAGGCGAGATAGATGGTCTGCAATTGAATTTTCGCTCCCCTTCTTGTCTTTGATCTCAATATTAAATTCTTGCAGAAGTAGCACCCATCGAATCAGTCTGGGTTTGGAGTCTGGCTTGGTAAGGAGATATTTTATGGCTGCATGGTCAGTATAAATAACCACCTTAGATCCTACCAAATAGGATCTAAACTTTTCCAGAGCGTATACTATGGCCAACAGTTCTTTTTCTGTAGTGGCGTAGTTGAGTTGAGCGTCATTGAGCACTTTGGAAGCGTAGTGGATGGAGTGAAAGACTTTGTTCCTTCGTTGTCCTAGAACAGCTCCTACTGCATAATCACTGGTGTCACACATCAGCTCAAAATCTTGACTTCAATCAGCAACAATTATCACTGGTGCAGAGATAAGCTTATCCTTCAAGGCGTAAAAGGCGGTTAAGCATTCTGTGCTCATGCTGAATTTGACTTCTTTTGCCAACAAGGAGCTAAGTGGTCTGGCTATCTTGGAGAAATCCTTAATGAATCTTCTGTAGAAGCCGGCATGACCAAGAAAACTCCTCACCCCCTTCACGTTAGCTGGTGGTGGTCGCTTGGAAATCACATCAATCTTCGCCTTGTCCACTTCAATTCCTCTTATTGAAATTTTGTGCCCAAGCACAATTCCTTCTTGAACCATGAAGTGACACTTCTCCTAATTCAACACCAAGTTACTCTCCTTACATTTTTTCAATACCAACTCCAGGTTAGAGAGACACAGGCCAACCGAAGCCCCAAAGACAAAAAAATCGTCCATCAATACTTCAATGCATTTCTCTACCAAGTCGGCAAAGATAGCAAGCATGCAGCGCTGGAACGTGGTTGGAGCATTACATAATCCGAATGGCATTCTCCGGTAAGCAAAAACTCCAAAAGGGCAAGTGAAAGCAGTCTTCTCTTGGTACTCCGGCTCTACTGCTATTTGATTATATCCAGAGTAGCCATCAAGAAAACAATAGTAAGCTTGCCCAGCTAACCTTTCTAGCATTTGGTCCATGAAGGGCAAGGGAAAATGGTCTTTTCTTGTGGCATCATTCAGCTTCCTGTAGTCTATACACATTCTCCACCCTGTGACAGTCCGCGTGGGTATCAACTCGTTTTTATCATTGCGGATCATTGTCATTCCGCCTTTCTTTGGCACTACTTGCACTGGACTCACCCAGCTACTGTCGGAGATGGGGTAAATCATCCCAGCCTCCAGAAGCTTCAACACTTCCTTCCTCACTTCTTCCTTCATGGTGGGGTTGAGTCACCTCTGAGGTTGTCGCACTGGCTTGTAGTCGGCTTCCATCATGATTTTGTGCATACAATAAGATGGACTAATTCCCTTGAGATTAGAGATATGCCAACCTATAGCTTCTTGATAACGATTGAGAAGTTCCAATAGCTGTGTTTCTTCCACATAAGATAGAGAATTGCTGATGATTATTGGTTTGCCTTCCTCCTCATCCAAAAAAATGTATTTAAGATGAGAAGGTAAGGTCTTCAACTCAAGCTTGGGCCTCTCCGCCTTGTCATTCTTCAACTTTTCATAGATATTATCATTTGGAGGAATTTCTTTTAGCTTTTCCAAATGATGTCTGTACTCTTGGACTTCATTTTCCTCCTCTATAGTAAGGCAGTCCATGGAATTAACCAGGTGATCCGCTGTCGCGCACGAATCAAAACAAGTGATTTTGAAAATATAGTTACGGTAACGACAACTTGAGTATTGTTCTCAAGGATTCTTGTATTATTATTAATCAATGCAGTAACCATTAATGGGGGGTTTCGATTATGATTTCAAGAAAAAGGGATTAAAATAAATTGTGATTATCGAATAAGCTAAAGCGAATCAACCTACTATATCGACTTCCGACTTATCATTGATCCCTATAAATTCCAATTCCCTAAACGGGTCTGATCCTATTCGATTATAATAACCACTGACAAGTGCAATAGAAATTATACGGCTTATGTTCCTGAATTTCGGATTAAGCAAACGAATTAAAAACTATTGCGAATTAAGCAAATGCAATCTTGATCAAACGTGATAATGCAAAAGCTATGTTAACGCGAAATTGATTCAAGATCAAATAACCAATCAAATTAAGCAAATAATTGAGATTATTGGAATAAATCAAAGGAAACAGATTGATATGGAATTTATAAAAGAACCTCAAAGTGGAATCCGATTACAGCAGATCGATTCTTCGGAAATTAGTTCTCCATTACGATTGTTCAAAATTCTCAAAATAATTTCGTGGACAGTGAATAGTGAATGAGAGTGAACAGAGAATGAGTGAACAGCAGCCGGCCCTAGAGTTTTAACAGAATAAGGGTTTCTCTAACAATCCGAACCGGGTCGGAAAATACAAACCAAGCCCATAAAATTGACCCAAAACAAATTATTTCCTAAGGTCTGCAACTTCAACGAATTATTCAAGCCTTCTACAATCCGAATCAGTTTCTGACTCCAACATTAAAGTTTTAGCTCTTTCTCTTAGCTTTCCAACGAATATTAGAACGCCTCAATCCGATTCCTGTAGCTCTAGTTATGAATTTTCCATTGAAAGCTGCTAATGCCGAAAATAAAATACGAAAATTAAATAAAGCTAAAAATAAACTTAAATATGAAAACACACTAAAATGGTGAAACTAATGAAATAAACTAACAGTAGAAGAATGTGCATGAAGATGCACTGATCAAATTCCCCCACACTTAATACTTTTGCACTCCGAGCAAAATTAAAAATTAAAAACAGAAAAATTTCAAAACAAAAACGAAACAGAGCATGCAAACTTAGAGGTTATTAGGATACAAAGGGCAAGCAAACTCCTAATTCTAAGCTTAAAGAATATGATATTAGTGAGTAACTCTTTTGTGACAGTCAAAGTAAATATGAAAAACAGATTACCAAAAAGTACATCAAAAGCATCAAGATCCTCACAAGATAAACTGTTTCCACTCAACTCTCAAGTGTTTAGGTTACTGTTTACACTCAAAGCACAACATGAGAGATAGTACTACCATAAGCTTGAAAAGACTCTAACATTCACAATTTGAAATTCAAAGAGTTAAAAGAAAATTGAAAGAATTGCGGGAGTTGAACTAAATAATATCTCAATGGCGATTGAACAACAACCTCACAACTTATTTCTCTTCTCCTTTTCCTTTTATTCTTCTCTTTCTTCTTTTTTTTTTTTTCAGAAGGACTGGCATTGACATCCTTCTCTATTTTTTTTTCTTTTGTTTTCCTTTTCTATTTTTTTTCTTTTCTGCCAACCAATATCATAACAACAATGTTCAACCCCACACAACTCTATACAAGACCCTTTCAACCCTTTGAATAGGGTGATAACATTTTTTTCACTTTTCGGCTTGTAATGAGTTTTAAACACAAAAAGGATAATAGGCTCAAAGGGGCTTCCAAATAAAGAGATGATATTATCAAGGTTGGCTTTTTGGCTAACTAGGTAAAAAAAAAACAAAAAACAAAACAAGATGCCTTTATCATTTCAGTGTGCACAAGTAAACAAAAAGCTTCAACAAGAGTCAATTCAAGTTCTAGAGACTAACAAACATGAGTGAAATCACACAAGAAAGAAAGAGATGGATTTTTTATGTTATCCATTATTAGGCTCAAAATCTCACAAGGGTTAGTGATCTTCCACTAGTGATGTACAATTTAGGGTTTAGTCAAACATACAAACTAAGAATGCGCAAAAGGAATCAGTCACATCACACCACAAGTCTTTCGACAAAGAACAGAGAGAATACTCACAATTGTAGCAAGATAATCAACGAAAAAACATGCATTTTCCATTTTTTTCTTTTTTAAGCAAAAACAACAAAAACAAAAACAAATGGTTCCCTCCCCCACACTTAAGACATACATTGTCCTCAATGAAAAGAACTCAATTATAAAGTAAGAGTGCGAGAAAGGAAAGGGTGCCCCTTGATCAAGTTGCAATGTAGTTGGGCGCTTCCAAAGAAAGCTCTTCTATGGTTGCATCTTCAGGCACTGAACTTTCATGGAATAGCTTCAGGCGCTGCCCATTAACCTTGAAAACTTTGTCAGTACCTACACTTTTAATTTCTACTGCACCATAAGGGAAAACATTAGTAACAACAAAAGGGCCAATCCATTTGGATCGAAGTTTCCCAACCATAAGCTTAAGGCGGGAGTTAAACAGTAAAACCTGTTGGCCCATAGAGAATTCCTTCCTAGAAATCATTTTATCATGGAAGTGTTTGGTTTTCTCTTTATAAATCCTAGAGCTTTCATAAGCCTCTAGCCTAAACTCTTCAAGCTGTTGTAATTGGAGTTTTCTTTCAATACCTGCTTGTTGCATTTCCAAGTTACAACTTTTCACCGCCCAATAAGCACGGTGTTCTATCTCTACAGGAAGGTGACATGCCTTACCAAAAACAAGTCGATAAGGAGATATCCCTATGGGTGTCTTGAAAGCTGTTCTTTGAGCCCAAAATGCGTCTTCTAGACGGCGGCTCCAGTCCTTCCTGTTTGGTTGCACCATTTTCTCTAAAACCTGTTTGATCTCCCTGTTTGAGATCTCAGCTTGCCCATTAGTTTGCGGGTGATATGCATTAGAGACTCTGTGCACAACTCCATACTTCCAGAGCAAAGCTTCCATGGTGCGGTTACAAAAGTGAGTGCCTTGGTTACTTATGATGGCTCGGGGTATTCCAAACTTGCAAAAGAT
This sequence comes from Amphicarpaea edgeworthii, assembly GCA_014843725.1. Classification (NCBI taxonomy): domain Eukaryota; kingdom Viridiplantae; phylum Streptophyta; class Magnoliopsida; order Fabales; family Fabaceae; genus Amphicarpaea; species Amphicarpaea edgeworthii. The sequence goes on along the minus strand of CM026325.1, from coordinate 15,977,786 downwards.
ATTGGACCTGACAAAATCTGCAACAACTCTTGAATCATTAGTCCTAGTGGGGATAGCTTCTACCCACTTTGGAACGTAATCAACAACAAGTAGAATGTAGAGAAAACCAAATGATACAGGAAAAGGACCCATGAAGTCTATTCCCCATACATCAAATACCTCACAGAAAAGCATAGGTTGCTGAGGCATTTCACTCTTAAGTTTGTGAATTTGTGCCTTGGATGCACCTGTAGGTAAAACACCAGCAACAAGATAATTAACAATATCAGCAAACCAAGGAGTAACTCCATCCAAAGTAAAAGCTGCTCATCAAGAAAGTCATCCTGAATTGGAAAAGGATCTTCATCCCTCTCTATCCTGCTCAAGTGATCAACCACTAAGTTCTCAGCTCCACTTTTGTCTTTAATCTCTACATTAAACTCTTGGAGCAACAACATCCACCGAATCAATCTCGGTTTTGCTTCCGGCTTCTTCAATAAGTACTTTAAAGCTGCATGGTCAGTAAAAACAACAACCTTGGAACCTAGCAAATATGATCTGAATTTATCAAGAGCAACAACAATAGCTAGAAGTTCTTTTTCAGTGGTGGTGTAATTTGGTACGTGCCAGTAATCTAAAGTCCTAGAAGCATAATAAATAACATGGGCAGCCTTGTCAACTCTTTGTGCAAGGACCGCTCCAATAGCATAGTTAGAAGCATCACACATAATCTCAAAGGGGAGGGTCCAGTCAGGGGCTGGATGATGGGAGCGGAGGTCAATGCTTTCTTCAAGAAGTCAAATGCTTGTTTGCATTTGTCATCGAAGTTGAAAGTGACGTCATTCTTCAACAAGTTCGACAAATGGAAGAGCTATCTTGCTGAAATCCTTGATGAAACGCCTTGTAAAAACTTGCATGACCAAGAAAAGAATGAATCTCGCGAATGCAAGAGGGGTAAGGCAGTGTAGAAATCACATCAATCTTAGCAGGGTCAACAGAAATTCCTTTTTCAGAAATAATGTGACCCAAAACAATTCCCTGCTCAACCATAAAATGGCATTTTTCATAATTCAAAACAAGGTCAGTTTCGATGCATCTCTCTAAAACCATATTCAAACTGTTCAAACATGAATTAAAAGAAGAACCATAAATAGTGAAATCATCCATAAACACTTCCATGCAATTTTCAATAAAATCAGCAAAAATGCTAATCATGCATCGCTGGAAAGTGCTAGGAGCATTGCAAAGACCAAAAGGCATCCTCCTGTAAGCAAAAGTACCGAATGGGCAAGTAAAAGTGGTCTTTTCTTGATCTTCAGGTGCAATATGAATATGAAAATAACCTGAAAAACCATCAAGAAAATAGTAATGTGATTTACCAGCAAGCCGTTCAAGCATTTGGTCAATGAACAGTAAAGGAAAGTGATCCTTTCTGGTAGCTTGGTTCAACCTCCTATAATCAATACAAACTCTCCAACTGTTCTGAACTCTAGTGGGAACAAGTTCATTCTTTTCATTTTTCACCACGGTGAGTCCAGATTTCTTAGGTACAACCTGTACTAAGCTTACCCATTTACTGTCAGAGATAGGATAAATGATACCTGCTTGCAAGAGTTTGGTTACCTCTTTCTTCACCACATTGAGGATCAAAGGATTAAGCCTCCTTTGGGGCTGCCTTACTATTTTCGCACCATCCTCAAGCAAAATCCTGTGCATACACATGGAAGGACTGATACATGGGATGTCATCTAATGTCCACCCAATCGCCTTCTTGTGCTTCTTCAAAACCTGCAAAAGCTTATTTTCTTGATCGAAATCAAGGTTAGAAGAAATTATAACAGGGAGTTTTTCATTACTCTCCAAATAAGCATATTTCAGGTTTTCAGGGAGTTGTTTCAACTCTAAGGACGGGGGCTGCTCGATGGATGGAGTGTTTGGGGCAGCCGGGATGTCGAGCGCATCAACGGCATAAACAACTTCATTTGTAGGAAACATGTTACCCTGCAAGACAGAATCAATCTCAGCACATACAACACAAAGGTTAGTGTCAGTACAATCAGCACATGAGTAAACATCATCAAAACCCGATAAAGATGGAAAATCAAGTGAAAATAATTCAGAACAAGTGTCATCAACCAATTCAATATGAAAAACGGAATGCTCTTCCAAGGGATGTTTCATGGCATCGAAAATGTTAAACTTTGTGACAATGTCACCAAATTCCATGGACATGGTTCCATCGTCAACATCAATTTTTGTTTTCGTCGTTTTCATGAACGGTCTGCCTAAAATGATGGGAGCTCTGCTTGACTTAGTTTCTCCTTCCATGTCCAGAATGTAGAAATCTGCAGGAAAAATCAAATCGTTAACTTGAACAAGGACATCTTCCACTACTCTCGCGGGGCGGGCATTGCTCTTGTTCGCCAGTTGAATGATTAGACCTGTATGCTGCAAAGGACCAAGACAAAGGTTATTATAAACAGAAGTAGGCATAACATTAATGCCCGCTCCTAAATCAAGCATGCAATTCTCGAATTTACTATCCCCGATTGTACAAGGAATAGCAAAAGTTCCCGGGGTCCTTGCACTTTTGCGGCAAGACTTGAGTGAGGGTTGAAACATTTTGCTCGCCGATAACTTTTTCACATGAAGGCTTGGGCTGAATAAAAGCAGAAATATTTCTTCCCAAGTTGACTCTTTCACTTCCCTTCATCCTCCTCTTATTTGTACACAAATCTTTCAGAAACTTTGCATACTTTGGAACCTGCTTAATTACATCAAGAAGTGGAATGTTTACCGCAACTTTTTTGAAAACATCCAAGATCTCTCTCTCTTTGTCTCCCTCCTCAATCCTTTTATTTTTCAGAACTCTATGTGGGAAGGGGACTGGTGGAACATACTCTTTTTCTTTATTTTTTTCAATTTCTACTACAACAGAAGAAGGTGGAGAAGGTTCAGATGTTGCCTCAATAATTTTTTTATTTTTTTCGGGGGCTGGTTCTGTAACCTTTTCGGATCGCAAGGAAATTGCACTCACATCAGCATTAGGACCTTTTGGATTCACAACTATTTGGGCAGGAAGTTGGTTCGATCCTTAGGCTTGCATGGCATTCATTGAGGTGGCAAGCTGTCCAATTTGTGTCTGCAAGGTTTGAATACTAGATTTTGTTCTTTGTTGAAACTGAAGATTGTTAACAGCTAGTTGCTTGACCAGGTCCTCTAATAAAGGTCCAGAAGGTACAAAAGTGGTAGCTGGTGGAGTGTTCTGTGGTTGCGGAAGGGGTAACACTAGCTGTTGCTGTGTGGGCTTGATAATCGCTTTATATACGTAAATATTGCATTATATTTTGTAGTGATTATCCAATGTTCTCAGGATTTTTAGCTTAGTTTGAAATCATTTAATATAGATTTGTATAGTTTGATAATTCTAACCTTAAGAAGTTATTTTGTGAGAAATATACTCTAATTTATGTGTGCAGGCCTAGATTCAACAGTAAAGGGAGAATGCAAGAAGCAGATAGGTCTCGCTGAGCGACACATCTCGCTCAGCGCTTCCCTTGCTGAGTGCGACATCAAGCTACGCGAACTAGGCGGCCTATGACGCGTTGAGCGCCATATTGTGCTAAGCGACATTTTCATTCGAACTGAAGACTCACTTAGCGAGACATCACGCTTAGCAGAAGTTGCTTTCGAACTAAAGATGCGCTTAGCGGAAGATCGCACTTAGCGGAACACCTGTTCTAAGATGCATTATGCAGTGTCCTGCGCTTAGCGGAATGTTGCGCTAAGCGCGACTTCGACTATATAAGCTGCACTTGTAATAATTTTGAAGCATTCAGACCTGGTGGAATTTTGTTGAGCTGTTTTTCCTCTATTTTCTCTGTTTTTCCTCTGTTCTCTTCATCCCATTTTGTAACCTTTTCAAGGCTTCTCATGACAATGAGAGGCTAATCTATTAATGTTGAGGACTTGGAACTAGGTGCTGATCATGTAAACACTTTTCTTCACATCTATTCATTGAAATATTCAATTTAATGTTCATCTCTCTATCTTTACTCTTGTTATATGATTGGATCAGTTATATATGCATGTTTTAGAGTTTACCTGCCATTGACAGATGCTGTTGAACTTGGAACTGAGTTTGAACTCTAATGGAGTGTATTTCTAGACATAGGATAGACTCCATTAGCTTTACAAAGATTTCTAAGCTTCATCAAACCACTCAACTGAACTTACTGAGACATCGAAAGTGAGGTTGAGCAGTTTAGGCTTGATTTGATGAGAGATCACGTTTTGAGCACTTTTGGATCGAAGTTAATCTGAACTATTAATGTGAATGGAGAATATATCTTATATGTTTACATGGGAAGCAAACTGGTTGAACCAAATCCTCAACATATCCATTATTCCATTCTAAAACTCAAACACGCCAACTGTTCGATCATAGTCCTGAATCAACATTGTCGTTTTTATTGTTTATAGTTAGTGTTAACTGTAGTGTTTAGTTAAAATTCTGTTATTATTGATGTTTCAAGAACAACCAACTTTAAAAAACCAAACTAATGTTTAGGAACCGATTACTTTACTGATAGTCAAATACGGACAATTCCTTGTGGATTCGATACTGGGATCTTCCCTTTTAAACTACTTGTGCGATATTTGGTACGCTTGCCAAAAATTATCCATCAGGGCTGCTGGTTTCCATATCGAAGGTTGGGATGGTTCCTCCAATTGGGATGGTATTTGTTGGTGGACAGGTCAGGAGTGTTGTTGTACCTATTCTGATTGTTTCCGTAAAGGGCTGCTGCATAAGCTTGGGGTAACTTGATAATCGACTCATCTTGCAAAATAGGACATGTGTCGGTCGGGTGTTCGGCGGAAGTACAAATACTACACAAGGTTGCTGGTTGAGGTTTACCTACTGCTAACTGTTTCACTAAGGAGGTGAGCTTGTCAATTCTGGTTTCTAAAGCTTTGTTGGAGGAAACCTGGATTTCGTTCACACTCTTTGTTTGGACCGCAGAATTATTTCTGGTTGTGAACTGTTGGGAGTTGAGTGACATGTTCTGAATTAAGGTTTTGGAATCTGCTGGAGTCTTATCAACAAGTGCTCCACCACTAGCAGCATCAAGGATGTTTCTATCCATAGGTAGCAATCCTTCATAAAAGTATTGGATAAGTAACTGCTCGGTAATCTGATGTTGAGGACAACTGGATACTAACTGTTTGAATCTTTCCCAATACTCAGCCAATGTCTCATTACCTTGTGTAATACCACATATATCCTTTCTGATTGATGCAGCTCTGGAGGCAGGAAAGTATCTCTCTAGGAAGACTTTTTTCAAATCATTCCAAGTTGTGATAGAATTCGTTTCAAGATCGTATAACCAATCCTTGGCAACACCCTGTAGTGAAAATGGAAAGGCTCTCAGCTTGATATGGCCTTCAATGATTCCTTTAGGCCTCAAAGGTGTAGAACACACAACCTGGAATTCTTTCAGATGCTTATGCGAATCCTTACCTGCAAGACCATTAAACTTTGGCAACAAGTGTATCAAACCAGATTTTAATTCAAAAGGTGCAACAGCTTCAGGATACTCAATGCATAAACCATTGTAATTCACATCAGGGGCAGCCAACTGCCTTAAAGTTCTTTGGTCAGCCATATCAAAAACAATTTCAGAATTTGAATCAAACAAGTTATGCAAGTAATCGGAATCAGTGTCAGAATCAATTACGGGTGGTGAACTATTGCTAGCCTGGACTGCTCTACATCGTGTGTGCAAAGTTCTTTCTACCTCAGGATCAAAATCAAAAAGATCAGAACAAGAAGACCTAGTAGCCAGGACTAATGCAGCAATGCAGCAACAATTGTCAAAATGCCAACAATGTCCCTAAAATGCAAAAACAAACAGAATGAAGGAAAATGATTAAAATAAATTCAAAAAACATATAAAAACACCAAAATTAATCTAATGAGTGAAATTAGAATTTTGAGAATTTTTTTTTTTTGGATTTTTTCGACACTATGAAAATAGTAAAAAATTAATTAAAAATAGAAAAAAGAGGAATTTGGCGATTTGAGGTCGAAATCCCGTAACTCTTCTAGAGTAGGGGACTATTGATCGCACGATTTTTCTAGTCCCAGTAGGGAAAAAAGATTTTCAATCGGACACAATTTTTCCAAAAATCGATTTTTTCGACTCTAAATGCGAATTGGCCAAAACCGTGGGGAAACTAGGGCCTAAACGCGAGAACACTAAACCTAAGACTCTAATATCGATTAATAACGACAAGAATCCCTAGCAACGGCGCCAATTTGATTCGCTATCGTGCACGGATCAAAACGAGTGATTTTGAAAATATAGTTACAGTAACGACAACTCGAGTATCGTTTTCAAGGATTCTTGTATTATTATTAATCAATGCAGTAATGATTAATGGGGGGTTTCGATTACGATTTCAAGAAAAAGGGATTAAAATAAATTGTGATTATCGAATAAGCTAAAGCGAATCAACCTACTATATCAACTTTTGACTTATCATTGATCCCTATAAATTCCAATTCCCTAAACGGGTCTGATCCTATTCGACTATAATAACCACTGACAAACGCAATAGAAATTATACGGCTTATGTTCCTGAATTCCGAATTAAGCAAATGGATTAAAAACTATTGCGAATTAACCAAACGCAATCTGATCAAACGCGATAATGCAAAAGCTACGTTAACGCGAAATTGATTCAAGATCAAATAACCAATCGAATTTAAGAATTATATCCTATAACAACAATCAAATTAAGCAAATAATTGAGATTATTGGAATAAATCAAAGGAAACAGATTGATATGGAATTTATAAAAGAACCTCAAAGTGGAATCCGATTACAGCAGATCGATTCTTCGGAAATTAGTTCTCCATTACGATTGTTCAAAACTCTCAAAATAATTTCGTGGATAGTGAATAGTGAATGAGAGTGAACAAAGAATGAGTGAACAGCAACCGGCCCTAGAGTTTTAACAGAATAAGGGTTTCACTAACAATCCAAACCGGGTCGGAAAATACAAACCAAGCCCATAAAATTGACCCAAAGCAAATTATTTCCTAAGGTCTGCAACTTCAACGAATAATTCAAGCCTTCTACAATCCGAATCAGTTTTGGACTCCAACATAAAAGTTGTATCTCTTTCTCTTAGCTTTTCAACGAATATTAGAACGCCTCAATCTGATTCTTGTAGCTCCAGTTATGAATTTTCCATTGAAAGCTGCTAATGCTGAAAATAAAATACGAAAATTAAATACAGCTAGAAACAAACTTAAATATGAAAACACACTAAAATGGTGAAACTAATGAAATAAACTAAGGAAATGCCTAAGAATAACAGCAGAAGAATGTGCATGAAGATGCACTGATCACTAGGACTCGCTCAAGAGGAGAGTGTAAAGTCAGTTGTTGAGTAGCTTTTACCACTTCCTCTTCATATGCATCAATGCGGAGGCAATCCTTGGTGTCATTCTGGTGGTGCATGACTTCAAAGATGTTGAAGGTGACCTTTTGATCGGCCACGCTCAGCTGGAGATGTCCTTTTCCCATATCTACCACCATGTTAGCCGTCATCATAAAGGGTCTTCCTAGAATTAAGGGCACCTCCTTATCCTCCTCCATGTCCATGATGACAAAATCAACAAGGAAGGTGAATTCTCCTACCTTAACTATGACATCCTCTATGACACCATGAGGATATTTGATGGAGCGATCTGCAAGTTGGAGAGTCATCCGGGTTGGTTTCAATTCCAAGTCTCCAATCCTTCGAAGCACTAAGAGTGGCATTAAATTGATGCTTGCACCTAAGTCAATTAAGGCTTTCCCTATGGAGATCTCTCCAATGGTGCAAGGGATTATGAAACTACCCAGATCTTTGAACTTTGGTGGAAGGGTCCGCTGGATAATGGCACTACAATTGCCCTGAACATTGATGGTCTCTTCTTCAATGTACTTCCTCTTCTTAGTAACCAAATCCTTCATGAACTTGGCATATAAAGGCATCTGTTGTAGCGCTTCACTGAAGGGAATGGTGATCTCCAATTTCTTGAAGACTTCTAGGAATCTAGTGAAATACCTCTCCTTGTCTTTCCTTGACGAAATCAGAGGATAAGGTAAATTCTTGGTGACCTCTTGTTTTGGAGCTTCCTTTGCTTTCTTCGCCAATTGGTGCTTGGGCTTGTGCATTGGTAATGCCACTTCAGTCACAATTCCACCATTTTTGCTTGTGCCATCTTCCTGGTCAGCTGCTATCCCTTCTTCTTGACCTTTATCAGCCTCTTTCTCACTTAGTATATCTTCTATCACTCCACTGGGGGCATTAGTTTCTGCTGCTATTGGTTCTGATGTGTCAAGGGCAGTGTCTTCTATGCATTTGCTTCTAGTCATTACAGCATTGCATTATTCCTTTGGGTTCACCTCCGTGTTGGCAGTGAATTTCCCATTGAATTTTTCGACCACTTGATTGGCCAGCTGCCCCAATTGGACTTCTAAGTTCTTAATGGAGGCTTGAGTGCTCTTGTGGTTGGAAGCAGTCACATCTAAGAACTGTGTAAAAGAGTCTTCTAGCTTGTTCTACCTCCACGATTGTTGTTGTTGTTGGCCATGTAGTTCATTTCTTTATGTGGCCCTTTTGAGGTCATACAAACACCGTTTTCATGGTCTCCTCCACATACTTGACAACAAAAATTCCTTGGAGGAGGGTTTTGGTTGTGAAGACTCTTCAGTTGCTGTGGAAGATTGCTCAATTGCTTTGTGAGAGCCTCGATTTGCGGGTTAAGATTTTGTTTTGACCTAAAACGGCATCTTGAGAATGCAGCTCCAAAATGCCCTTCCTTGGAGGAATATGAGTCCTATCATGAGTGATAGAATGATCACCTACAACCATATTTTCAATTAGTGCTATGGCATCCTCCACGGTCTTCATCTTGACCTTCCCTCCGGCTGAAGCATCCAACAATTGCTTGGTATGGTTCTTCAACCTATCAATGAACATGATAATTTGTATTGACTCCTCAAAGCCATGGGTTGGTGTTTTCCTCAGCAATCCTCTAAAGCGATCCCACACTTCACCTAGAGATTCCTCAGCCCTTTGAGTGAAAGAGGAAATCTCTGTCTTCCCTTGAGCAGTCTTGGACTCTGGAAAGTATTTGTTGAGGAATTTAGCAACAATTTTCATCCCAAGTTTGGAATGTGTTACCCTTGAAGGAATGGAGCCATTGCTTGGCATTTCCTGCCAGAGAGAATGAGAATAAATTGAGGCGAATGGCATGATCGGGAACCCCTGCCAGTTTAACCGTGTTGCAAATTTCCATATAGGTGGATAGATGAGCATAGGGGTCTTCATTAAGCAAGCCATGGAACACATTGGCTTGTATGAGCTGGATGAGAGAAGATGGATATTAGACACTTGCAGCTTGTACCTCTGGTCTTATGATACTCGTGAAGTGAGCCGGAATAGTAGGAGCCACATAGTCTTCCAGAGTGCGTTTTTGTTGATTGTCTTCCATGATTGGTTCTTCGACACTGGAAGGAATCTCAATGTGTGGTTGTAAGGAGGAAGAAGCTTTCTGAGCCGCTTGTCTCTCTTGTTTTCTTCTTGCGGCCTTGATCTTCCGACAGGTGTTTTCTATCTCCGAATCCAATGGGATTAGATCAGCTTCTGAACTCCTACCTCGCATACACTTCAAGTACTCGAAGTAGTAGGTTAGCAAGCACTCAAGAATGACAATTATGCAGAATTTTCTGCTGCAAAATTATGCAGCAACTCCAATTATGCAGCAGAAAACATGCAGCAGTGTATTTCTAGATTATGCAGCAATAGAAAGCAAGTTCTACCAAATCAGTGCTCCAAAATTATGTAGAATTTTCTGCTGCAAAATTATGCAGCAACTCCAATTATGCAGCAATTGAAAGCAAGTGCTACCAAATCAGTGCTCCAAAATTAATGTAGCAAAAAATATGTAGAACAGAGGCAGAGGTAGATTCTTTGAAATAACGAAATATAAAAAAAGCATACAATGAATATAAACTAAGTAAAATTATACAATAGACAAAATTGAACTAATGATTAAGAATGACATAAATACTAATCGCCAAATACCATGAACAATTCCTCGGCAACGACACCAAATAACTTGATAAAATATTTTGGCAAGCATACCAAATATCGCACAAGTAGTTTAAAAGGGAAGATCCTAGTATCGAATCCACAGGGAATTGTCCATATTTGACTATTAGCAAAGTAATCAATTCCTAAACACTAGTTTGGTTTTTAAAGTTGGTTGTTCTTGAAACATAAGTAATACCAGAAATTAAACTAAACACTACAGTTAACACTAATGATAAACAATAAAAACGACAATGTTGATTTAGGACTATGATCGAACAGTTGGCGTGCTTGAGTTTTAGAATGGAATAATGGATATGTTGAGGATTTGGTTCAACCGATTTGCTTCCCATGTAAACATATAAGATATATTCTCCATTCACATTAATAGTTCAGATTAACTTCAATCTAAAAGTGCTCAAAATGTGATCTCTCATCAAATCAAGCCTAAACTACTCAACCTCACTTCCGATGTCTCAATAAGTTCAGTTGAGTGGTTTGATGAAGCTTAGAGATCTTTGCGAAGCTAATGGAGTCTATCCTATGACTAGAAATACACTCCATTAGAGTTCAAACTCAGTTCCAAGTTCAACAGCATCTGATCAATGGTAGGTAAACTTTAAAACATGCATATATAACTGATCCAATCATATAACAAGAATAAAGATAGAGAAATGAACATTAAATTGAATATTTCAATGAATAGATATGAAGAAAAGCGTTTACATGGTCAACACCTAGTTCCAAGTCCTCAACACTAATAGATTAGTCTCTCATTGTCATGAGAAGCTTTGAAAAGGTTACAAAATGGAAGAAAGAGAATAGAGGGAAGCAGAGAAAAATAGAGGAAACAAAGGAAGCAGCTCAACAACATCCACCAAGTCTGAATAATTCAAAATTATTACAAGTGCAGCTTATATAGTCGAAGTCTCACTTAGCGCAACCTTCCGCTAAGCGCAAGACACTACATAATGCATCTTAGAACAGGTATTCTGCTAAGCACAATCTTCCGCTAAGCGTGATGTCCCGCTAAGCGCAATCTTCCGCTATGCGTGATGTCCCGCTAAGCGAGTCTTCAGGTTCGAATGAAAATGTCGCTTAGCGCAATATGGCACTCAACGTGTTATAGACCGCCTAGCTCGCGTAGCTTGATGTTGTGCTCAGTGAGTGAAGCGCTGAGCGAGATGTGTCACTTAGCGAGATCTATCTTCTTCTTGTATTCTCCCTTTACTGTTGAATCCAGGCCTGCACACATAAATTAGAGTATATTTCTCACAAAATAACTTCCTAGGGTTAGAATTATCAAACTATACAAATCTATATTAAATTATTTCAAACTAAGCTAAAATTCCTGAGAATATTGGATAATCACTACAAAATATGATGCAATATTTATGTATATAAAGCGATTATCAAGGGGCAAGATCAATGTGATACACAGGTTGTTGTGCTACATTGATGGGTTCAACAAAAATTGGAGCACTTGACCTAGATTGAGTGGGCACCATGTCTTGACAGTCTATGACCGGTTGGGATTTAGTAGTCATCTCGGCCATTGCATCATGTGGAGTAGCTTCAGCACTTGCTATATCAGCTATCTCTTGATCTAGAGCAACAACACATGCTTCAATAACTTCTTGTTGTATGGTTTGGTCTTAGACTTTGCATGAGTCTTTCCAAGACTTAGCATGGTTTGTTCCAAGACTATATCGTCTGATCTTATGAACTTAGCATGGTCTATTCTAGAGCTTATTTTAGTCTAATTAAAATCATTTAGTGCTTGATAAATTGTTACGAGATATCAGACAGTTAAGATGTAAGTGAGAGATTAAGTGATTATACCATCGTCTTTTCTCACTTTGATTTCTTGAAATCACTTAGTCTGAAATCATTAGTTGATCAAATATTATCACATTTGTTATCATCAAAACTTATCAAAGTATTAGGGGTCAGACATCATCAAATGTCTTGGTTCTAACAATCTCCCCCTTTTTGATGATGACAACATATGTCATAATTTTGATTAACAGACAATAAATTGAAATACACAAGAACACACTAGAAAGGGGGGGTGTTGAATAGTGGGTTAAAACTTTTTCGAAACACTATTAGTTCACAATTTGCCTTCTTGGATATATGTTAGTTTAAATCAACAAATATATCCTTGCAAGGCAAAGCTTTAAAAACCTTTTCAAAAGAGCACAGTGGGCAAGATAAGTATATGCAATCACAAGTCAACAAATGAGAGCTTATTTTTATACTAGTTCACTCAACCTAAGCTACATCCAGTTCTCCTTTAACAACTGTTAAAGGGTTCCACTATAATTAATTGATTACAAAACAAGTATTCTTCACTACCACTCCTGGCTACAAGTATTCTCTATGCCACTATTGGCTACAAATATTCTAAACCACTTCTGGTTACAAGTATGAATCTCTCCCTGAGATTATACTTCCCAAGTATTCTTTTATCACTAAGCCACTCTTGGCTTTCTATACAAATATGTATAAGTTTCAGATAACTCTCAAAGAGAGGATATAAGCAAATGTTGAATCTATGTGAGCTTGTAGAGGATGGATATTCTCTTTTTCTCTCAGCTTGTGTTCAAGACTTTTTCTCAGAGTGCTCTTTCTTGTTGTCTAGATTGATTTAAGTTATTCTATTCTAGTTCATTAGTCTTCTCGTTGCATGGAGACATCCTTATATAGTGAGCTTCATGAATTTGAATGTTGGAGAAGACTTCTTTCCATTGTCTCACATAGCAGTGTTAAAGTAGCTTTGACTGTGCTTGATGTGACAGGAGCAGGTTTCTGTCTCTACCATACTTAGCTTTTAGCATAAGGCATGCATCTTGATGCTGATTTGTCCTTTAGCTATACCTACACACTTCACATAATTCGAGACATACAAGCAATACGAGGAATCAAAGAAAGTGATGTCAAAGAGAGTCTCCCTTTCTTTTTGTTGCAGCAATGCCTTTATTTGAGTAAAGAATTAATTATAAAGCACATATGACAGATTATGTTCTGTTCTTGCATAGACAACGTCTGGCTTAACAGACATAGTCTAGTCTTGATTAAGTATGGTTTGTTTGTGCACAGATAGCGTCTGGCTTAACAGACACATTTTGGAATAAAAGACATGGTCTGTTTTAGCCTTAAACATCGTCTGGCTTGTTCCGTACATGGTTTGGTCCTAGACTTCACATAGCCTGTCCGAGACTGTTGTATGGTCTGGTCTTAGACTTTGCGTGAGTCCTTCCAAACATTCATGGTCCTTTTGAGAATTTTATTTTAGTCTGATTCCAAGCAATTATAGTGCGTGACTTAAACATCATTAGTTATCAGACAGTTGAGATGAAAGTGAGAGTTAGAGAGATTATACTATTGTCTATTCTTACTTTATTTCTTGAAATCACTTAATTTGAAAACATTAATTGATCAAATTGTTAGGATCAGCCGAGTAATCAATCAAGAAGGGGGGGGGGTGAATTGATTTAACGTAAAGTGATAGATTCTTTTCCTCAAAAAGATTTTTCACCATCGCTCTTGAGGTTTCAATAAAAACTTTTTCAGAGAATGTTATATTGATTGAATAAACTAGAAATACAACCTCAGCTTAAGATAGAAATGATTTAGAACAAATTATCTTGATAAAATCAAATGCTAAATTGAAATAGATCAAGGGATAGAGAGATAGAGCGTGTTGTTTTATACTGATTCGATCAACCACCGATATACATCCAATTCTCCCTTTCACCAAGGGGTTCCACTATGAATTTGATTACATACACCATGCACACACAATTCATAGCAAATCCTGATTTCACAACCTGAAACAAGAACCTAGAAGATTGAATGTGAAAACACCATTCACCATCCAATTTCTAAACACAAAATTACACACAAAATTAGAAATACCATCTAATTTCAACATAGCATTTAGGAACGAAATTCCCACAATGCTAATCAAACAAGATCAATGAAAAAGATTAAAGAACGAAAACACCTTGATGTGCTGATATAGCAGATATGAGATCAAGAAACTCCAATATGAGCAGATTTAACAGTTAAGAATTAATGTTGAATCATCTCAGTTCATGAAGGAACAATATAGAGATATAGTTGTATATGCTCAGAGGTTCAATCTCAAATGGGTATAGCAGTAAAAGCAATATTGAGTTTTCTGAAACTCAAGAGATTTGGAAAATGTGCAGAAGAAAGAAGAGAGTGATCAAGACAATATCAAATCTGAAAAACATATCAAAGATTTGGATTTTGACAAATGAAGGAATGAAAAGATATTGTAACTGTTTGTTCTTGTTATTCTGCATTGAATGATATGGGTTCAAATATATGGCATGGGTCAAAAAGATTTAGAGTTAGTTAGACAAGGAATGAGTCTTGGAGATCTTTAAAAATGACTGTTATACCAGATATAATCAATTGCAATCAAGGTGTAATCGATTATCCCGTGTATCATAATATGATTTACACTTACTGTCAGTTGTTGTAATCGATTGCACACAAGACAGAGCCAATTCTGAATATTAGAGATCATCTGTTAATCGATTGCCATAGGATGGTAATCGATTGCAAATGAAATAAAGCAATTTCTGAATTTCAGAGATTGTCTTGTAATCGATTGTAGTTCGATGGTAATCAATTGCAATGGATACAGAGCAATATCTAATATCTGAAATTAACATTGTAATCGATTACAATGGCTGGTAATTGATTAACCCGATACTAGAGATGGTTTCAATACTAATTAGGCCATCTTGTAATCGATTTGTACAACTTGTAATCGATTGCAATCACTCAGAATTAGTTCCTGAGAAGTAAATCATCTAGTGATGCTAGAGATAATAGAAAACAGGGCAAAACAAAACACCAAACAAGAATGATATAGCTTAGCCTATAACAAACAATACGATGCCATCATCCATACATGTTATGGCATAAAAAGAAAAAACTAAACTAAGAATACGGAAAAGACTTAAGGTATGAAGATACCAAAAATCTAAATGAAGAGGCAAGGCGTCAATCTTCAGTCTCCCCCTTTTTGGCTTTGAATACCCAAAAATAAAATGTGCTTAAGTCTTTGAAGTGTTCCTGTCTAAAAGGTTTGCTAGATATAAAACTTTGATTAGCGTAAAACAGGATAACAAAGATTGATAAACTTTCTCCCTATTTTTGGTTTTCAAATCACCAAAAGGTTAAAAAATTGAAACAAACATAAAACTTGGAGAAAATAAACGAGTTATATATATATATATATATATCAAATATAAGCATTGTTCAGATTAACAACAAAATATAAAACATGAACAAAATATGAAATGTTCAATAATGCAGTAAAGAAAATATGAAATGAAATGCTAAAATATTAATGAGACATCTTCAGCGTCAATATTCATCACCATCAGAGTCATTGCTTCCAATTTAGCAGGAATCTCGTTGAGATTGTAGCGAAGCTCTAGGTAGTGCTCGTTTTCTCTTTTGGAGAGTTCCTCATGTTGTTTGGCGAGCTCTTGTTGTGTCTTCATTATCTGATTTAGCTTGTCCAACACTGATACCTCGAATGTAGATGCTTGAGGAGGTGGCTCAGCTTGTGCTTCTGGCAATGCGACATGTTGTTCATCTTCTTCAGCTGCTCATGACCTTCTTTGTGTTCCCAACCATCATTAGTTTCCACTAAACCCATTTGCTTCAGATGCTTGGCTGAGAGTTCACCTTCAGGTCGTGCAAAATCAGTGACCACATCATTAGTTTTGACACCAAAATGGTCAAGAATACGCGATACTAGAATAGGATAAGCAACTTTGATGTCATTTGGCTTGCTGATTTTCTCCATATGGTCAGTGATAGTGAAAATCCAGTCCACCTGGTAGTTGTTCTTCATCAAAAATAGTAGTAGTAGATCATCTTCTGAGAGGGCTCTGTGATTACTCCCTCGTGGTAGGATAATCTAAGAGAGGATGTAGGCTAGCCTTCGGTCCTCTATCTTCATTCATCCAATAGGAAATCAGTTACGAATGGGATTATCAGGATCACGAACCATGTCCCTATAGACTTCTATTTTGCTGTATTCTATACCTTCAATATCCTTTATAGACCTTAACGTAGGTTCTATTTCATCATTCACTCTTTCAATGTCCGTAATGGAGAACCACAGCTCCTGATTCATCTGAATATCCTTATCGCAGACATGGGATTGAATGTACCCAGTATCCCCATTGATACTCAGGTTATAGTAGAAAACTTTAACCAGATCAGGATAGTAGGTACCTTTCAATTCAGCCAAGTTAATTAGCCCTTGGTCATCAAGAATGCTATGAAAGGTGAAGCCTTGCTGAACCAGCCATTCTTCTCTAAGATAGCATGGTTTCAGAATCTCTTTCCTTGAGAAATCCCAAGCAAACCCCAATTCTTCACTTCTGGTGCCAAACCAATTGCAAAGTGGTGGAGGATGTTGTCGAGGTGGAGAGGAGGAGTAGCGAGCAACTGAACATCGAGGACGTTTCGTAGGTGCCTTCCAAAGGTTGGATGGCCCTTCCATTGTTGTTTTTCCTTTCTCCTGTGAGAGCTTTCTTTCAATCCGTTGTTGAATCCAAGCGAAGTTTGGGTGTACGGTGCAAGATTTTGTGTGTGGTTGATGTTGAGAGGAGGAGTTAGCCATTTTAACTTAAATGCAGAGGTAGGGCACGTTTTGGAAGTTGAGCAATTTTTCAGAGAGTGGGTCTTCTGAAAATGGAGGGAATGAACTGCTGTTTTGCCTCTTAATATTCCAAACTGTAAAGTGGTAATCGATTGGCATTTCTGTAATCGATTACTATAGAGTCAAAGAGTCTAAACTTGGTCAGTCTGATACTAGTAATCGATTAGCATGGTTTGCAATCAATTAACCCGATGGTTTGAGCAGAATGAATTGTGCTATCTGAAGTTGGTAATTGATTGATGATTTCTAGTAATCGATTGGATTGTTGACAGAGAGGATCTTGAGGCTTCAGATGTCTCATGGTAATTGATTGGCTTACCTTGCAATCGATTAACTCGTGTTTTTATGCAAAAGATTTTGAATGTAGAATGGAATGTAATCGATTGATGCAAATGGTAATCAATTGATGATTATGACAAATTAAAAAATTATGCAAAAAAACAAAGTTATTAGTTTTAAAAGATTTTTGCACAGATACTCAACAGATAAGCAATAAACAAATATTCAAGTATAGGATATGGAACCAAAAGCACAATAGGATCTACAATATATGAGTAAGCAGCATTACTCCCCCGTAATGTGAGATTCAATGTAGATTGTAGAGGTTGCCTCCTATGGTCATTCTCTTAAAAGAGCAAATACCAATTAACCTTCATGGACTTGAGGCATACCTGCAAAACAATTTAAGTGCTTGTCTTTGGTACCAAAATAATTCTGAGTCCTTTCTTGTTAGTGCCCTCAAGAGTGCCCTTTGGGATCCATATATATTTTCCCATAGGTACACCATTCTTCTTAATAATGCAATTATTTGAAGTATGTCCCTTATGCATGCAATAATTGCAAATAACAAATGAAACTTGGGATGATTTCACAAAATTTCTAAAAGGTTTTTCATTAAAGCCACTTGAAAAACCAATCCCAATTTTGTTAAGTACTCTCTTTTGCAATCTTAGCAAAGCATCAAGATTATCTCTTCCAGCTGTGAACTTTGCCAAGGTTTTCAAAAGATATTCATTTTTCAGCTTTAAATCTTTGCAAAGCTCACATGAAATTGAATGACTTGTAGAAGCAACATTGGCTTTGCAAAAGGAATGTTCAAACTCAAGTTTTTCTTTTTCAGATTTAACTTCTGAAAGGTCCTTTTCCATTTGAGCCATTTTGTCTACATGCCATTTAATTTTGCCTTTGAGAAGACTATTAGCTTTAGCTAGCCATTTAGACTCTTCAACTAATTCATTGAAAGCATTATGCAATTCAGAATAATCTTCAATATCGGAATCAGTTTCAGTTTCCCAATTTGAAGAAGATTCATGAATAGAAATACTTACATTGCTTTCATTCTTATATTTTGCATTAGCCATCAAACAAATATTGGCTTCTTCATTTTCTGAACTTTCACAAGAGGTTGAAGATGCATTATCTTGCCAAGCTACGTATGCTCTTTTCTTCTTAAAGTTTCTTCTAAATTTCTTCTTGTGATCATCATGCTTCTTTTTAAGGTGTGGACAGTCAGTCCTCCAATGTCCAGGTTTGCCACATTCAAAGCATGTGTTAGTAGCTGTGGTGGATTCTCTTTATCTAAAGACATCCTTTGAAGATTGATCTTTGTCTTTAGAGCTCTTGACCTTACTCTTCTTCTTGAGGAATTTTCTGAATTTCTTCACTATTGAGGCTAGATTTTCTAAATCTGTATTGCTTTCTTCCTCTTCATTGTTGTCACCATTATCATCATTATCATCTTGGTCTCAAGATGATCTCTTAACTTTCAAGGTGATGCTTTTTATCTTCTTTTCCTTATTCTCTTCTTCATTCATCTGTATCATATCCATTTCGTGTTCTCTTAGCTTTCCGAACAGCTCAGCACTCGTCATGGTGGCCAAGTCTCGTGTCTCTAAAATTGCTGTGACCTTTGGCTACCATGTTTTGTTCATGTTCTTTAGGATTTTGACATTCATCTCCTCATCTTCAAACATTTTTCTAAGGCCTTTGAGATGGTTTACTATATGAGTAAATCGCATTTGAAAGCTGGATATGGATTCACCAGGCAGCATCCAAAATGTCTCATATTCTTGTATGAGTGTATTCTTCCTTGAGCATCCTACTTTCAAAGTGCCTTCATGGGTTACCTCTATTGTATCCCAGATTTCCTTAGTGATAGAGCAAGCTGAAATCCTAAAAAATTCATCAGAATTCAAAGATGAGTGTAATATGTTCATGGCTCTTGGATCATAGTTAGCCTTTTTTGTTTCTAATTCAGTCCAATCATCAGCTGGTTTTATAATGGTTTTTCCATTAATAATAACAGTTGGAAGCATAGGTCCGTTGATTATCGCCTGCCAGACGCCTCGATCAATCGACTCCATGAAAAATTTCATATGCACTTTCCAAAACGGAAAGTTATCTCCGTAGAAGAGAGGAGGTCGATTGATTGAGCCGCCTTTAGCAAATGGTAATAAGTTTCTGGTCATATTACAAATTGATAATCGCTTTATATACGTAAATATTGCATCAGATTTTGTAGTGATTATCCAACTTTCTCAGGAATTTTAGCTTAGTTTGAAATCATTTAATATAGATTTGTATAGTTTGATAATTATAACCCTAGGAAGTTATTTTGTGAGAAATATACTCTAATTTATGTGTGCAGGCCTAGATTCAAAGTAAAAGGAGAATACAAGAAGAAGACATATCTCGCTAAGCGACACATCTCGCTCAGCGCTTCACTCGCTGAGCACAACATCAAGCTACGCGAGCTAGGCGGTCTATGACGCGCTGAGCACCATATTGCGCTAAGTGACATTTTCATTCGAACTGAAGATTTGCTTAGCGGGACATCTCGCTTAGCGAACTTTGCTTGCGAACTAAATATGCGCTTAGCGGAACACTTGTTCTGAGATGCATTATGCAGTGTCATGCACTTAGCGGAAGGTTGCGCTAAGCGAGACTTCGATTATATAAGCTGCACTTGAATAATTTTGAAGCATTCAGACTTTGGTGGATTTGGTTGAGCTGCTTCCTCTGTTTTCCTCTGTTCTCTTCATCCCCTTTTGTAACCTTTTCAAGGCTTCTCATGACAATGAGAGGCTAATCTATTAGTGTTGAGGACTTGGAACTAGGTGCTGATCATGTAAACGTTATTCTTCATATCTATTCATTGAAATATTCAGTTTAATGTTCATTTCTCTATCTTTATTCTTGTTATATGATTGGATCAGTTATATATGCATGTTTTAGAGTTTACCTACCATTGACAGATGCTGTTGAACTTGGAACTGAGTTTGAACTCTAATGGAGTGTATTTCTAGACATAGGATAGACTCCATTAGCTTCACAAAGATCTCTAAGCTTCATCAAACCACTCAACTAAACTTACCGAGACATCGGAAGTGAGGTTGAGTAGTTTAGGCTTGATTTGATGAGAGATCACGTTTTGAGCACTTTTAGATCGAAGTTAATCTGAACTATTAATGTGAATGGAGAATATTTCTTATATGTTTACATGGGAAGCAAACCGGTTGACCCAAATCCTCAACATATCCATTATTCCATTCTAAAACTCAAGCACGCCAACTGTTCGATCATTGTCCTGAATCAACATTGTCATTTTTATTGTTTATAATTAGTGTTAACTGTAGTGTTTAGTTAAATTTATGTTATTATTGATGTTTCAAGAACAACCAACTTTAAAAACCAAACTAATGTTTAGGAATTGATTACTTTACTGATAGTCAAATACGGACAATTCCTTGTGGATTCGATACTCGGGATCTTCCCTTTTAAACTACTTGTGCGATATTTGGTACGCTTGCCAAAATAGTCTATCAAGTTATTTGGCGCCGTTGCCGGGGAATTGTTCATGGTATTCGGCGATTAGTATTTATGTCAATCTTAATCATTAGTTCAATTTTGTCTATTGTATAATTGTACTTAGTTTATATTCATTGTATGCTTTGTTTATATTTCTTTATTTCAAAGAAATCTGCCTCTGCCTCTGTTATACATATTCTCCGCTGCATGTGCTTTGCTGCATAATTTGCAGCAGAAAATTCTGCATACATTTGGAGCACTGATTTGGTAGAACTTGCTTTCAATTGCTGCATAATCTAGAAATACATTGTTGCATGTGCTCTGCTGCATAATTGGAGTTGCTGCATAATTTTCATGCAGAAAATTCTGCATAATTGTCATTCTTGAGTGTTGCTAACCCACTTTTGAGTACTTGAAGTGTATGTGAGGTAGGAGTTCAGAAGCTGATCTAATCCCATTGGATTCGGAGATAGAAAATACCTGTCGGAAGATCAAGGCCGCAAGAAGATAAAGAGAAAGACAAGCGGCTCAGAAAGCTTCTTCCTCCGTACAACCACACATTGAGATTCCTTCCAAAGTCTCAAGAGCCAATCATGGAAGGCAATCAACAAAAACGCACTCTGGAAGACTATGTGGCTCCTGCTATTCCAGCTCACTTTACAAGTATCATGAGATCAGAGGTACAAGCCGCAAGTGTCTCATATCCATCTTCTCTCATCCAGCTCATACAAGCCAAAGTGTACCATGGCTTGCCTAATGAAGACCCCTATGCTCATTTATCCACCTATATGGAAATTTGCAACACGATCAAACTGGTAGGGGTTCCAGATCATGCCATTTGCCTCAATTTATTCTCATTCTCTCTGGTAGGAAATGCCAAGCAATGGCTCCATTCCTTCAAAGGTAACACATTCCAGACTTGGGATGAAATTGTTGCTAAATTCCTCAATAAATACTTTCCGGAGTCCAAGACTGCACAAAGGAAGGCAGAGATTTCCTCTTTCACTCAAAGGGCTGAGGAATCTCTAGGTGAAGCGTGGGATCGCTTTAGAGGATTGCTAAGGAAGACACCAACCCATGGCTTTGAGGAGCCAATACAAATTATCATGTTCATTGATGGGTTGAAGAACCATACCAAGCAATTGTTGGATGCTTCAGCCGGAGGGAAGGTCAAGATGAAGACCGTGGAGGATGCCATAGCATTGATTGAAAATATGGCTGCAGGCGATCATTCTATCACTCATGATAGGACTCATATTCCTCCAAGGAAGGGCATTTTGGAGTTGCATTCTCAAGATGCTGTCCTAGCTCAAAACAAAATCCTAACCCAACAAATTGAGGCTCTTACAAAGCAACTGAGCAGCCTTCCACAACAACTGAAGAGTCTTCACAACCAACACCCTCCTCCAAGGAATTTCTGCTGTCAAGTATGTGGAGGAGACTGATGTGTCATTATTTTCTCCTATTTCTTACCCCTTTCTGTCATCATTTTAATTACTAATTAGCCTTAATTGTCAAATTAATTATGCAGTTTTATCATTTGGGCCGTTTTGACTAATTCTGTATTTTAATTTGATTTTAGGAGAATTATAAGCAATTGGGCTTGGATCTGGAATTGGGCTGAACCATTTTGGGCTTGAAGAGAGGAAACTGTTTTAGTTTTATTTGTCATCCAGTTTTATTTTATTTTATTGTTGTATTTTGTAATTGGGCCGCATCGATTTTTTTTTTATGGGCCCAAATTAGATTAGTATCCTAGGGTTTTATGTAAGGACTTGGGTGAGACAAATTAAAAAGGCCCCAGTCAGTCACGTAAAAAGGGAGTTTTTTAGGTTTTCGATTTTCACTATTCGAGAGAAGGGTTTCACGTCCCGAGATGCTACTATTCATGTAGAGCAGCGTTTTTGTGCATTCTCTGCCTCTGTTTCCATTTTTCACTCTTCATTGTTGGTTCGTTTTCGCTTTCATTCCCGGTTTCGTTTTTGCCTTCTATCCTTGTTTTCGTTTCTGTTTTGCATTTTGCCATTTACGTTTCTAGTTGCTTGTTTAATTTGAATGGAAGGTTAAATTTTCGGTGTTGTTTTCTCTTGAGGACTAAGCACTAGCTCTCTTTGAGGTTTTGTTATTAATGTTAATGTCTGATCAATTTTCCCCCTTCGCCAATTATTCTGTGATGGACCTGTGAGAGGAATTAATTGGTGTATGTGTTGCTTAATCACATAATGAAAACCTTGTATTAATTTTCGCTTAGTAATTTAATTCCGGGTTGGATTAAGTGGCTGAATTGATTAGGGATCGATTCTCGTAACCTAGGATAAGAGGCTTGCTTTTGAATCAAGGGGAAACAACACGTTTCAGTTCTGTTTTTTTTTTTAATTCAAGTTGTTTACTTTAAAGCAAAGAAACCCCCCCCCAAGTTGCTACTGTTTTATTGTTGTTAAGTGTCATGAACGTTTGATTGATCGTTGCTCACTGGGAAACGACCTAGGATCACTTCCTAGTACTGCATTTAATTGTTTTTATTTGGTTTGGGTACGGCCTCGATCAGAGACCATGAAAACGGTGTTTGTATGACCTCAGAAGGGCCACATGAAGAAATGAACTACATGGCCAACAACAACAACAATCGTGGAGGTAATTACAGTGGGTACAATCAAGGTCAAGGGGGAAACCAAGGTGGAAGCTACAACCGGGAATGGCAATCACATCTCGATAACAACTATAACAAGGACTCAGGAGGCCCGTCAAATAGACCTCAGCATCAAGGACCCTTTGTGTATGAGAGGTAGAACAAGCTGGAAGACTCTTTCGCACAGTTCTTAGATGTGACTGCTTCCAACCACAAGAGCACTCAAGCCTCCATTAAGAACTTAGAAGTCCAATTGGGGCAGTTGGCCAATCAAGTGGTCGAAAAATTCAATGGGAAATTCATTGCCAACACAGAGGTGAACCCAAAGGAACAATGCAATGTTGTAATGACTAGAAGCAAATGCATAGAAGACGCTGCCCTTGACACACCAGAACCGACAACAGCAAAAGCTAATGCCCCCAGTGGAGTGACAGAAGATGTGTTAAGTGAGGAAGAGGCTGATAAAGGTCAGGAAGAAGGGATAGCAGCTGAACAGGAAGATGGCACAAGCAAAAATGGTGGAATTGTGACTGAAGAGGCATTACCAATGCACGAGCCCAGACACCAATTGGCGAAGAAGGCAAAGGAAGCTCCAGAACAAGAGGTCACCAAGAATTTACCTTATCCTTTGATTTCGTCAAGGAAAGACAAGGATAGGTATTTCACTAGATTCCTAGAAGTCTTCAAGAAATTGGAGATCACCATTCCCTTCAGTGAAGCGCTACAACAGATGCCTTTATATACCAAGTTCATGAAGGATCTGGTTACTAAGAAGAGGAAGTACATTGAAGAGGAGACCATCAACGTTCAGGGCAATTGTAGTGCCATCATCCAACGGACCCTTCCACTAAAGTTCAAAGATCCGGGTAGTTTCACAATTCCTTGCACCATTGGAGAGATTTCCATAGGGAAAGCCCTAATTGACTTAGGTGCAAGCATCAATTTAATGCCACTCTCAGTGCTTCGGAGGATTGGAGACTTGGAATTAAAACCAACTCGGATGACTCTCCAACTTGCAGATCGCTCCATCAAATATCCTCATGGTGTCATTGAGGATGTCATAGTTAAGGTAGGAGAATTCACCTTCCCTGTTGATTTTGTCATCATGGACATGGAGGAGGATAAGGAGGTGCCCTTAATTCTAGGAAGACCCTTTATGATGACGGCTAACGTGGTGGTAGATATGGGAAAAGGACATCTCCAGCTGAGCGTGGCCGATCAAAAGGTCACCTTCAACATCTTTGAAGCCATGCACCACCAGAATGACACCAAGGATTGCCTCCGCATTGATGCTTATGAAGAGGACGTGGTAGAAGCTACTCAACAACTGACTTTACACTCTCCTCTAGAGCGAGTCCTGGTTAATTCCATGGACTACCTTACTATAGAGGAGGAAAATGAAGTCCAAGAGTACAGACATCATTTGGAAAAGCTAAAAGAAATTCCTCCAAATGATAATATCTATGAAAAGTTGAAGAATGACAAGGCGGAGAGGCCCAAGCTTGAGTTGAAGACCTTACCTTCTCATCTTAAATACATTTTTTTGGATGAGGAGGAAGGTAAACCAATAATCATCAGCAATTCTCTGTCTTCTGAGGAAGAAACACAGCTAGTGGAACTTCTCAAGCGTTATCAAGAAGCTGTAGGTTGGCACATCTCTCGATCTTAAGGGAATTAGTCCATCTTATTGTATACACAAAATCATGATGGAAGCCGACTACAAGCCAGTGCGACAACCTCAGAGGTGACTCAACCCCACCATGAAGGAAGAGGTGAGGAAGGAAGTGCTGAAGCTTCTGGAGGCTGGGATGATTTACCCCATCTCCGACAGTAGCTGGGTGAGTCCAGTGCAAGTAGTGCCAAAGAAAGGCGGAATGACAATGATCCGCAATGATAAAAACGAGTTGATACCCACTCGGACTGTCACAGGGTGGAGAATGTGTATAGACTACAGGAAGCTGAATGACACCACAAGAAAAGACCATTTTCCCCTGCCTTTCATGGACCAAATGCTAGAAAGGTTAGCTGGGCAAGCTTACTATTGTTTTCTTGATGGCTACTCTGGATATAATCAAATAGCAGTAGACCCGGAGGACCAAGAGAAGATTGCTTTCACTTGCCCTTTCGGAGTTTTTGCTTACCGGAGAATGCCATTCGGATTATGTAATGCTCCGGCCACGTTCCAGCGCTACATGCTTGCTATCTTTGCCGACTTGGTAGAGAAATGCATTGAAGTATTCATGGATGACTTTTCTGTCTTTGGGGCTTCGTTTGGCCTGTGTCTCTCTAACCTAGAGTTGGTATTAAAAAAATGTAAGGAGAGTAACTTGGTGCTGAATTGGGAGAAATGTCACTTCATGGTTCAGGAGGGAATTGTGCTTGGGCACAAAATTTCAATAAGAGGAATCAAAGTGGACAAGGCGAAGATTAATGTGATTTCCAAGCTACCACCACCAGCTAACGTGAAGGGGGTGAGGAGTTTTCTTGGTCATGTCAGCTTCTACAGAAGATTCATTAAGGACTTCTCCAAGATAGCCAGACCACTTAGCTCCTTGTTAGCAAAAGAAGTCAAATTCAGCATGAACACAGAATGCTTAACCGCCTTTTACGCCTTGAAGGACAAGCTTATCTTTGCACCAGTGATAATTGTTGCTGATTGGAGTCAAGATTTTGAGTTGATGTGCGACGCCAGTGATTATGCAGTAGGAGCTGTTCTAGGACAACGGAGGAACAAAGTCTTTCACTCCATCCACTACGCTTCCAAGGTGCTCAATGACGCTCAACTCAACTACGCTACCACGAGAAAAAGAGTCATGGGCCATAGTATACGCTCTGGAAAAGTTTAGATCCTATTTGGTAGGATCTAAGGTGATTATTTATACTGACCATGCAGCCATAAAATATCTCCTCACCAAGCCGGACTCCAAACCCGGATCGATTCGATGGGTGCTACTTCTGCAAGAATTTGATATTGAGATCAAAGACAAGAAGGGGAGCGAAAATTCAGTTGCAGACCATCTATCTCGCCTAATAAATGAAGAAGTCACCAACAAAGAGCTGGAGATCAGAGATGAGTTTCCTGATGAATTCCTCATGATAGTGCAGGAGAGACCTTGGTTTGCAGACATTGCCAATTATAAAGCTGCCCATGTGATGCCAGAAGGGATGAATTGGCATCAAAAGAAGAAATTCTTGAGGGACTGCACTTATTATGTCTGGGATGATCCTTTCTTGTTTAGGATTGGGGCCGATCAACTTCTAAGGCGATGTGTTCCACAAGAAGAGGCCAAGAATATTTTGTGGCATTGTCATAATTCACCTTATGGAGGTCACTATAATGGTGGACGTACAGCTGCCAAGGTACTTCAATCAGGCTTCTACTGGCCAACCTTGTTCAAGGATGCTTTTGAACATGCCCAAGTGTGTGATAAATGCCAAAGGATAGGGAGCATATCAAAAAGGCATGAAATGCCTCTCCAAAATATCCTTGAAGTAGAGGTCTTTGATTGTTAGGGTATTGACTTCGTTGGCCCTCTCCCTCCTTCATTTTCAAATGAATACATATTGGTAGCCGTAGACTATGTGAGCAAGTGGGTTGAGGCTATGGCATGTCAGAAAAGTGATGCCAAGACCGTCATCAAATTTCTAAAGCGGCAAATTTTCACAAGGTTTGGAGTACCTCGCGTCTTGATAAGTGATGGAGGAACACATTTCTGCAATGAAGCTCTTTCAAAAGTCCTCCAACATTATGAAGTGCGACACAAGGTAGCATCGCCCTATCATCCGCAAACCAATGACCAAGCAGAAGTTTCCAATAGAGAAATCAAGAAAATCCTGGAAAAGACAGTGGCAGCATCAAGGAAGGATTAGGCACATAAGCTGGATGATTCCCTTTGGGCCTATAGGACTGCATTGAAGACTCTAATTGGTCTCACACCATTTTAGATGGTATATGGCAAGGCCTGTCACCTTCCAGTGGAAATGGCTCACAAAGCTTGGTGGGCAATTAAATTGCTAAATTTTGATCCAACATTGGCGCCCGACAAGAGAAAGCTGCAGTTATTAGAACTAGAGGAAATGAGAACTCAGGCCTATGAATCCTCAAAGCTTTACAAAGAGAAGACCAAGAGATATCATGATAAGAAGCTGCTGAAGAGGGAATTTCATATAGGGCAACGAGTGCTCCTATTCAACTCAAGACTCTGGCTTTTCCCTGGGAAATTGAAGTCCAAGTGGTCTAGTCCCTTCACCATCAAAGATGTCAAATCTTACGGAGCAATTGAGATCATGGATCCATCAGCAGAAAACCCACAAACAAGCTGGGTGGTGAATGGCCAAAGACTTAAAGGCTATCATGGTGGAGAAATTGAGAGGCTTACAACAATCATACATCTACAAGATCCTTGATCTTGTCAACCGTCAAGCTATTGACGTTAAAGAAGCGCTAGCTGGGAGGCAACCCAAGTTTGTCACTTCATTTTTTTTCAATTTTTGGCATCAATAATAAATCTCTACATAGTTCGCTTAGCGCTTCTCTTCGCTGAGCGCAACATTGGCTCAAACTGTTTTTGCACTAAGCTCATGTTCACGCTTAGCGAAAACTCAATTTGAGGTGAAGTTTCGCTAAACGCTTACTCGAGCTTAGCGCACTATTAGTTCGAATGAAATTTTCGCTAAGCTGGAATAAGCGCTTAGCGCAAATTCATTTCGAGTTGTGAGGTCGCTCAATGCGCTATGCAGCTCAGCGCAGTTTTGGCTCGACTTAGAATGTCGCTAAGTGCAGGGCGGCGCTCAGCGGTTCTTTGGCTCGAACACATTACTCGCTGAGCACAAGATCGCGCTAAGCGGGATCTGCATAATTATGCAGATCTCGCTAAGCGCGTATCTTCGCTCAGCGGAGTTAAAAAAAAAAAAACTTAAGTTCAAAATGAAATAAAGAGGCTCGAGATGTTGCGCTAAGCACAACCATGTGCTAAGCGCGGCTATCGTAACTACTGAGCAGTTTTGAAACCGCCCACTCTCCCTCTTTCCCAAATTAAATTTTCTCTCTCACTCAAAACCTAATTCCCTTCCTCTTTCTCACGCCGTCCCCTTTGTTTCTTCACTCTCACTTTTCACTTTCATTCACTCACTCACTCACTCACTGCATCTGCATCTTCTTTGATCCCATTCTTCTTCACTCTCCACACCAGGTAAGCACTCCAACTCCTTTTTAATTTCGTTTTTCTATTTTAATTGTAGCATTGTTGCGTGTTTAGTGTTATTGAGTCTGGGTTGTTTGCTAAGTAGATTAGGTTTCGTTTTCGCTTTCTCTCCGTTTGATTTGCGTTGTGGGTCTAGCATTTTAAAGGTTTCCCTGTTGGGATTTTTGATTTTTGCACTAAGCGTGTTTGTGCGCTAAGCAAGAATATGCATCCTGGGTTTTTGTTCTTCAGTTGCTTGATCCGCGCTCAGCGCTAACTAGCGCTCAGCGCAAACTCATTGCATGTTCTTCATCCTGATGTTTCTGTGTTCATGGATCTGGGAATTTTCCAGATTCATGCGTCGCTAAGCGAGTCTTCTCACTAAGCGCGACTATTGTGTTTGTAATTCGCTTAGCGGGAAGTCTCGCTGCGCGAACATTTGCTTCGAACTGAAGCATCTAGGAGGCTCGCTAAGTGCACACTTGCGCTTAGTGAAAGTTTGCCTCAAACTAGAGGCTCGCTAAGCTCAAGCTTGAGCTTAGCGAAGGTTTGCCTCGAACTGGAGGCTCGCTAAGCGCAAGCTTGCGCTTAGTGCTTGAGCCTTGTTTTGCTCTGTTTTCCTTTCAATTTTTGCTCTGTTTTTACTCTATTTTCCTTTTCACCTCTGCTCTGTATTATTATGTATGTTTTCCTTTTTGCTTTCAATTTCCATGTAGTGACAAGTGTTTACTGAGTGCGACACAGCGCTTAGCAAACACCTTTGTTTCTAATTGATTTGCTTTGTTGTTGTAATTTTCATTTTGAGTACAGATGGCTCCTAAGTTTCGCAACAACCACGGCGCGTCTTCTTCTAGAACACCACCTACACCACCTGTGCCACCTACATCTCCTGCACCTACGGCCACACATGAAAGGGTTATCTATCCCTATGACGCCCAAGAGAGATTTGAGAATGAACTCATGGGTTGGGGACTCATTGCAGAGCAGCCTGTAAAGATTGCTCCAGGTGACTATGATGTCTTCCGCAATGAGCTGCATCGCCGTGGCTGGCTCAAAAAGCTATGCTCCCTGCCAGATAAGTCCATTGATGAGCCTCTAGTCAAGGAATTCTACGCCAACATTTATGAACCAGAGGGAGAATACAAGGTGGCCAACTGGCAATGCAAGGTTCGGGGGAAGACCATTCATTGGGATGGTGTAGCTATCAACCGCATTCTGCAAACCCCTCCGATCCTCGTAAGCGACACTGGGAAAACTCAATTTGACATTTTCCTCAGCCAATACAAAGACCCCAAGGTTATCACAGCGCTGTTGTGCATACCAGGCAAGGGATATGTCAAGAACAAAGAGGGAGCCATTACGAAGATTGTGCGGCCAGATATGACCACCCTGACTCAAGCGTGGTCCGCTTTCTCCTACTACACATTGGCGCCCACCTCGCACACCTCTGATGTTACAGTGGAGAGAGCCGAATGGATATATGCCCTTATTATGAAGATGGATATGAATGTGGGTAGTTTCATATCCAATCAGATTTCTGTCATGGCTCACTCCAGCGTTAGCCGATTGGGTTTTCCGGCTCTCATTTCAGCATTGTGCAACGCAAAAGGGGCTAGCTCCAACACTCCAGTCTTGCTTAAGCTGAGCCCTCCAATCACTTTCAAGTACATCTGTACTTTCTACTACAATGAGGCCGATCCTAACAGACCTGAGCTCCCTCCCAACACTAGGAAGCGACCTTGCACGAAGACAGTTTCTGGGAGTTCTTCATCTACCACTGCAACTGTCACTGAAGACATGCTACAGACTGCTCTCAATAGTCTGCAGTTGTCACTTAGTCAACAAATAGAAGAACGAACCAATGCACTATATTGGGGTCAATGTACAATCATCGACAATCTACACCACCTCTCCCTTCAACAACCAGTCATGTCTTTGGAGGCCTTCCAGGCCCATATGCAATGGCCTGCGGACAAACCTTCCTTTTCTCAAGGGGGTGATGGTGGTGGTGACGAAGTAGCTGAGGAAGAAGGGAACCGGGAGGATAATGAAGAAGAGGCTGTAGGAGGGGACAACATAGAGGCCACAGGAGAGGACAACATAGAGGTCACAGGAGATGACAACATGGAGGCCGACCTAGAGGAGGATTAGCAGATGTGAATCATGGCCGTCTACAAGAGGCCAAGTGTTTTAAATGTTTTGTCATCTGAACTATTTTATTGTTTCTGTTTATTTTACTTTACATATTTAACAGTTTTATATAGTTTAGCATTTCTATGGTAATTAATTTTTTGTGCAACGTTGGATGTCTTGTGAACATTTGGTTCAGTCTATGTTTGAATTATTGTTTGTTTTGAACCTATGACACAATTGTTTTCGAACTGGGTGAGAGCGTGTTGTTAGGTTGCTTAGTTTTGAGGACGATGCATGCATGTGAGTTTGGGGAATTAATAATTGTGAGCAATTGACTTTTGAAGGACTTGTGAACATTGTGAAAATTAACCGATAAGTGTGAGAATTATACTGTGAGAGAACAATTGAGTTGTTGCACTAATTTTTGAATG
This sequence comes from Amphicarpaea edgeworthii, assembly GCA_014843725.1. NCBI lineage: Eukaryota > Viridiplantae > Streptophyta > Magnoliopsida > Fabales > Fabaceae > Amphicarpaea > Amphicarpaea edgeworthii. The sequence continues at coordinate 15,946,751 of CM026325.1, read as the reverse complement.
ATTCTCTGAATTGTTGTGTGCATAATTAATGTGGAAATGATTAAGGCCTTGTTTTCTTAGAGTGATTCCCAGAGCCAAAAAGTCAATCCAGTAAGGTTGAGAAGAATCCTCTGCTAAACCATTGAGCCTAATAGACAACTATTTTGTCTTGTGAACGTAGAACCTAAACAAGAATTGCCTACCTTGCCTTAGGGAATAAGAAAGCATATCTTTTATGGTTTGAGACAAAATTGTTCCAAATTTTGGGGAGTCAGGTGAAGATCCACATTAAAAAGAAGAAAGGATAGCAACACACTTGCTGCAATATGAATCATAAGAGGCAAAGCCTAAAAAAAAAAAAATTGGAATAATTGAAAATTCAATCAATTGTGATTTAAGCAGAAAGTAGTTGTTGTCCAGCTGTGGAAAGTACTATGAGGCATATAGAGGAAATTGATAATCAAGAAGGGAGATAAAGATATGTTTTCTTCAATCCTTAGGAATTGTAATTCAAGAAAAACCAATGTTCTTTATAGCCCAGTCGTGATTCAACCCTGAGTAAGACCTTAATGATCCACATTGTTTGTATATCTGCAATAAATTGAGAAGAAATTCAAAAGTTAAGTGCACAATTACAATTGGAATGATTTAACCATTTCATACTTTATACACTAAGTGCTGAGTGAAACACTAGCCTTGTGAGGGTCATAGTGTTCACTTGAACTTCAAATTGCTGAATGCTACTTTGTTGGTTTGCTGAATTTGTGTGCATGTGGAAAACTCTCTTTGTGACCTTAATGCGTTTAATCTTAATTGAGAACACCTTTTACAAGTGTCATTGGTCTTAAACTTGATTATGATCATGCCAATTGTTCCTCTGCATCCACTTTGTTGCTATGTAGATATTCTTTTGCTTGAGGACAAGCAAAGCTTTAATTTGGGGGAGTTTGATAATCGCTTTATATACGTAAATATTGCATCAGATTTTGTAGTGATTATCCAACTTTCTCAAGAATTTTAGCTTAGCTTGAAATCATTTAATATAGATTTGTATAGTTTGATAATTATAACCCTAGGAAGTTATTTTGTGAGAAATATACTCTAATTTATGTGTGCAGGCCTAGATTCAAAGTAAAGGGAGAATACAAGAAGAACACATATCTCGCTAAGCGACACATCTCGCTCAGCGCTTCACTCGCTAAGCGCAACATCAAGCTACACGAGCTAGGCGGTCTATGATGCGCTAAGCGACATTTTCATTCGAACTAAAGATTCGCTTAGCGGGACATCTCGCTTAGCGGCTTTGCTTGCGAACTAAATATGCGCTTAGCGGAAGATTGTGCTTAGCGGAACACCTATTCTGAGATGCATTATGCAGTGTCATGCGCTTAGCGGAAGGTTGTGCTAAGCGAGACTTCGACTATATAAGCTGCACTTGAATAATTTTGAAGCAATCAGACTTTGGTGGATTTGGTTGAGCTGCTTCCTCTACTTTCTCTGTTTTCCTCTGTTTTCTTCATCCCCTTTTGTAACCTTTTCAAGGCTTCTCATGACAATGAGAGGCTAATCTATTAGTGTTGAGGACTTGGAACTAGGTGCTGATCATGTAAACGTTATTCTTCATATCTATTCATTGAAATATTCAGTTTAATGTTCATTTCTCTATCTTTATTCTTGTTATATGATTGGATCAGTTATATATGCATGTTTTAGAGTTTACCTGCCATTAACAGATGTTGTTGAACTTGGAACTGAGTTTAAACTCTAATGGAGTGTATTTCTAGACATAGGATAGACTCCATTAGCTTCGCAAAGATCTCTAAGCTTCATCAAACCACTCAACTGAACTTACCGAGACATCGGAAGTGAGGCTGAGCAGTTTAGGCTTGATTTGATGAGAGATCACGTTTTGAGCACTTTTAGATCGAAGTTAATCTGAACTATTAATGTGAATGGAGAATATATCTTATATGTTTACATGGGAAGCAAACCGGTTGAACCAAATCCTCAACATATCCATTATTCCATTCTAAAACTCAAGCACGCCAACTGTTCGATCATAGTTCTGAATCAACATTGTCGTTTTTATTGTTTATAGTTAGTGTTAACTGTAGTGTTTAGTTAAATTTCTGTTATTATTGATGTTTCAAGAACAACCAACTTTAAAAACCAAACTAATGTTTAGGAATTGATTACTTTACTGATAGTCAAATACGGACAATTCCCTGTGGATTCGATACTGGGATCTTCCCTTTTAAACTACTTGTGCGATATTTGGTACGCTTGCCAAAATAGTCTATCACAAATCCTTGATTAAAAAACAAGAACCAGCTCTTGATACCAATTGTTAGGATCAGTCAGGTAACCAATCAAGAGGGGGGGGGGGGGGTGAATTGATTTAACGTAAAGTGACAGATTCTTCTTCTCAAAAAATATTTTTCACCATTGCTCTTGAGGTTTCAATAAAAACATTTTCAGAGAATGTTATATTGACTGAATAAACCAAAAATACAACCTCAGCTTAAGATAGAAATGATTTAGAACAATTTATCTTGATAAAAATCAAATGCTAAATTGAAATAGATCAAGGCATAGAGACATAGAGCGTGTTGTTTTATACGGTTCGATCAACCACTGATCTACATTTAGTTCTCCCTTTCACCAAGGGGTTCCACTATGAATTTGATTACATACACCATGCACACACAATTCACAGCAAATCCTGATTTCACAACCTGAAACAGGAACCTAGAAGATTGAATGTGAAAACACCATTCACCATCCAATTTCTAAACACAAAACTACACACAAAATTAGAAATACCATCTAATTTCAACTCATCATTTAGGAACGAAATTCCCACAATGTTAATCAAACAAGATCAATGAAAAAGATTAAAGAACGAAAACACCTTGATGTGTTGATATAGTAGATAGAGAGATTTGGAAAATGTGCAAAAGAAAGAAGAGAGTGATCAAGACAATATCAAATCTGAAAAATAAATCAAAGATTTGGATTTTTACAAATGAAGGAATTAAAAGATATTGTAACTGTTTGTTCTTGTTATTCTGCATTGAATGATATGAGTTCAAATATAAGGCATGGGTCAAAAAGATTCAGAGTTAGTTAGACAAGGAATGAGTCTTGGAGATCTTTAAAAATGACCGTTATACCAAATATAATTGATTGCAATCAAGGTGTAATCGATTATCCCATGTATCATAATGTGATTTACACTTACTGTTAGTTGTTGTAATTGATTGCATAAACCTTGTAATCGATTGCACACAAGACAGAGCCAATTCTGATATTAGAGATCATCTGGTAATCGATTGCCACAGGATGGTAATCGATTACAAATGAAACAGAGCAATTTCTGAATTTTAGAGATTGTATTGTAATCGATTGCAATGGATACAGAGCAATATCTGATATTTGAAATTAACATTGTAATCGATTGCAATGGCTGGTAATCGATTAACTCGATACTAGAGATGGTTTCAATACTAATTAGGCCATACTCGATTCCTACAACTTGTAATTGATTACAATCACTCAGAATTAGTTCCTAAGAAGTAAATCATCTAGTGATGCTAGAGATAATAGAAAACAAGGCTAAACAAAACACCAAACAAGAATGATATAGCTTAGCCTATAACAAATAATACAATGCCATCATCCATACATGTTATGGCATAAAAAGAAAAAACTAGACTAAGAAAACAGAAAAGACTTAAGGTATGAAGATACCAAAAATCTAAATGAAGAGGCCAGACGTCAATCTTCAGTCTGTTGGTCCGCTACTACGAGTCTCCTTATCTTGCTTGCAAGAGGCTGGATTGAGGCAGCCTCATCATAGATGATTAGAGTCTTTCCTTTTCCACCCTTCTTCTTCTGAGTTTGCTTCTTCTGACCTTCACCTTCATCATCAGAAAGTTTAGGGAACCTGTCAGGTGATCCCTTGGTGATTTCAAATCCCATGTTCAACTTGAGCAGACTAAAGGATGTCAGCATCCTCTAATGAACAAATAGACCTTCTGCATTGACATAGTCCAGTTCATCAAGTTTTCCTAATTGAATTTCTCTATATTGTATGTTGTAGTAGTAAGCATCCTAGAGAATCTTGTTAATCAGGGTTGTGTAGTAGGTGGCCACAAAAGTAGACATATACTAAATGTGGCTTATCATGTTGTAGAAGAGGGTGTGTGGAACGTTGAATCGAATCCCTCTGATGATGTGGTAAAGGATGAACCTGTGGAGGGCAGACACATGATCCCTAGACCTAATCTTGTGCAAGATGGTCTTATTGATGATGTTCAGCAGCAGCTTGGACAAGGGTGGGAAGTTGGCTGGATGCAACTTCTTGATGTTCTTGGCCACCTCGTAGTTAGGTCCAAGAATGAACATTTCTATTGTCCCTTCAACAATGTTGGAGTCCCATCCCTCTACAAAGTAGTTAGAGTGCAACTCGCACCCTATCGCTTGAGAAATGGAGGAGGGAGAGATGGATACATCACATCCAAACACCTTGTTGGTTATCTCATTTTCTCTAATCATGGCATTCGTTTAGAACTCTCTTATCAATCCAAGAACAATCTTCTGGTGATCATTAAAGAAGCCCCTGATCCCAGCAAACTCAAAGTACCTTGAGATGTTAGGACCATGTTCCTCAAGGCAGGGAATGTCAATGTAGTACTCCACATGAATGTTCCCAATGTAGGAACCTCGTTGCTTGATCAGATTGTTCTCCATGTCGTTGAGGTTTTGTTCTCTTCTGACCCCTGGATCAATGTTAGAGGCAAAATTATTGGTGTTCGTCGTCGACTTTGGCATTACCTCCTCGTGGTGCTCATTAGAAGCTTGAAAGGTAGAAGGAGAAGGTGGATGTTGTGAGGAGGAGGATCCCTTGGAGAGGTTACCTTTGGCCATGGTGAGGGTTGTGTTTAGGGTTTCTTGGAGTTCTTGGTTGCAGAGAGGAGAGGTGAGAGGGATGAGTGTTTTTGAAAGCTTGGGGTATACATTTTGCAACTGTCAACTAGAATAGGTAATGAATGTGCATTAAATATGATGGTACGATTAGGGAATGATTGAAACGACACATTAATGAAAGAATTGAATGTGTGTTTTGTCTTTAATGACTCAGAACCTAATGAATGCTTAAGTTACAAAAAAAAAAACATTTTGAAATAACACATGATCTGGCTCATATTTTGAGTGTGAAACACATGACATGCACATGCCTCACTTAAATAAAACACTAGACAATCTATCCTTAATAAAAAGCAGACAGTCATAAAACATTAAGTCACACAAACCATCCCAATCTTTTCTCTAAAAAAGATCAGTCTGCCTTCAGTCAGGGGTTTTATAAAAATATTAGCAAGTTGATTGTTGTCTTGACAAATTCCAAATTAATGGTCCCCTTCTAAACATGGTCTCTTATGAAATGATGTTTTATTTCTATATGCTTGGCTCTAGAGTGCATGATTGGATTTTTCGAAAGAGATATAGTAGTAGTATTATCACAAAAGATAGGAATGTTACTTTAAAAAATGTTGTAGTCTTAAAGTTGATTCTTGATCCACAATATTTGAGAGCAGTAGCTTGTAACTGAAATGTATTCTGCTTCTACTATGGATAATGCAATTGTCCCTTGCTTCTTGTTGAGCCATGACACCATGTTGCCTCCAATGAAGTGGCAACCTCCACTGGTGCTTTTTCTTTCAATTTTATCTCCAGCATAGTCAGCATCACAATAGCCTGTTAGCTTATACTCTTTCTGCCTTTTAAACTAATGACCAAGATTAGGAGTTCCATATTCTTTAACAACAGATAGATGCACTTCCCTTGGGTCAAACTGAAATCTAGAGCAAAGGCAGACATTGAACATGATGTCTAGTTTGGATGCAGTCAAGTAAAGCAGAGACCCAATCATTCCTTTGAATTGAGTGACATCTACTTTCTTTGAATCTTCATCGTCCAAGTGATGTTGCTGGATGCATTGGTTTCTTCATAATTTTGGCATCATCCATCTTGAATTTCTTCAAGAGCTCTTTCACATACTTGGTCTGATGTATGAAGATCCATTTGTTAGTATGCTTGATCTGCAATCCTAGGAAGAATTTTAGTTCTCCCATCATGCTCATTTTAAACTCAGTCTGCATCAATTTTGAAAACTCTTCATAGAGTTTTTCATTAGTGGCACCAAAGATAATATCATCCATATAAATTTGAACAATAATAAAATCAGAGGAGTAGTTTTTGCGGAACAGTGTAGTATCTATCTTTCCTCTTGTAAAGTTATGTTCAATTAAAGATGAACTAATTTTTTCATACCATGCTCTGGGAGCTTGTTTAAGACCATACAATGCTTTGTTTAATTTAAATACATGATCTAGAAAGATAGTACTCTCAAACCCAAGGGGTTGTTCTACATAAACTTCTTCTTTGATTACGCCATTAAGGAATACACATTTTACATCCATTTGATAAAGTCTCATATTTCTATGAGCAGCAAATGAAAGCAAAATCCTAATTGCCTGAAGTCTAGCTATTGGAGTGTATGTCTCCGTATAATCAATACCTTCCTATTGTGAGTAACCTTTGGCCACTAGTCTAGCCTTGTTCCTCACAACCTTACTGTTAGAATATATATTATCTTTATATTATCTTATTAGTTATTATTTATCTTTATCTTCATATGATATAATCAAGAGGGTTTCCTCAATATAAATAGAGAAGAGGTGTGGCTTTCTCCCACACACATTCAACACTTTCAGTAAAATACATCATTCTAATATGGTATTAGAGCCAGGTTGAGGGAATCAGGAAATTGTGCTTCACCGGGGACAATTTGTCCCCGGTGGACATCTTTGGTGGATCTTTTTTTTCCACAACCTCTCTTTGTATCTTTGCTTCCCAGCGATCCTCACTTCCTCACATGATAGGTGATCCTCTCTTCCTTCCTAGTTTTTTTTTTTTTTTATGTGCCAGACGCAGAAGGTGGTGTGTCAAACGATGGTCTGGTCTTTGTTACTGCATCTACTAGTCTGATATCTGCAAATGAGTCTTCTAACTCTGACAGTTTCCTATCAGGTTGAGTGTCATTAAATCTTACATGAATGGTTTCTTCAACATTTTGGTTCTAGAGTTGAACACTCTATATGCCTTAGATGTTTCAGAATATCCAAGTAAGATGCCTGTATCACACTTCGAATCAAACTTACCCAAATTATCTTTTGTGTTAAGAATGAAATATTGACATCCAAAAGGATGGAAGTATGATATGTTGGGTTTCCTTCCTCTCCATAGTTCATATGGAGTTTTTTTAATGATAGGCCTAATATAAACTCTGTTTTGCAAATAACAAAAAGTATTTACAGTTTCTACCTAGAAGTGCTTAGGAGTCAAGTTATCATTCAACATGGTTTTGGTCATTTCTTGTAATGACCTATTCTTTCTCTCAACAACACCATTTTGCTGTGGTGTTCTAGGTGTTGAGAAGTTGTAAAGAATTCCATTCTCTTCACTAAACCTCTAAAAACTTTCATTTTTGAACTCTCCTCCATGGTCACTTTTGATAGAAGTTATACATATACACCTTTTTCATTTTGAACACGTTTGCAGAATTTATAAAATTCCTTAAAAGCCTTATCCTTGTGAGTGAGGAATATAACCCATGTCCATCTAGAATAGTCATCAACTATTACTAGTCCATATCTCTTTCCTTTGAGAGAGGCTATCCTTGTTGGACCAAAATGATCAATATGTAACAGTTCTAATGGTTTGGAAGTGGAAACAGTATTTTTACTTTTAAAAGAGTTTTTCACTTATTTCCCTTTTTGACATGCCTCACAAAGTAAGTCATCTTTATATGACATTGTTAGTAGTCCTCTTACGAGGCTATATCTTTGAAATTTTGAGATTAATCTCAAACTTGCATGAGCAAGTTTCTTATGCCATAACTAGTGACTTTCTTTGACAAACAATAAATATGATACATTTTGATCCTTTAGTTCACCAAGGTTGATCTTATAAAGATTTCTGATCAGTGCATCTTCATGCACATTCTTCTACTGTTATTCTTAGGCATTTCCTTAGTTTATTTCAGTAGTTTAACCATTTTAGTGTGTTTTCATATTTAATTTTGTTTCTAGCTTTATTTAATTTTCGTATTTTATTTTCAGCATTAGTAGCTTTCAATGGAAAATTCATAACTGGAGCTAAAGGAATCGGATTAAGGCGTTCTAATATTCGTTGGAAAGATAAGAGAAAGAGATACAACTTTTATGTTGGAGTCAGAAGATGATTCGGATTGTAGAAGGCTTGAATAATTCGTCGAAGTTGCAGACATTAAGAAATAATTTGTTTTGGGTCAATTTTATGGGTCTGGTTTGTATTTTCCGACCCGGTTCGGATTGTTAGTGAAACTCTTATTCTATTAAAACGCTAGGGCCGGCTGCTGTGCATATATTTATTCTACACTCATTCACTCTTCACTCACTCATTATTCACGAAATTTCTTGGAGAGTTTTGAGCAATTGTAATGGAGAACTAATTTCCGAAGAATCAATCTACTGCAATCGGATTCCACTTTGAGGTTCTTTTATAAATTCCATGTCAATCTGTTTCCTTTGATTTATTCCAATAATCTCAATTATTTGCTTAATTTGATTGTTGTTATAGGATATAAATCTTAAATTCGATTGGTTGTTTGATCTTGAATCAATTTCGCGTTAACATAGCTTTTACATTATCGCGTTTGATCAGATTGCGTTTGCTTAATTCGCAATAGTTTTTAATCCGTTTGCTTAATTCGGAATTCAAGATCATATGCCGTATAATTTCTATTGCGCTTGTCAGTGGTTGTTATAGTCGAATAGGATCAGACTCGTTTAGGGAATTGGAATTTATAGGGATCAATGATAAGTCAGAAGTCGATACAGTAGGTTGATTCGCTTTAGCTTATTCGATAATCACAATTTATTTTAATTACTTTTTCTTGAAATCATAATCTAAACCCCCCATTAACCGTTACTGCATTGATTAATAATAATACAAGAATCCTTGAGAACGATACTCGAGTTGTTGTTACCATAACTACATTTTCAAAATCACTCGTTTTTAATCCGTGCACGACAGCGGATCAGTTTCCTTGTCTCTTTGTAGAGAAGAGATGTGAACCATTAGAGTCTTTGACTATGCATGATTCCTTGTTGAAGGAAACATCATATCCACTATCACAAAATTGACTTATGCTTAGTAGATTATGTTTTAGCCCTTCAACGAATAACACATTCTCAATAGAGAGACTAGGAGGAATACCTATCTTACTAGTACCCCTGATTCTCCCTTTTTGATTACCTCTGAAAGTGATTGTACCACCATGCATTGGTGTCAAGTCTAGGAACATAGACCTTGCACCCGTCATGTGATGTGAGCAACCACTGTCCAGGTACCATGATTTGTGTTTCTTTCCTACCATCAAGGACAACTGCAACAGGAATTATTTAGTTTATAGGTACCCATATTCTTTTGGGTCCTTTGGTGTTAGTCTTAGAAGCAGATGATTTGCTTCTTGTAAGAAATTTCTTGCTTTTGGACTTTACATGTCCATTTAGAAGAAGCTTTATTCTCAATTGCTTCTTTCTTTCCTATGAATCCAAGGCCAGATTTATCATTTGGATGTCTGTTGTATGAAAGAATTTTCTTTAAATTTTCAGACCCACTAACAAATTTGCTTAGAGTACTCTTGAGAGATGCAACTTCTTTAGGTAATTGAGCAATTTCAACTTCATCTTTACTCAAGGCCCTCACCTTGTTTAATTCATCAGTTTCCTTAATCAATTCATTCAATTGCCTTTTATGTTGCTCATTTTCTATCCATAATTCACTTCTGCTTTTAATTAAGCATTGGTGATCTATGGTTAGTTTTTGAAAATCATCTATTAGAGCATTACTAGTTGTGACCAATGTAGAACATTTGTCAAAAAGCTCAGTGAATGAAGACCCAAGTTCTTCATGCTCTTTTGAGAGCTTTCTTAATTTCTTTTTCATAGATAAATAGGCTTTTGAAAGAATAGATGAATTAGAAAGAAGTTCTTGATAAGCTTCTGAAGAGAGATAAGATCATTAAGGTTTACCTCTTATTCTTCATCATCTGAAGCCTCAGACGTAGACGCAGAGGGAGTGCTGTCTGGTGCATTCTCACCATCAGATGTAGATGATGTGGAGGTTGCATCTGCCATCGGACAAAGATTAGCTTCTTCATCTGATGCTTCAGAACCTTTTTCATCAGTTGAATCATCTAGATCTTCCCATGTGGACATCTTTTTCTTTTCCTTTGCTAAGCTTTGGACATTCTGACTTGAAGTGTCCAGGCTTCTTACATTCATAGCAAACAATAGGATTCTTCTCTTTCTTCTTATGGTCTGCTGAATATTTCTTGTTGTAGTTCTTCCATCTAGAACCACCTTTCTTTCTCCACATCTTGTGGATTCTTCTTGAGATGAAGGATAGCTCATCATCTTCTCCTGACCCTTCTTCACTTCAAGAAGTGGACTCTACTTCTGACTCTTCTGCCTTTAGAGCTTTGGTAGTCTGTCCTTTGGGTGGTCTGGAAGACTGACTTTTTGATGAAGATGACTCTTTTGGTGTTGTTTGATTTGGCTTATGAGCTTTCAGAGCTAGAGACTTGCCCTTTTTCAACTTGGCATCTCCTTGTAGCTCTTCGAGAGGCATATAGTCTAAGTCTTTGGAAGCTCTAATGGCTGTGACCTCAGGTCTCCATTGTCTGGGTAAGCTGCGAAGGATTTTGTCAACATGCTCGAAGTTTTCAAAACTCTTACCAAGGTTTCGAAGCTCATTTAAAATAGTTTGAAATCTAGACATCATACTAGCTATGGTTTCATTTCTCTGGTGAGAACACTTACCTTGTTCCTTTTTACCTTGTCCCATATGTCCTTGGCAGATTTGAACTAGCTTATCTTTCAGTGCTCAGTTTTTGAGATGCATCATGTATTGCATTTCTTGCTTTGGAATTGAGGACAAATCTGTTCTGTTGTGCCTCAGTCCATTCTTCCTCTGGGATCTCAACTCCATTTTCATCAACTAGAATGTAGTCTCCATTTTCTATGACATCTAGCATGTTTATGTGATATGACTCAAAGTATGTCTCCATTCTTTGTCTCCAGTATGTGAAGTTTTCACCTTTGAAGATTGGAGATTTGTGGATACCCTTCTCCATCCTTGTGTAGGATCTTTAGCTTTGTATCTGTGAAGATAGTTATCACAAACCGAGTGATCGAGGCCGTACCCAAACCAAATAAAAACAATTAAATGCAGTACTAGGAAGTGATCCTAGGTCGTCTCCCAGTGAGTAGTGATCAAACAAACGTTCATAACACTTAACAACAATAAAACAGTAGCAAATGGGGGGGGTTTCTTTGCTTTAATAATTTAAACAGCAAGCAACTTGAATTAAAAATAACAGAACTAAAACGTGTTGTTTCACCTTGATTCAAAAGCAAGCCTCTTATCCTAGGTTACGAGAATCTATCCCTAATCAATTCAGCCACTTAATCCAACCCGGAATTAATTTACTAAGCGAAAATTAATACAAGGTTTTCATTATGTGATTAAGCAACACATACACCAATTAATTCCTCTCACGGGTCCATTACGAATAATTGGTGAAGGGGAAAAACTGATCAGAAATTAACATTAATAACAAAACCTCAAAGAGAGCTAGTGCTTAGTCCTCAAGAGAAAACAACACTGGAAATTTAACCTTCCATTCAAATTAAACAGCAACTAGAAACGTAAATAGCAAAATGCAAAATAGAAACGAAAACAAGAATAGAAGACAAAAACGAAACTGGGAAATGGAAACTGAAAACGAACCAACAATGAAGAACGAAAATGGAAACAGAAACAGAGAATGAACAAAAACGCTGCTCTACATGAACAGTAGCATGCTGGGGACTAGGGATGGCAATGGGTAGGGTACTATAGTACCCGTCCCCATACCCGTGTTTGAAAAAAGTACCCGTCCCCGGCCCCATACCCGTGCGGGTAACAATTTCAATCCCCATCCCCATACCCTCTGGGTACCTATATACCCATACCCGCACCCGCGACCCGCACTTTTCATATATATAAAATTAAAAATTATATAAAAAAAAAAAAAACAAAAACTTAGGAGATGTATTGGATTAGGATTGTTTAAGATTTGAATAATTTTTTTTTTTTGTAAAAATGTCTTGGGTATTCAATCAAGATTGTTAAATGATAAAAAATAATCTAATAGTATTCAATCAAGATTATCAAGATTTTTTTTTCAAAGGGCAACGAAATCTTGTGGTATTCAATTGGGATTTTGAATAACGCAAAAAAAAAAATCATCTGTTATTCAAAATTATAAAGATTTTATGAATTTTTTTTAATTGGATTTTGGTAGATTTTATAGACTTTTTAGTTGATCATATAAATACCAAACCCTACAAACAATCACATTCAACTATGAGAGACTTTTCTTTTTCTTTCTCATCTCAAACTTTTTTATTTATTTCATTATTTTTGCTTTGAAGGCAGTGACATAATCTCTCACCCACACATTTTTTTTTCAAGATGAGACTTTTCATATGATTTTAATAGTAATGTGTTCATACATCAAAATCACTATGAATCAATTTACAAGCCTACAATGTAGTCCACTGTCTCATTCATTTTAAGTTCATAAATTTTTAATGAAATGAAAATTTTCATAAAAGAAATAGATTTGAGTCTAGAAGAAGTTTTAACTCGGGATAAACAATCAAGTTAAAGTTTTAAAAGACCTTTCTAAACTATTGCAATCAATTTTGAAAAAATATACAATTTAACGTAGGAAACAAAGAGCAATGTTTGGGATGTTATAAAACATAGACAACTTTGGATATTCTTCAAGTTAAGCAGATGATTAATGTTTTGATCATCATATATTTTTTGTTGAATTATTTGATTTATATTTTGATGACATTATTGATTTTATGAGTTAAATGAAACATTTTATATTTTTTACTAATATTTTGTTATTATTTTTCACTATTACTTTATGAAAATTTGTGAAAAATATATCTCAAAATGAGTTCATGTACATTAGGTGAGATGATTCAGTTTATGATAATTTATGATTAGTGATCTTGTTGCACCGGGCAATAAACATGCATGAACCATTTCACAAAGTATGTGTCCGGATAATCCAAAGTCTCGATAATTAGCTCGCGGTCTTCCGATCGAAAAACAACGTCGATGAAGACGTATAGGTGCACTATTACGCGGTAGTTATTCTAATTTTCCATGCATTTCCCATTTATCACTTAACGACGGAACTTTGCTTATTTCTTTTTTTGAGGATCGGCGAATCAAATTATATTTCTGTTCCAATTTTTGTCTCTTCTTCTCCCTTTGAATCACACTTTTCCTTGCCATAATGGTTCATTTCCTATGTTCAATAATATTTCCAAGCACACTCTTGTTGGTTTGTGTTTAATAGTTTTGAATTTTTTTTTTTTTAAAAATCCATAAAATCTTTTCAAATCTTATAAATATGTGAAATCCTATATTCTAAATCCATTAAATCCAAATTATAAAATCCTAATCACAAAAGTCATCTTAAAAAAATCTTAACAGTTTTTAGTTTCTACAAAATCTTAAAAATTTTTAAGACTTTTTTATGCCAAAAAAGTATTTTAAAATCCTAATCCAATACACCCTTATATAATATTAAAATCAAACGAATATTGATTTATATAAATAAATAACATTACAAAAATAATCATTCAACATAAATCTAAACAAAAACTCTAATTAAACAGGAAAAACTAATATATTTTTAAAACTAATTAGTTTATAATTATATATTAAAAATAAAACATAAATAGATATAATATTTTAACTTCATCATCCGAATTAATTTTTCCATATTTTGTAAATGCTTATTTCCATAGTTTCTATATTGCTTTAAACTACTAATACAAATAAAAATTAAATCATAATAGAATATCAAAATTAACATATAAAAAGAATAATTAAAATAATAAATAGATAATTGAATAATTTAAATAATAAAATTATAATATATTAATTAATATGTATATACATAAGGTGCGGGGCGGGGCGGGGTGGGTACTACAGTACCCCGTACCCGCACCCATCCCCATGAGATTTTGCGGGTAAATACCCGCCCCATCCCCATCCCCAAATATGCGGGTTATTACCCTACCCGCATATGGATATTTTTGCGGGTGCCCGTAGGGTCTGGGTCCATATTGCCATCCCTACTGGGGACGTGAAACCCTTTTCTGAATAGTGAAAAACGAAACTAAACCTAACAGCCTCCTCTCCATGATGACTGGGCCTTAAATTTGTCTCACTAAAAGTCACTTGCACAAAACCCTAGGCTACTAATCTGATTTGGGCCCATAAAAATCTGATGCGGCCCAATTACAAAATACAGCAATAAAATGAAATAAAATAAAATTGGACGACAAATAAAACTAAAACAGTCTCCTCTCTTCAAGCCCAAGTTGGTTCAACCCAATTCCAGATCCAAGCCCAATTGCTTATAATTCTCCTGAAATCAAATTAAAATACAGAATTAGTCAAAAAGGCCCAAATGATAAAACTGCATAATTAATTTGACAATTAAGGCTAATCAGTAATTAAAATGATGACAGAAAGGGGTAAGAAATAGGAGAAAATAATGACACATCACCGAGCTCTGATACCAACTGAAATACACAAGAACACATTAGAAGAGGGGGGGTTGAATAGTGGGTTAGAAAATTTTTTCACAAACACTATTAGTTCACAAGTTGCCTTCTTGGATATATGTAAGTTTAAACCAGCAAATATATCCTTGCAAGGAAAAGCTTAGAAAGTCTTTCCAAAAGAGCATGGTGAGCAAGATAAATATATGTAATCACAAGACAATAGATGAGAGCTTGTTTTTATACTGGTTCACTCAACCTGAGCTACGTCCAGTTCTCCTTTAACAACTATTAAAGGGTTCTACTATAATCAACTGATTACAAAACAAGTATTCTTTACTATCACTTTTGGCTACAAATATTCTCTATGCCACTACTGATTACAAGTATTCTAAACCACTATTGGTTATAAGTATGAATCTCTCCCTAAGATTATACTTTCCAAGTATTCTTTTATCACTAAGCCACTCCTAGCTTTCTATACAATTATGTATATGAACAAGTGTTGAATCTGTATGAGCTTGTAGAAGATGGGTATTCTCTTTTCTCTCAACTCGTGTTTTTCACTAGGTTTTTCTTTTCTTAGAGTGCTTTGCTTGTTGTTTAGATTTTCTTTTGAATGGCTTCATTTCAATTCATTCGTCTTCTCGTTGCATGGAAGCATCTTTATATAGTGAGCTTCATGGATTTGAACGTTGGAGAAGATAGGTTTTCGTTGTCTCATAGAAGAGTGTTGAAGTTGCTTTGATTGTGCTTGATGTGACTGGAGCAGGTTTCTATTTTTGCCACAATTAACTTTTAGCTTAAGGTGTGCATCTTAATGTTGATTAGTCTTTTGGCTATACCTACACACTTCACACAATTCAAGACATGCAAACAATACGAGGAATAGAAGAAAGTAAGTTCAGAGAGTATCTCCCTTTCTTTCTATAACAATAGTGCCTTTATTTGTGTAAATAATTAATTATAAAGCACATATTCCTCAACACATATGACAAATCATGTTCTATTCCTACACAGACAACGTATGGCTTAACAAACACAGTCTGGTCTGACTAAGCACGGTCCGAAATGACAGACATGGTCTGGCCTAGCTTCAGACATCGTCTAGCCTAGCTTAATCATGGTCTATCTTGACTATGCGTTGTCTGACTGTGTTCCATACATGGTCTAGTCCAATACATATGCGTAGTCTGGTCCTAGACTTGTGTTGTCTGTCCCAAGACTTCACATAGTCTGTCTTAGACTGTTGTATGGTCTGGTCTTAGACTTTGCATGAGTCTTTTCAAGACTTAGCATGGTCTATTCCAAGACTGTACCATTTGATCTTATGAACTTAGCATGGTCTGTTCCAGAGCTTATTTTAGTCTGATTAAAATCATTTAGTGTTAGATAAATTGTTACGAGTTATCAAACAATTAAGACGTAAGTGAGAGATTAAGTGATTATACAATTGTCTGTTCTCACTTTGATTTCCTGAAATCACTTAGTCTAAAATCATTAGTTGATCAAATATTATCACATTTGTTATCATCAAAACATATCAAAGTATTAGGGATCAAACATCATCAAATGTCTTGGTTCTAACATAATTGATTACCAAAAGTCACAATTGATTACAATGTTGTTTTCAGATTTCAAAAATTTCTTTGTTTCAGTTGCAATCGATTACCATTGAGCTGCAATCGATTACAATTCAATCTCTGAAACTTAGAATTCATTCTATCTCAATTGCAATCGATTATCTTGCTTCTACAATCAATTATAATGGATGACAACAAGTTTTAATCATCTTCTGGTACACGGGATAATCGATTACACCTTAGCTCAATCGATTATATTTGGTATAACGATCATTTTGAAAGATTTCCAAGATCCATTCTTTGTCTAACTAACTCCAAATCTTTCTGACCCAGCCTATATATTTGAACCCATGGCATCTCGTGCAAAGAGACCAATATTCACAATATCATTTTTATCTTTCATTCACTTGTTCAAATCCAACTCCTTTGATTTTTTTCTCAAATTTGATATTACTCTAAAAAGCTCTCTTTGTTTCTACACATCAGTTAATCTCTTTTGAGTTTCTGAAAACTCATCTTGCTCATACTGCTATACCCATTTTGGGATTAAACCTATGAGCCCATTGTCACAATCGGGGTCACGACGGGATGGCGATTAAAATTGAAAGTATGGATCAGAGGAGTCGCCACAAATGTTTACTAAGGAAAACATCATAAAAACCTTTTTTAGAAAAAAAAATGGTTTTTGAAACCATATTTGAGTTTGGGAGTCCATTACGTGTAGGGAAGGTATTAGGTACCATACAACGTCCATCACAAAGACGATTACCTTTATAATTAAGCAAAAATCTTTTATAATTTTTAGATGTTTATCTCACCAAAACATTACTAGAAAAGAATAATTTATTTTTATGAAGATCAATTTTATTAAAGGAAAGAAGGAGATATACTATTTTTATTCTTTTTATTTTTAATTTAGGACTCTTGAGCTGTCGCAACTCATTTATCATAAAAAGACACTTGAAAAATTGACAGAGGTGTACACCCAAGTCAATTCATCTTTATTATTTTTTTTTAAATGATTTTAATTTAAAAAACTATTGATAATTAAAAAAAAAAAAGTGCAACTTAGTAATATGGTGGTGTAAATAGAAAGCTGGCCCAAAACTCAGAAGTTTGTAATTTAGTAATATGGAGGGTGTAAATAATAATCTGGTTCCAAAACGTGAAAGCTGTATGTTAGTAATATGGGAGGTGTAAATAAAAGACTGGCCCAAAACATGAAAGTCATAATTTAGTAATATGGAGGGTGTAAATAGTAATCTAGCCCAAACAAATGTGTTGCAATTTAGTAATGCTAGATGATGTAAATAGTAGACTTGGCCCAAAACGAAAAATAAAAACTTTAGGGGTTCTCATCTCCCTCGTTCAGTTACTTGGTTGACCTAGAGTTCGCGAGAGCAGAGAAAAAAAAGGGGAAAAGGGCGAGGTTTGGCTGGCGACTACGGTGGAGGACTTGGCGGCACAAGAGGGGTGTGAGGGCAAGGACGCGGACGGTGGCTGGTGAGGCGAGGTCGCGGGGGGTGATGACGGCGTGAGGGTGTTTGGTGAGGGAGAGGGCGGCGCGAAGGTGTTTTGCGGAGGGAGAGGGGAAAGGGTGCGAGGCCGGGGAAAAGGTCGCGGCGGCTTGCACGGTGGCTAGAACCCAGGTGTTCTCTGTTCTCTTTCAATCTCTTTTTCTCTTTCTCTTTGGCTTTGAATTGATTGTTCTGTTTAATGATTTGATGTGTTTGATTGGTTTATGCGATTGGGTTCTCTGATTTGCTTCTCTTGCAATAAACTTGTGATTCTATTCTTTTGTAGCTATGTTTATGTTTGTATTTGGGATTGGATTCGATGATTTTGTTCGTCTCTATTTTGGGTTTTGTTTGGGATTGAGGATTGAACTCAATGATTCTGGTTGAAGTGTTCTTGGTAATTGTCTCTGCTCATGCTCATGTCTCTGATCAGGTTTCTATCTGTTTTTGGTCTGTCTGTTTATGAGCTTATGATCCTGATTTCTCTTTAATGGTTTGATTAATTTAAAAATCACTCGTTTTGATCCGTGCGCGATAGTGGATCAAATTGGCATCGTTGCCGAGGATTCTTGTTGTTATTAATCAATATTAGAGTCATAGGTTTAATGTTCTCGCGTTTAGGCCCTAGTTTCCCCACGATTTTGGCCAATTCGCGTTTAGAGTCGAAAAAATCGATTTTTGGAAAAATTGTATCCAATTGCAAATCTTTTTTCCCTATTGGGACCAAAAAAATCATGCGATCAATAGTCCCTTACTCTAAAAGAGTACAGGGTTCCGACCTCAAATTGCCAAATTCCTCTTTTTTCTATTTTTAATTAATTTTTTACTATTTTCATAGTGTCGAAAAAACCCAAAAAAATTCTCAAAATTCTAATTTCACTTCATTAGATTAATTTTGGTGTTTTTATATTTTTTTGAATTTAATCATTTTCCTTCATTCTATTTGTTTTTGCATTTTGACAATTGTTGCTGCATTGCTGCATTAGTCCTGGCTACTAGGTCTTCTTGTTCTAATCTTTTTGATTATGATCCTGAGGTAGAAAGAACTTTGCACACACGATGTAGAGCAGTCCAGGCTAGCAATAGTTCATCACCCGTAATTGATTCTGACACTGATTCTAATTACTTGCATAACTTGTTTGATTCAGATTCTGAAATTGTTTTTGATATGGCTGACCAAAGAACTTTAAGGCAGTTGGCTGCCCCTGATGTGAATTACAATGGTCTATGCATTGAGTATCCTGAAGTTGTTGCACCTTTTGAATTAAAATCTGGTTTGATACACTTGTTGCCAAAGTTTAATGGTCTTGTAGGTGAGGATCCGCATAAGCATCTGAAAGAATTCCAGGTTGTGTGTTCTACACCTTTGAGGCCTGAAGGAATCACTAAAGACCATATCAAGTCGAGAGCCTTTCCGTTTTCACTACGGGTGCTGCCAAGGATTGGTTATACGATCTTGAACCGAATTCTATCAAAACTTGGAATGATTTGAAAAAAGTCTTCCTAGAGAGATACTTTCCTGCCTCCGGAGTTGCATCAATCGAAAAGGATATATGTGGTATTAGACAAGGTAATGAGACATTGGCCGAGTATTGGGAAAGATTCAAACAGTTGGTATCCAGGTTGTCCTCAACATCGATTACGAAGCGATTACTTATCCAATACTTTTATGAAGGATTGCTACCTATGGATAGAAACATCCTTGATGCTGCTAGTGGTGGAGCACTTGTTGATAAGACTCAAAGAGATGCCAAAACCTTAATTCGAACATGTCACTCAACTACCAACAGATTCACAACCAGAAATAATTCTATGGTCCAAACAAGGAGTGTGAACGAAATTCAGGTTTCCTCCAACAAAGCTTTAGAAACCAAAATTGACGAGCTCACCTCCTTAGTGAAACAGATTGGCGATAGGTAAACTTCAACCAGCAGAACCTTGTGCGGTATTTGTACTTCGCCGAACACCCGACCGACACATGTCCTATTTTGCAAGATGAGTCGATTCACGAGTTACCCAAGCTTATGCAAAGCAACCCTTTATGGAAACAATCGAAACAGGTACAACAACACTCCCGACTTTGTCCACCAACAAATACCATCCCAATTGGAGGAACCATCCCAACCTTCAATATGGAAACCAAAGAGCCCACACAACAACAACTAGTGTTACCCCTTCCGCAACCACAGGACACTCCACCAGCTACCACTACGTACCTTCCGGACCTTCATTAGAGGACCTGGTCAAGCAACTAGCTGTTAACAATCTTCAGTTTCAACAAAGAACAGAATCTAGCATTCAAACCTTGTAGACACAGATTGGACAGCTTGCCACCTCAATGAATACCATGCAAGCCCAAGGATCGAACCAACCTCCTGCCCAAACAGTTGTGAATCCAAAAGGTCCTAATGCTAATGTGAGTGCTATTTCCTTGCAATCTGGAAAGGTTACAGAACCAGCCCCCGAAAAAGATAAAAAAAATTATTGAGGTAACATCTGAACCTTCTCCATCTGAACCTTCTCCACCTTCTTCATTGTGGCGTAAAACTGAAAAAAATAAAGAAAAAGAGTATGTTCCACCAATCCCCTTCCCACATAGAGTTCTGAAAAATAAAAGGATTGAGGAGGGAGACAAAGAGAGAGAGATCTTGGATGTTTTCAGAAAAGTTGCGGTAAACATTCCGCTTCTTGAGGTAATTAAGCAGGTTCCAAAGTGTGCAAAGTTTTTGAAGGATTTGTGTACAAATAAGAGGAGGATGAAGGGAAGTGAAAGAGTCAACTTGGGAAGAAATATTTCTACTTTTATTCAACCCAAGCCTTCATATGAAAAAGTTACCGGCGAGCAAAATGTTTCAGCTCTCACTTAGGTCTTGCCGCAAAAGTGCAAGGACCCGAGAACTTTTGTTATTCCCTGTACCATCGGGGATAGTAAATTCGAGAATTGCATGCTTGATTTAGGAGCGGGCATTAATGTTATGCCTACTTCTGTTTAAAATAACCTTTGTCTTGGTCCTTTGCAGCATACAGGTTTAATCATTCAACTGGCGAACATGAGCAATACCCGCCCCGCGAGAGTAGTGGAAGATGTCCTTGTTCAAGTTAACGATTTGATTTTTCTTGTAGATTTCTACATTCTGGACATGGAAGGAGAAACTAAGTCAAGCAGAGCTCCCATCATTTTAGGCAGACCGTTCATGAAAACAGAAAAAACAAAAATTGATGTTGACAATGGAACCATGTCCATGTAATTTGGTGACATTGTCACGAAATTTAACATTTTCGATGCCATGAAACATCCCTTGGAAGAGCATTCTATTTTTCATATTGAATTGATCTCTAAATTGGTTGATGACACTTGTTCTGAATTATTTTCACTTGATTTTCCATCTTTATTGGGTTTTGATGATGTTTTCTCATGTGCTGATTATACTGACACTAACCTTTGTGTTGTATGTGCTGAGATTGATTCTGTCTTGCAGGGTAACATGTTTCCTACAGGTGAAGTTATTGTCGATGAAGTTATTTATGTTGCTGATGTGCTCGACATCCCGGCTGCCCCAAACACTCCATCCATCGAGCAACCCCCGTCCTTAGAGTTGAAACAACTCCTTGAAAACCTGAAATATGCCTATTTGGAGAGTAATGAAAAACTCCCTGTTATAATTTCTTCCAACCTTGATTTCGATCAAGAAAATAATCTTTTGCAGGTTTTGAAGAAGCACAAGAAGGCGATTGGGTGGACATTAGCTGACATCCTAGGTATTAGTCCTTCCATGTGTATGCACAGGATTTGGCTTGAGGATGGTGCGAAAACAGTAAGGCAGCCCCAAAGGAGGCTTAATCCTTTGATCCTCAATGTGGTGAAGAAAGAGGTAACCAAACTCTTGCAAGCAAGTATCATTTATCCTATCTCTGACAGTAAATGGGTAAGGCCAGTACAGGTTGTACCTAAGAAATCTGGACTCACCGTGGTGAAAAACGAAAAGAATGAACTTGTTCCCACTAGAGTTCAGAACAGTTGGAGAGTTTGTATTGATTACAGGAGGTTGAACCAAGCTACTAGAAAGGATCACTTTCCTTTACCGTTCATTGACCAAATGCTTGAACGGCTTGTTGGTAAATCACATTACTATTTTCTTGATGGTTTTTCAGGTTATTTTCAGATTCATATTGCACCTGAAGATCAAGAAAAGACCACTTTTACTTGCCTATTCGGTACTTTTGCAAACAGGAAGGACTGGAGCCGCCATCTAGAAGATGCACTTTGGGCTCAAAGAACAGCTTTCAAGACACCCATAGGGATGTCTCCTTATCGACTTGTTTTCGGTAAGGCATGTCACCTGTAGAGATAGAACACCGTGCTTATTGGGCGGTGAAAAGTTGTAACTTGGAAATGCAACAAGCAGGTATTGAAAGAAAACTACAATTACAACAGCTTGAAGAGTTTAGGCTAGAGGCTTATGAAAGCTCTAGGATTTATAAAGAGAAAACCAAACACTTCCATGATAAAATGATTTATAGGAAGGAATTCTCTGTGGGCCAATAGGTCTTACTGTTTAACTCCCGCCTTAAGCTTATGGCTGGGAAACTTCGATCCAAATGGATTGGCCCTTTTGTTGTTACTAATGTTTTCCCTTATGGTGCAGTAGAAATTAAAAGTGCAGGTACTAACAAAGTTTTCAAGGTTAATGGGTAGCGCCTGAAGCTATTCCATGAAAGTTCGAGTGCTCGAAGATGCAACCATAGAAGAGCTTTCTTTGGAAGCGCCCAACTACACCGCAACTTGATCGGGGGCACCCTTTCCTTTCTCTCACTCTTACTTTATAATTGAGTTCTTTTCATTGAGGACAATGTATGTCTTAAGTGTGGGGGAGGGAACCATTTGTTTTTGTTTTTGTTTGTTTTTGCTTAAAAAAAAATTGGAAAATGCATGTTTTTTTTCATTGATTATCTTGCTACAATTGTGAGTATTCTCTCTGTTCTTTGTCGAAAGACTTGTGGTGTGATGTGACTGATTCTTTTTGCGCATTCTTAGTTTGTATGTTTGACTAAACCCTAAATTGTACATCACTAGTGGAAGATCACTAACCCTTGTGAGATTTTGAGCCTAATAATGGATAACATCAAAAATCCATCTCTTTCTTTCTTGTGTGATTTCACTCATGTTTGTTAGTCTCTAAAACTTGAATTGACTCTTGTTGAAGCTTTTTGTTTACTTGTGCACACTGAAATGATAAAGACATCTTGTTTTGTTTTGTTTCTTTTACCTAGTTAGACAAAAAGCCAACCTTGATAATATCATCCCTTTGTTTGGAAGCCCCTTTGAGCCTATTATCCTTTTTTGTGTTTGAAACTCATTACAAGCCAAAAAGTGAAAAACAATGTTATCACCCTATTCAAAGGGTTGAAAGGGTCTTGTATAGAGTTGTGTGGGGTTGAACATTGTTGTTATGATGTTGGTTGGCAAAAAAGAAAAAAAAAATAGAAAAGAAAAAAAGAAAGGAAAAAAAAAATAGAGAAGGATGTCAATGCTAGTCCTTCTGAAAAAAAAGAAGAAGAAGAAAGAGAAGAATAAAAGGAAAAGGAGAAGAGAAATAAGTTGTGAGGTTGTTGTTCAATCGCCATTGAGATATTATTTAGTTCAACTCCCGCAATTCTTTCAATTTTCTTTTAACTCTTTGAATTTTAGCTTAGTACCCCTTTAGGATGTATCTCACCCTAACCTTGGCCAAGTTACAACCATAATAAAAGTCCTTTTGATCTTTGTGTGCAATGTATTTCAAATTGTGAATGTTAGAGTCTTTTCAAGCTTATGGTAGTACTATCTCTCATGTTGTGCTTTGAGTGTAAACAAGAACCTAAACACTTGAGAGTTGAGTGGAAACAGATTTATCTTGTGAGGATCTTGATGCTTTTGATGTACTTTTTGGTAATCTATTTTTCATATTTACTTTGACTGTCACAAAAGAGTTACTCACTAATGTCATATTCTTTAAGCTTAGAATTAGGAGTTTGCTTGCACTTTGTATCCTGATAACCTCTGAGTTTGCATGCTCTGTTTCGTTTTTGTTTTGAAGTTTTTCTGTTTTGAATTTTTAATTTTGCTCGGAGTGCAAAAGTTTAAGTGTGGGGGAATTTAATCAGTGCATCTTCATGCACATTCTTCTACTGTTATTCTTAGGAATTTCCTTAGTTTATTTCATTAGTTTCACCATTTTAGTGTGTTTTCATATTTAAGTTTGTTTCTAGCTTTATTTAATTTTCGTATTTTATATTCAGCATTAGCATCTTTCAATGGAAAATTCATAACTGGAGCTACAGGAATCGGATTGAGGTGTTCTAATATTCGTTGGAAAGATAAAAGAAAGAGCTACAACTTTCATGTTGGAATCAGAAGCTGATTCGGATTTTAGAAGGCTTGAATAATTCGTCGAAGTTGCAAACGTTAGGAAATAATTTGTTTTGGGTCAATTTTATGGGCTTGGTTTGTATTTTCCGACCTGGTTCAGATTGTTAGTGAAACTCTCATTCTATTAAAATGCTAGGGCCGGCACTGCACTCATTCACTATTCACGCAACACTACTCACTCATTATTCACGAAATTTTTTGGAGAGTTTTGAGCAATTGTAATGGAGAACTAATTTTCGAAGAATCGATCTACTGTAATCGGATTCCACTTTGAGATTCTTTTATAAATTCCATATCAATCTGCTTCCTTTGATTTATTCCAATAATCTCAATTATTTGATTAATTTGATTGTTGTTATAGGATATAAATCTTAAATTCGATTGGTTATTTGATCTTGAATCAATTTTGCGTTAACATAGCTTTTGCATTATCGCGTTTGATCAGATTGCGTTTGCTTAATTCACAATAGTTTTTAATCCATTTGCTTAAATCGGAATTCAGGATCATACGCCGTATAATTTCTATTGCGCTTGTCAGTGGTTATTATAGTCGAATAGGATTAGACCCGTTTAGGGAATTGGAATTTATAGGGATCAATGATAAGTCGGAAGTCGATACAGTAGGTTGATTCGCTTTAGCTTATTCGATAATCACAATTTATTTTAATTCCTTTTACTTGAAATCGTAATCTAAACCCCCCATTAATCGTTACTGCATTGATTAATAATAATACAAGAATCCTTGAGAACGATACTCGAGTTGTCATTATCGTAACTATATTTTCAAAATCACTCGTTTTGATCCGTGCGTGACAGCGGATCACTTGCCAATTTATATTCTTTTTGTCTCTTGAAGCAAAGACCAAGGTTAGGTGTACTAAGTAGATATCTAAAATTTCTTTTTATTATAGATAGATGTACCTCCCTTGGACCAAACTGAAACCTTGAGCAAAGGCAAACGTTAAACATTATGTCTGGTCTGGATGCAATTAAATATAGTAGTGACCCAATCATGCCCTTAAATTGAGTGACATCTACTTTCTTTGATTCTTCATCAATTCCAAGTGATGTGGTAGGATGCATTGGTGTTTTCATTGCTTTGGCATCATCCATCTTGAATTTCTTCAAGAGTTCTTTCACATACTTAGTTTGATGTATGAATAGTCCTTTATGTGTCTGCTTGATCTGCAATCCTAGGAAGAACTTAAGTTCTCCCATCATACTCATTTCGAATTCAATCTACATTAGGGTAGAGAACTCTCCACAAAGTTTTTCAATAGTAGCACCAAAAATAATATCATCAACATAAATTTGGACAATAATGAAATCACAGGAATAGTTCTTGCGGAATAGTGTAGTATCTATCTTTCCTCTTATGAAATCATGTTCAATTAGAAAGAAACTTAGTTTTTCATGCCAAGCTCTTGGAGCTTGCTTAAGACCATACAAGGCTTTGTTAAGTTTAAATACATGGTCTAGTAAGACAGTACTCTCAAACCCAGAGGGTTGTTCTGCATAGACTTCTTCCTTGATTACACCATTGAGAAATGCACATTTTACATCCATTTGATATAGTCTCATGTTTCTATGAGCAACAAAGGAAAGTAAAATTCTAATTGCCTCAATGTTGCAACCAGAATCGCGGCGGGACGGCGATAAAAATCGAAAAGTATGGATCAGAGGAGTCGCCACCAATGTTTATTAAGGAAAACATCAGAAAAACCTTTTTTAGAAAAATGGTCTTTGAAACCAGATTTTGAATTCGGGAGTCCATTACGTGTAGGGAAGGTATTAGCATCCTACAACATCCGTCACAAAGACGATTACCTTTAATTAATTAAGCGAAAATCTTTTATAATTTTTAGACATTTATCTCACCAAAACATTACTAGAACAAAATAATTAATTTTACTAAAAGAAAGAAGGAGATATACTATTTCTTTTTTTATTTTTTAATTTAGGACTCTTGAGTTGTCGCAACTCATTTATCCTAAAAATACTTTGAAAAATTGACAGAGATGTACACCCAAGCCAATTCATCTTTATTATTATTTTTTTGAAATGATTTTAATTTAAACAACTATTGATAATTAAAAAAGGAAAGAAACTTAGTAAAACGGGGGGTGTAAACAGAAATATGGCCCCACAACAAGAAGCTGTAATTTAGTAAACAGAGGTGCAAATAGAAATCTGGCCCAAAAACGAAGGTGTTGTGATTTAGTAAAATGGAGGTGCAAATAGAAATCTGGCCCAAAACCGAATGTGTTGTGATTTAGTAAACTGGAGGGTGCAAACAGCAAAATGGCAAGAAATGCGAAATTAAGTTTAGGGGTTTCTGACTCCTTCTCCATTCCATTCATTCAGCTACTTACACAACCTAGGGTTCGAGAGAGAGAAAGGGGCGAGATTGCGGGGAAGGAGGTCGCGGTGGCGGTGCTGGGCGCGAGGTCGCGGCGGCAAGGGGGAGGGGGGCTTGGCGGCGCAAGGGAGGGAGATTAAGGCCATGGTCGCAGGACGCGACGGCGCGGCAGTGACGTGGGTGCGCGAATGGCGCGTCGCGGTGGTGTAGGTGGTGAGAGAGGCTGACGGTGGCGGCACGAGGTCGTAGGGGGTGGGGCGTGATGGGGAAGGAGATCGAGGCGGCGATGGGTATTCCTCTTTTCTCCTTTTTTCTCTTTCGCTCTCTTCTCCTTTTTTTTTTGTTTCACTTTTGGCTTTCTCTTGATTTTCTTGCCTCTGATTTGATTTTCTGATGATTTGGCTTTGTAGTTTGGATTTGGTCTCTGTTAGCTTTGGATTAAGGGATTTGAACTCAATGATCTTGATGATGATTCTAATGTTAGTGTCTTTGGTATTGGTCTTTGTTCATGCCTCTATGTTTCTGGATCTGTTTTCGTTTTTTGGTTTTTCTTTTGTTTTTGGTATCTGCTTAATTTTTGGGATTCCACCATGATAGGTTTGATTAATTTAAATTTAAACATGGCATTTTCTTTTAGATTCATATTTCGACATCATTTTGAGCAAATGGATTTGAGCAAGATATTACACTGATTATAAACAAACATAGAAAAAGCTAATATTCATGAAAGTTACATGATGATTGAAAAAAGAGAAACCTGTTTGCTGTATTGTTGTTTCTGTTTCTAGTTCTGGTTTTTGTTCTTGTTTTTTGTTCTTGCTGTTCTGTGTTGGTTTTTTTTGCTTGCTGTCTCTGTTGCCTCTTTCTTTTCTCTGATCTTTTTCCTCTTTTATGCTTGCTGTCTCCTCTTTTCCTTTTGCCTGTTTTTCTTCTCTCTTATCTGAGTGTTTTTCTATCTTATGCTTGTTGTCCTCTCCTCTTTTTTTTTTTGATCTCCCTCTCTTTTCTTTTTTTTTTTATCTGTGTCTCCTTTTCTTTTTGATGCTTTCTCCTCCTTTCTTTTTTTTTTTTCCTCTGCTGATCACCTCTATATATAGGCAGGAGGTTTCCTTCCTAGGAGGGTTTGCTCTCAGCTTTCCTTCCTTTGGTGGGTTTCCTCATTTTAATCCAATTTTATATTTGTTGCTTGCAGCAATCTCTGAATTAGCCACCCTAGGTGATGAGCCTAGTTGCCAATTGATGATGAAGCTGCTGATGGAGCTGCTTGGGATGAAGCTGTTGATTGATTTGTTTGTTTTGCTGCTTCTTTTCCAATTGATGAAGTTGTTTGATTGATCTTCTTTTCTTTTTTTCTTCTTGCTGCTTCCTTTATTTCTTTGAACAAAATTGGCTTGTACTATTTTTTGACTTGTAAGCTTGTTGAAGCTTTATTTCAATTTTGTAGCAAAAATTTGTAATAACCTTGTGATAGAGGAACACGAATGGAATGACACAAGATTGGTCTCATGAACCTTTCTTCTCTTTTTTCCTTCTCTCTTCTTCTTCTCTTTGTTTTTGGCAAGATGCCAATTGTGAAACAACAAATAATAATAATAATAATAATAAAATAACGTAATTAACCGGACAAAATTGGGTGTTGACACTCAAGTCTAGCTACTAAAGCATATGTCTTCATGTAATCTATACCTTCTTGTTGTGAATAACCTTTGGCCACTAATCTAGTCTTGTTTCTCACAACCTTACCATTTTCGTCAAGCTTGTTGTTGAATACCCATTTGGCACCAACAACTTGTTGTTTGGTAGCTTTACTAGTTTCCAGACATCATTCTTTTGAAATTGGTCCAGCTCTTCTTGCATGGTGATAATCGCTTTATATACGTAAATATTGCATCAGATTTTGTAGTGATTATTCAACTTTCTCAGGAATTTTAGCTTAGTTTGAAATCATTTAATATAGATTTGTATAGTTTGATAATTCTAACCCTAGGAAGTTATTTTGTGAGAAATATACTCTAATTTATGTGTGCGAGCCTAGATTCAACAAAGAAAGGAGAATACAAGAAGAAGACATGACTCGCTAAGCGACACATCTCGCTCGCGCTTCTTCCCTCGAGCGCAATGTGAGAAGCTACGCGAGCTAGGCGGCCTATGACGCGCCGAGCGCCACATTGTGCTAAGCGAAGTTTTCATTCGAACGAAGACTCGCTTAGCGAGACATAGCGCTTAGCGGAAGTTGCTTTCGAATCGAATATGCGCTGAGCGGAAGATTGCACTTAGCGAAACACATTTCGAGATGCATTATGCGGTGTTTTGCGCTTAGCGGAAGTTTGCGCTAAGCGAGGCTTCGACTATATAAGCTTGCACTTGAAGAATTTTGAAGTATTCGGACTTTTTTTGGATTGGTTGAGCTGCTTCCTCTGTTTTCCTCTGTTCTCTTCATCTCCTTTTGTAACCTTTTCAAGGCTTCTCATGACAATGAGAGGCTAATCTATTAGTGTTGAGGACTTGGAACTAGGTGCCGATCATGTAAACGCTATTCTTCATATCTATTCATTGAAATATTCAGTTTAATGTTCATTTCTCTATCTTTATTCTTGTTATATGATTGGATCGATTATATATGCATGTTTTAGAGTTTACCCGCCATTGACAGATGTCTTTGTTGAACTTGGAACCGAGTTTGAACTCTAATGGAGTGTATTTCTAGACATAGGATAGACTCCATTAGCTTCACAAAGATCTCTAAGCTTCATCAAACCACTCAACCGAACTTACCGAGACATCGGAAGTGAGGTTGAGCAGCTTTAGGCTTGATTTGATGAGAGATCACGTTTTGAGCACTTTTAGATCGAAGTTAATCCGAACTATTAATGTGAATGGAGAATATTTCTTATATGTTTACATGGGAAGCAAACCGGTTGACCCAAATCCTCAACATATCCATTATTCCATTCTATAACTCAAGCACGCCAACTGTTCGATCATTGTCCTGAATCAACATTGTCATTTTTATTGTTTATAGTTAGTGTTAACTGTAGTGTTTAGTGAAATTTCTGTTATTATTGATGTTTCAAGAACAACCAACTATAAAAACCAAACTAATGTTTAGGAATTGATTACTTTACTGATAGTCAAATACGGACAATTCCCTGTGGATTCGATACTGGGATCTTCCCTTTTAAACTACTTGTGCGATATTTGGTACGCTTGCCAAAATAGTCCAACAAGTTATTTGGCGCCGTTGCCGGGGATTTGTTCATGGTATTCGGCGATTAGTATTCATGTCAATCTTAATCATTAGTTCAATTTTGTCTATTGTATAATTGTACTTAGTTTATATTCATTGTATGCTTAGAGAACATGCATCCTGGGTTTTTGTTCTTCAGTTGTTTGATACGTGCTTAGCGCTAACTAGCGCTCATCGCAAATTCATTGATGTTCATCTTGCTGTTTCTGTGTTCATGGATCTGCGCAAATTCATTGATGTTCATCTTGCTGTTTCTGTGTTCATGGATCTGGGAATTTTCCAGATTCATGCGCCGCTAAGCGAGTCTTCTCGCTAAGCGCGACTATTGTTTTTGTAATTCGCTTAGCGGGAAGTATCGCTACGCGAACATATGCTTCGAACTTAAGCATCTAGGAGGCTCACTAAGCGCACACTTGTGCTTAGCGAAAGTTTGCCTCGAACTAGAGGTTCGCTAAGTGCAAGCTTGCGCTTAGCGAAATTTTGCCTCGAACTAGAGGCTCGCTAAGCGCAAGCTTGCGCTTAGCGCTTGAGCCCTGTTTTGCTCTGTTTTCCTTTCAAATTTTGCCCTGTTTTTACTCTGTTTTCATTTTCACCTCTACTCTATATTATTATGTATGTTTTCCTTTTTGCTTTCAATTTCCATGTAGTGACAGGTGTTTACTGAGTGCGACACAGCGCTTAGCAAATACCTTTGTTCTAATTGATTTGCTTTGTTGTTGTAATTTTCATTTTGAGTACAGATGACTCCTAAATTTCGCAACAACCGCGGCGCATCTTCTTCTAGAACACCACCTGCACCACCTGTGCCACCTACATCTCCTGCACCTACTGCCACGCACGAAAGGGTTATCTATCCCTATGACGCAAATCGTTTCTCTTCCTTTGAAGCACAAGAGAGATTTGAGAATGAACTCATGGGCCGGGGGACTCATTGTAGAGCGGCCTGTAAAGATTGCTACAGGTGACTATGATGTCTTCCGCAATGAGCTGCATCGCCGTGGCTGGCTCAAAAAGCTATGCTGCCTTCCAGATAAGTCCATTGATGAGCCTCTAGTCAAGGAATTCTACGCCAACATTTATGAACCGGAGGGAGAATACAAGGTGGCCAACCGGCAATGCAAGGTTCGGGGGAAGACCATTCGCTGGGATGGTGTAGTTATCAACCGCCTTCTACAAACCCCTCCGATCCTCGTAGGCGACACTGGGAAAACTCAATTTGACATTTTCCTCAGCCAATACAAAGACCCCAAGGTTATCACAGCGTTGTTATGCATACCAGGCAAGGGATATGTCAAGAACAAAGAGGGAGCCATTACGAAGATTGTGCGGCCAGATATGACCACCCTGACTCAAGCGTGGTCCGCTTTCTCCTACTACACATTGGCGCCCACATTGCACACCTCTGACGTTACAATGGAGAGAGCCGAATGGATATATGCTCTTATTATGAAGATGGATATGAATGTGGGTAGTTTCATATCCAATCAGATTTCTGTCATGGCTCACTCCAGAGTCAGCCAATTGGGTTTTCCGACTCTCATTTCAGCATTGTGCAATGCAAAAGGGGCTAGCTCCAGCACTCCAGTCTTGGTTAAGCTAAGTCCTCCAATCACTTTCAAGTATATATGCACCTTCTGCTACAATGAGGCCGATCCTAACAGACCTGAGCTCCCTCCCAACACTCAGAAGCGACCTCGCACAAAGACAGTTTCTGAGAGTTCTTCATCTACCGCTTGGTCGCGGCCGTACCCGAACCAAATAAAAACAATTAAATGCAGTAACTAGAAAGTGATCCTAGGTTGTCTCCTAGTGAGCAGTGATCAAACAAACGTTCATAACACTTAACAACAATAAAATAGTAACAAATGGGGGGGTTTCTTTGTTTTAATAATTTAAACAGCAAGCAACTTGAATTAAAAATAACAGAACTAAAACGTGTTGTTTCCCCTTGATTCAAAAGCAAGCCTCTTATCCTAGGTTACGAGAATCTATCCCTAATCAATTCAGCCACTTAATCCAACTCGGAATTAATTTACTAAGCGAAAATTAATATAAGGTTTTCATTATGTGATTAAGCAACACATACACCAATTAATTCCTCTCACAGGTCCATTAAGCATGAACATTAATTAAGCACGAGACAATTAATCAAGCATTAAACATGCATGGATTAATATCAAAGAACAAACACGAATAATTGGTGAAGGGGAAAAACTAATCAAAAATTAACATTAATAACAAAACCTCCAAGAGAGCTAGTGCTTAATCCTCAAGAGAAAACAACACTGAAATTTAACCTTCCATTCAAATTAAACAAAGAATCGAAACGTAAACAGAAAAACTGAAAATGAAACAGAAACAAAATGCGAATGAAACTGCAACGAAGACTCATGTGAAACTAAAAACAGAAATTGCAAAACGGAAATGAAACTAGAAAACAGAAAACGAAAACAAGAATAGAAGACGAAACGAAATCGAAATGGAAATCAAAACGAACCAACAATGAAGAACGAAAATGGAAACGGAAACGGAAACAGAAAATGAAAAAACTTTGCTCTACACGAACAGTAGCATGCTGGGGACGTGAACAGTAATTCCTCAACAGTCCAAATGAAACTAAAAACCTCCCAGCCCCCTCTCCATGATGGCTGCCCTTCTTCTTGTCTCACTAAAAGTCACTTAGGCCCACAAAACCCTAGGCTACTAATCTGATTTGGGCCCATAAAAAATCTGATGCGGCCCAATTACAAAATACAGCAATAAAATGAAATAAAATAAAACTGGACGACAAATAAAACTAAAACAATCTCCTCTCTTCAAGCCCAAATTGGTTCAGCCCAATTCTAGATCCAAGCCCAATTGCTTATAATTCTCCTGAAATTAAATTAAAATACAGACTTAGTCAAAAAGGCCCAAATGATAAAACTGCATAATTAATTTGACAATTAAGGCTAATCAGTAATTAAAATGATGACAAAAAGGGGTAAGAAATAGGAGAAAATAATGACACATCAAATTCCCCCACACTTAGCCTTTTGCACTTCTGGGTAAAATCATGAAACAGAGCAAGGAACAAATCCAGAGACATCAAAGAGAGAGAAACACAAAAAACATTTACATACTTTTCAATGAATCCAAAGGAATGAAAGGAATAGGCAACATCCAACACAACAAGAGTTAAAGAGTCAAGAAAGTTATCCCATGACAATAACATCATTTCTTGCACTGAATTGTTGGGAGTTGGAGGCCATCTTCTCAATCAGGTTTCTAGCCTCAGCAGGGGTCATATCACCAAGAGCTCCACCACTAGCAGCATCAATCATGCTCCTTTCAATGCTATTTAGACCTTCATAAAAATACTGGAGCAACAGTTGCTCAGAAATCTGTGGTGAGGGCAGCTTGCACACAATTTCTTAAACCTCTCCCAGTACTCATACAAGCTCTCTCCACTAAGTTGCCTGATGCCTGAAATGTCTTTTCTGATTGCAGTGGTTCTGGATGCAGGAAAGAATTTCTCCAAGAACATCCTCTTGAGGTCATTCCAACCAAAGGATGACACTGGAGCAAGGCAAGACTGAGCCAA
This sequence comes from Amphicarpaea edgeworthii, assembly GCA_014843725.1. NCBI lineage: Eukaryota > Viridiplantae > Streptophyta > Magnoliopsida > Fabales > Fabaceae > Amphicarpaea > Amphicarpaea edgeworthii. The sequence continues at coordinate 15,913,324 of CM026325.1, read as the reverse complement.
TCCTTTGCCACTCCCTCTAGAGAGTGAGGAAAAGCCTTCAAAAAGATATGATCTTCTTGGACATCAGGAGGCTTCATGGTTGAACATACTATGTGAAATTCCTTCAGATGTTTATGCGGATCCTCACCTTGCATGGCCATGAAACTTAGGAAGCAAATGTATCAGTCCAGTCTTGAGAACATATGGGACATCCTCATCAGGGTATTGAATGCACAAGCTTTCATAAGTGAAATTAGGTGCAGCCATCTCCCTAAGTGTCCTCTCACGAGGTGGAGGTTGGGCCATGTTCTCAGTATGAATATCAGCAGCAGAATGCTCAGAATCAGAACGCTCAGAATTTGCAATAGAATGTTCAGAGTTGTTTACACTAAGACTATCAAAACTAAGACTATCTATATGCTCACTATGCCTAACTAATCTATGAAAGGTCCTATCTATTTTAGGATCAAAAGGTAGTAAATTATCCGGATTTCCCCTAGTCATGCACTATATGCAGCAAATCATGTATTTTCCAGACAAGCACAAGTAGGGGTAAAACTGGAACTGTACTCAAACAATATCCAAATGAGCTGAAAATTTGTGAGTAACTCCCTAAAATCATAAAAAGATAGCACAAAAAAAATCAGACAAAAATTCAAAGTCTAACTATATAAACTAAAAATTCAAAGTTTGAAAAAATAGGGCAATAATACTTAAAAATAAAAAAAACTTAGTAAGCAGCCTCTTTTTGGAATTCTGATGGGAAATTCAATTCTACCCCAAATTCATATATAATAATACTCATTCTGATACTTGGAGCAAAAGTTATGACCGTTTTGAGTTTTGCTTAACACAAATTCCCAAAATTTTTGTATCTCTCAAATTCAGCCACACCAAATGCTTCTGGTATTTTTCACACAAAATATGGATCAAAAGAAACTATCACAAAAAAAATCAGCCAAAAAGGACAACTCTAGCTACCAAAACAAAAATCGGCAATTAATTAGAAAAGTCCGACACTATTCACAGCAAAAACAGAGGACTAGTAGAAATAAATCCTCACAACAGCAGCAAATTGAAGTTCAAACACAGAACAGAAACAGAGCAATACAATGCATAGTTGCTGTTCAATTTGAAATTTGTTGTTCAACTTGTTGCAGGGAAACACACAACAACAGAAACACACAATTTAACAGACAGAAGACAAACAAACACAACACTACACACCTGAACACAATAACACTAAGCAACAGAAATGAACTACACACAACCACAAAACACAAACACAATTATGAACCTTTGATTGGAACTACTGCTCCCCGGCAACGGCGGCAAATTTGGTCGAGGCCGTACCCAAACCAAATAAAAACAATTAAATGCAGTACTAGGAAGTGATCCTAGGTCGTCTCCTAATGAGCAGTGATCAAACAAGCGTTCATAACACTTAACAACAATAAAACAGTAGCAAATGGGGGGGGGGGGGGGGGGGGTTTCTTTGCTTTAATAATTTAAACAGCAAGCAACTTGAATTAAAAATAACAGAACTAAAACGTGTTGTTTCCCCATGATTCAAAAGCAAGCCTCTTATCCTAGGTTACGAGAATCTATCCCTAATCAATTCAGCCACTTAATCCAACCCAGAATTAATTTACTAAGCGAAAATTAATACAAGGTTTTCATTATGTGATTAAGCAACACATACACCAATTAATTCCTCTCACAGGTCCATTACAGAATAATTGGTGAAGGGGAAAAACTGATCAAAAATTAAGATTAATAACAAAACCTCAAAGAGAGCTAGTGCTTAGTCCTCAAGAGAAAACAACACTGAAAATTTAACCTTCCATTCAAATTAAACAGCAACTGGAAACGTAAATAGCAAAATGCAAAACAGAAACGAAAACAAGAATAGAAGACAAAAACGAAACTAGAAATGGAAACTGAAAACGAACCAACAATGAAGAGCGAAAATGGAAACGGAAGCAGAGAATGAACAAAAACGCTGCTCTACATGAACAGTAGCATGCTGGGGACGTGAAAAACCTTTTCTGAATAGTGAAAAATGAAACTAAACCTAACAGCCTCCTCTCTCCATGACTGCTGGGCCTTAAATTTGTCTCACTAAAAGTCACTTACACAAAACCCTAGGCTACTAATCTGATTTGGGCCCATGAAAATCTGATGCGGCCCAATTACAAAATACAGCAATAAAATGAAATAAAATAAAACTGGACGACAAATAAAACTAAAACAATCTCCTCTCTTCAAGCCCAAGCTGGTTCAGCCCAATTCCAGATCCAAGCCCAATTGCTTATAATTCTCCTGAAATCAAATTAAAATACAGAATTAGTCAAAAAGGCCCAAATGATAAAACTTCATAATTAATTTGGCAATTAAGGCTAATCAGTAATTAAAATGATGACAGAAAGGGGTAAGAAATAGGAGAAAATAATGACACATCATGAGCCTTGAGAGCTAAGGATTTGCCTTTTCTCATTTGAGTATCTCCTTGCAATTCTTACTCCTATAAAGTTAATATGCCCACCAACTCTTCTAGAGCTAGATAGTCCAAGTTCTTTAAAGCTGGAATGGCTATGACCTACAGTCTCCATTGTCTAAGCTAGCTATGAAGAATTTTGTCAATATGTTCGAAGTTCTCGAAACTTTTACCAAGGTTTCGGAGCTCGTTTAAAATTGTTTGAAATCTGGACATCATAGTAGAAATAGATTCATTTTCTTCCATGGTAAAGAGTTCATATTGTCTTGTTAAGACACTTACTTTGATTCTCTTTACCTGAGTGGAACCTTCATAAGTCATTATGAAAGTGTCCCACATCTCCTTTGCTGTCTTGAACTAGCTGACTTTCTTGTGCAAAGTTTTTGAGATACGACCAGAGATTGCATTCCTTACTCTAGAGTTGAGAAGGAATCTCTGCCTTTGTTTATCAATCCAAAGGTTTCTTGGAAGCTCATTTAGCTCTTCATCAAGTGGAATGTAGTTTCCATTTTCAACCACATCCAACATATCTATGTGGCATGACTCAAAGAATGGTTCCATTCTTTGTTTCCAATAGCCGAAGTTTTGACCCTTAACTATTGCATAGTCTGGTGCAAGACTTTTGCATGGTTTGGTCCAAGACTTTCGCATAGTTTGGTCCGAGATAACATTGTTTGGTTTAAAAACACTTTGGATGCTTGATTTATTATAAAATTGTATTCAGAAATTCAATAACATAGAGTGAGATGGAAGAGATTATACCAATAGTTTGTGATGAATTTTGGTTCCTAAAATTACTCAATTTCCAACCATTAGTTGATCAAATATTATCACATTCATTATCATCAAAGTCAATCAAAAGATTAGGGGTCAGACATCATCCAATGTCTTGGTTCTAACACATTCTATTTCTATTCATTAATATGATATGATCTTTTATTTTGTGCTAGAATGGGGTTGTAGTAGTTGCAAGCCACTACAAAAAAATTGCCCTATATCTATGGACATTTCTACGCACAAACACAATTTAGTGTAGGTAAAACTTAAAAAGATCTTCTAGTAGTAGTTGCATGCTTTGTTTTGATTCAGTTGGAAATTTTCTAAATCTTTTTCCAAGTATTTCATCTTTTGATTAGTTTGTAGCATTTCACCTTTTGCCTCCTTGTTTATAATTTGAGAAAATTTTCTAATATCATAATTGTTACAGGACCAAAGCATAATAGACTTCTCCATAAAATTTAATGGTTGCATTTTGTTGTTTTGGTGCTTCATGATTCTAGATGTTTGATATAAGAAATTATGGTGGGTTTTATTGAACTCTTGAACAGAGTTGGAGAATAGAGACAAAATATCTTTGCTATTTCCAAGCTTTGTCTAGAGTCTACTTCCTAAAGCTTTTATAGTTTGAGTATCAACAACTAAGCTAATCTTTCATGTTGTAGATAATATTATTGATAATTCTTATATTTTCATTCATGGGCAGATGAAATACTTGTGCTTATGGGAAGTATGTATGAAACATTGAGCAAGTTTGAAAAATCATTGGACACATAAGAAGTTGTCTGCATTATGGACAGGACTACGGTGAGTACATTCTTAATTTTTATTATAGCATGACACTTTTTTAGTTAACGATTGGTAGTTTTTTGCAAGATATATTTGAAGCAACTGAATTTAATCCTTTAGTTTCATCCAGCTTTGATGTTGTTGTAAAGCATGAATTATGCATATTTTTAATCAAGTTTCAAATTCATCAGATTTTTGCAACTTTGTGCAGCAAGTATTGTGTTCTGTTCTTTTTCATATGCATTTTACGATAATCATTTTGACTATATGCTAAGGGAATGATTTTATATGTTTTCACATCATTCATGTTAGAGTAATGTTCAATGTTGTAGTATGTGTTATGTTGTCTATGTTGTCTAATGTAGTGTCATTTGCTGAGTTGTTAGCCTCAATTAAAATTTTAAGAATTCAATTAGAACTCAATTAGGAATTTGAGCAGGATCACTTATTGTATTTAAAAGAACATGTTAAAGGTTCTTTCCTATTTAATTTTATTATAGTAAAATCTCTAGTTTGTTTTGTGTTCTTACTCTCCCCAAATTTTCTCTTATTTCTCACTTCATCGGTGGTTCTTGATTTTCATCGATGCATCACTTTATGATTTGTGTTTTTTTATTGAGAAAAATGTGGATAATCTCAATTTTTAAGAATCTACTCAAATTTTCATTTACTGAACTCAAATGTGTGATATGAAATAAAACCCATGTGCTAGTACTCTTTAGTAGTCAACTAATTTTTTTATGGCAGAATCATGATGATAACAATGGCAAATTAGAAATTGATGAGAAAAGGGATGTATCACGTGTGTTTTATGGCAGTTGAGCAATAACACTCTTCTAATTAGAGAATAGCAAGCATGCGATTTTGAGAAGTTAATTATTATAACATCAGGTACATAAATTTCCTCAATGACATTTATTAAAGATTTAGTTAGTCCTAGTTTGTTTGACCTCCACTTTAAGTGATGACAACAATCTTTATGTTTTATATGTGTTGTTGATTGTTTTAACTCATCGATGTATGTGTAACTCATGTTAGAACCAGGACATTGGACGATGACTAACCCCTAATCGTTTGATTAATTTTGATGATAAACACATGTCATAATCTTGATCAGACTGTCATATTTATTACTTGAGAGTTTTAGGGAACCAAATTCTTAATAGACGTATGCTAACATTACTTTCCCTCACTCTTATAAAGTGTTTTTTATGATGAAACTTAGTGTCCAAAGCACTATAATTAATTCTCAGTCTAATGAGTGTCTAGACGGACAAAGTCTTGTTGTCAGACAAACCAACATTAGCATCAGATGAATAAATAACTTAGAAGCATTTCTACTCATAATCTTTAATCTATTGTTACATGAATTGAAAGGGGTATTCACAAGAGATCATCTTTACCAATATACCTCGTATTCTATTTGTTTGACTTGTGTTGTTAATGTTTGAATAGTAATAGCTATAAAGCACTTTTTGTTGGAAAAGTACAACAGAGCAGACCTACAAAAATCCTAGCAGAGCAGTGAAAGCAACAAAACAATTCTCTTTTCAAACTAACTCACGCAAAGCTACTACAACACTCAATTGTCACACAACAAATTCGAAAGCTCACAACATTCAAATCTGGAAGCTCATTTATAAATCCACATGAGCATCCAAGCTCAAGAAAGTGAGAACAATTGAACATCTTAAGAGCAAATCCAAACAAGCTAAAGAAAGAAAAAGCTAAGAGAAAGTTTGAAAGAAAGAAACACTTAGTCTTTACTAAGTCTTATTTGATTCATATTTTGTATATCCTCTCTTTGAGAGTTGCAGAATCATATTCATTTATTTGAATCGAAAGCCAGGAGTGGCTTCGTCACAAAAGAATACTTGGGTTTACAATCTCTGGGGGAGATTTGTATTTAGCTAGTAGTGGCATAAAGAATACTTATTAAGCTAGAAGTGATAGTTTAAAATACTTGTTTAGAATAACTTGTTTGTCATTGGTTATGGCATAAGAAGCTTGGCCATGCAAGTTTGAGATTAATCTCAAAACTACAAAGACATAGCCTTGTAAGAGGACTATCAACGATGTCATATAAGGATGACTTGCTTTGTGAGGCATGTCAGAAACGGACACAAGTTAAAACCTCTTTTAAAAGCAAAAACATTGTTTCCACTTCTATACCTTTAGAACTATTACACATTAATCTATTTGATCCAACAAGGATAGTCTCTTTAAAGGGAAAAAGATATGGGCTAGTCATTGTTGATGATTATTCTAGATGGACATGGGTACTATTCCTTACTCACAAGGACGAGGCTTTTAAGGCTATCTATAAATTCTATAAACTCATTCAAAATGAAAGGGTGTATGTATAACTTCTATGAGAAGTGACCATGCAGGTGAGTTCGAAAATGAAGGTTTTCAAAGGTTCAGTGAAGAAAATGGTATTCTTTAGAACTTCTCAACACCTAGAACACCACAACAAAATGGTGTTGTTGAGAGGAAGAACAGGCCATTGCAAGAAATGGCCAGAACCTTGTTGAATGATAACTTAACTCCAAAGCACTTATGGGCTGAAGCTATAAATACTTCCTACTATTTGCAAAACAAAATTTACATAAGGCTTATTCTTAAAAAGACTCCATATGAACTATGGAAAGGAAGGAAACCCAACATATCATACTTCCATCCATTTGGATGTCAATGTTTCATTCTTAACACAAGAGATAATTTAGGTAAGTTTGATTTGAAGTGTGACACTGGAACATTACTTATATCCATAGGAATTGAACACGGTACCATAGGGAATTTACAATACTCATGCACCCTGCTCAACCAACTGAGCTAGACCCCCTTGGTCACTAAAACATTACTTGGATACTCTGAAACATCAAAGGCTTATAGAGTTTTCAACTCTAGAACCAAATGTGTTGAAGAGGCTATTCATGTAAGGTTTAATGACACCCAACTTGATAAGAGACTAACAGAGTTAAAAAACTCCATTGCAAATCTAAGGTTGTATGAAGAATTAACAAGTACCAGACCATTGTCTGTCAGACTATCGTTTGCTACCCTACTATTTGCTCGTCCACTTCTTGATCGTTTTCTTAACAACAGACTACATTAGATCATGAAGAAATAAGAGAACCATCTGGTAGATGGAAGCTCCAATCATTTGATTGATGATAAAAAATCATCCTCCCTCTCAAATCATTTGAGAGATGGAAGCTCCAATCAAGAACAAGATCATCATTTCAACAAACAACTCTTTTGTCAGAAATAGAACCAAAGCACATTGATGATGCCATGGAAGATAAAAACTAGGTTCAAGCCATGTGTTGGACTATTTTGGCAAGAGTACCAAATATCGCACAAGTAGTTTAAAAGGGAAGATCCCAGTATCGAATCCACAGGGAATTGTTCGTATTTGACTATTAGTAAAGTAATCAATTCCTAAACATTAGTTTGGTTTTTATAGTTGGTTGTTCTTGAAACATCAATAATAACATAAATTTAACTAAACACTACAGTTAACACTAACTATAAACAATAAAAACGACAATGTTGATTCAGGACAATGATCGAACATTGGCGTGCTTGAGTTTTAGAATGGAATAATGGATATGTTAAGGATTTGGGTCAACCGGTTTGCTTCCCATGTAAACATATAAGAAATATTCTCCATTCACATTAATAGTTCAGATTAACTTCGATCTAAAAGTGCTCAAAACGTGATCTCTCATCAAATCAAGCCTAAACTGCTCAACCTCACTTCCGATGTCTTGGTAAGTTTAGTTGAGTGGTTTGATGAAGCTTAGAGATCTTTGTGAAGCTAATGGAGTCTATCCTATGTCTAGAAATACACTCCATTAGAGTTCAAACTCAGTTCCAAGTTCAACAGCATCTGTCAATGGTAGGTAAACTTTAAAACATGCATATATAACCGATCCAATCATATAACAAGAATAAAGATAGAGAAATGAACATTAAACTGAATATTTCAATGAATAGATATGAAGAATAGCGTTTACATGATCAGCACCTAGTTCCAAGTCCTCAACACTAATAGATTAGCCTCTCATTGTCATGAGAAGCCTTGAAAAGGTTACAAAAGGAGATGAAGAGAACAGAGGAAAACAGAGAAAATAGAGGAAGCAGCTCAACCAATCCAAAAAAAGTCTGAATACTTCAAAATTCTTCAAGTGCAGCTTATATAGTCGAAGCCTCGCTCAGCGCAAACTTCCGCTAAGCGCAAAACACTGCATAATGCATCTCAGAACAGGTGTTCCGCTAAGCGCAATCTTCCGCTCAGCGCATATTCAGTTCGAAAGCAACTTCCGCTAAGCGCTATGTCCCGATAAGCGAGTCTTCTGTTCGAATGAAAACTTCGCTTAGCGCAATGTGGTGCTCAGCGCGTCATAGGCCGCCTAGCTCGCGTAGCTTGCTGTTGCGCTCAGCGAGGGAAGCGCTGAGCGAGATGTGTCGCTTAGCGAGTCATGTCTTCTTCTTGCATTCTCCTTTTACTTGTTGAATCTAGGCCTGCACACATAAATTAGAGTATATTTCTCACAAAATAACTTCCTAGGGTTAGAATTATCAAACTATACAAATCTATATTAAATGATTTCAAACTAAGCTAAAATTCCTGAGAAAGTTGAATAATCACTACAAAATCTGATGCAATATTTACGTATATAAAGCGATTATCAAACTCCCCCAAATTAAAGCTTTGCTTGTCCTCAAGCAAAAGAATATCTAAATAACAACAAAGTGGATGCAGAGGAACAATTGGCAGGATCAGAATCAAGTTTTAGACCAATGACACTTGCAAAAAGTGTTCTCAATTGAGATTAAATGCATTAAGGTCACAACGAGAGTTTTCAACATGCACACAAATTCAACAAACCAACAAAGGAGCATTCAGCAATTCGAAGTTCAAGTGAACACTATGATTCTCACAAGGCCAGTGTTTCACTCAGCACTTAGTGTATAAAGTATAAGATGGTTAAAACATTCCAATTGAAATTGTGCACTTAACTTTTGAATTTCTTCTCAATTTATTGCAGATGTACAAACAATGTGGATCATTAAGGTCTTAGTCAGGGTTGAATCACAGCTGGGCTATAAAGAACATTGGTTTTTCTTGAATTACAATTCCTAAGGATTGAAGAAAACATATCTTTATCTCCCTTCTTGATTATCAATTTCCTCTATATGCCTCAATACTTTCCACAGTTGGACAACAACTACTTCCTGCTTGAATCACAATTGATTGAATTTTCAATTATTCAATTTTTTTTTTCCGGAGGCTTTGCCTCTTATGATTCATATTGCAGCAGTTGTGTTGCTATCATTTCTTCTTTTTAATGTGGATCTTCACTTGACTCCCCAAAATTTGGAACAATTTTGTCTCAAACCATAAAAGATATGCTTTCCTATTCCCTAAGGCAAGGTAGGCAATTCTTGTTTAGGTTCTAGGTTCACAAGACAAAATAGTTGTCTATTTGGCTCAATGGTTTAGCAGAGGATTCTCTCAACCTTACTGGATTGACTTTTTGGCTCTGGGAATCGCTCTAAGCAAACAAGGCCTTAATCATTTCCACATTAATTATGCACACAGCAATTCAGAGAATCATTCAAAAATTAGTGGAACAACTCAATTGTTCTCTCACAATATAATTCTCACACTTATCGGTTAATTTTCACAATGTTCACAAGTCCTTCAAAAGTCAAATGCTCATAGTTATTAATTCCCCAAACTCACATGCATGCATCGTCCTCAAAACTAAGCAACCTAACAACACGCTCTCACCCAGTTCGAAAACAATTGTGCCATAGGTTCAAAACCAACAATAATTCAAACATAGACTGAACCAAATGTTCATAAAACATCTAACGTTGCACAAAAAATTTAATTACCACAGAAATGCTAAACTACATAAAACTGTTAAATATGTAAAGTGAAATAAACATAAACAATAAAATAGTTCAGATGACAAAACATTTAAAACACTTGGCCTCTTATAGACGACCATGATTCACATCTGCTAATCCTCCTCCAGGTCGGCCTCCATGTTGTCATCTCCTGTGACCTCTATGTTGTCTCCTCCTTCAGTATCCTCCTGGTTCCCTTCTTCAATATACTCCTGGTTCCCTTCTTCCTCAACTACTTCGTCACCACCACCATCACCCCCTTGAGAAAAGGAAGGTCTGTCCGCAGGCCATTGCATTTGGGCCTGGAAGGCCTCCAAAGACATGACTGGCTGTTGGAGGGAGAGGTGGTGCAGATTGTCAATGATTGTACATTGACCCCGGTATAGTGCATTGGTTCGTTCTTCTATCTGCTAACTAAGTGACAGTTGCAAACCATTGAGAGCGGTCTGTAGCATGTCTTCAGTGACAGTTGCAGCGGTGATGTGTCATTATTTTCTCCTATTTCTTACCCCTTTCTGTCATCATTTTAATTACTGATTAGCCTTAATTGTCAAATTAATTATGCAGTTTTATCATTTGGGCCTTTTTGACTAAGTCTGTATTTTAATTTAATTTCAGGAGAATTATAAGCAATTGGGCTTGGATCTGGAATTGGGCTGAACCAGTTTGGGCTTGAAGAGAGGAGATTGTTTTAGTTTTATTTGTCGTCCAGTTTTATTTTATTTCATTTTATTGTTGTATTTTGTAATTGGGGCGCATCATATTTTTTATGGGCCTGCATCAGATTTTTTATGGGCCCAAATTAGATTAGTAGCCTAGGGTTTTGTGGGCCTAAGTGACTTTTAGTGAGACAAGAAGAAGGGCAGCCGTCATGGAGAGGGGGCTGGGAGGTTTTTAGTTTCATTTGGACTATTGAGGAATTACTGTTCACGTCCCCAGCATGCTACTGTTCATGTAGAGCAGAGTTTTTTCATTTTCTGTTTCCGTTTCCATTTTCGTTCTTCATTGTTGGTTCGTTTTCAGTTTCCATTTCCAGTTTCGTTTTTGTCTTCTATTCTTGTTTTCGTTTCTGTTTTCTAGTTTCATTTTCGTTTTGCAATTTCTATTTTTAGTTTCGTTTACAGTCTTCGTTGCAGTTTCTGTTCTACATTTTGTTTCCTGTTTCGTTTTCAGTTTGCTGTTTACGTTTCCAATTGCTGTTTAATTTGAATGGAAGGTTAAATTTCCAGTGTTGTTTTCTCTTGAGGATTAAGCACTAGCTCTCTTGGAGGTTTTGTTATTAATGTTAATTTCTGATCAGTTTTTCCCCTTCACCAATTATTTTGTGTTTGTTGCTGATATTAATCCATGCATGTTTAATGCTTGATTAATTGTCTCTGTGCTTAATTAATGTTCATGCTTAATGGACCTGTGAGAGGAATTAATTGGTGTATGTGTTGCTTAATCACATAATGAAAACCTTATATTAATTTTCGCTTAGTAAATTAATTCCGGGTTAGATTAAGTGGCTGAATTGATTAGGGATAGATTCTCGTAACCTATGATAAGAGGCTTGCTTTTGAATCAAGGGGAAACAACACGTTTTAGTTTTGTTATTTTTAATTCAAGTTGCTTGCTGTTTAAATTATTAAAACAAAGAAACCCCCCCATTTGTTACTGTTTTATTGTTGTTAAGTGTTATGAACGTTTGTTTGATCACTGCTCACTGGGAGATGACCTAGGATCACTTCCTAGTTACTGCATTTAATTGTTTTTATTTGGTTCGAGTACGGCCGCGACCAAATTTGGCGCCGTTGCCAGGGAGTAGTGGTTCCAATCAAAGGTTCATAGTTGTGTTTGTGTTTTGTGGTTGTGTGTAGTTCATTTCTGTTGCTTAGTGTTATTGTGTCCAGGTGTGTAGTGTTGTGTTTGTTTGTCTTTTGTCTGTTAAATTGTGTGTTTTTGTTGTTGTGTGTTTCCCTGCAGCAAGTTGAACAAGAAATTTTGAATTGAACAGCAAATGAAACTTCAATCCAATGGAACAGTAACTATGCATTGTATTGCTCTGTTTCTCTTCTGTGTTTGAACTTCAATTTGCTGCGTTGTGAGGATTTATTTCTACTAGTCCTCTGTTTTTGCAACTGAAGGGTGTTTTGAGTTTTGTTTCTCTTTCTTTGAGTTGCTTTGTATTGAATTCAATCCATACAACTTGTTGCATTGCATTTTCGTGTCTATTGCTCCTTGCTGCAGGTCCAACAAGTCCAATTGGTGAAGAATCCTAGCTGTTTTGATCCCTCACATCATCAGAAATTCCAATGAAATTGTGAATAGTGTTGTGAATAGTGTCGAACTTTTCTAATTAATTGCCGATTTTTGTTTTGGTAGCTAGAGTTGTCCTTTTTGGCTGATTTTTTTTGTGGTAGTTTCTCTTGATCCATATTTTGTGTGAAAAATACCAGAAGCACTTGGTGTGGCTGAATTTGAGAGATACAAAAATTTTGGGAATTTGTGTTAAGCAAAACTCAAAACGGTCATAACTTTTGCTCCGGGTATCAGAATGAGTATTGTTATATATGAATTTGGGGTAGAATTGAATTTCCCATGTAGCCCAACGGCTAAAGCCGTTGCAGGTTCTCAGAATTCCAAAAAGAGGCTGTTTACTAAGTTTTTATTTTTATTTTTTAAGTATTATTGCCCTATTTTTTCAAACTTTGAATTTTTAGTTTATATAGTTAGACTTTGAATTTTTGTCTGATATTTTTTGTGCTATCTTTTTATGATTTTAGGGAGTTACTCACAAATTTTCAGCTCATTTGGATATTGTTTGAGTACAGTTCCAGTTTCACCCCTACTTGTGCTTGTTTGGAAAATACATGATTTGCTGCATATAGTGCATGACTAGGGGAAATTCGGATAATTTACTACCTTTTGATCCTTAAATAGATAGGACCTTTCATAGATTAGTTAGGCATAGTGAGAATATAGATAGTCTTAGTTTTGATAGTCTTAGTTTAAACAACTCTGAACATTCTGTTGCAAATTCTGAGCATTCTGCTGTTGATATTCATATTGAGAACATGGCTCAACCTCCACCTCGTGAGAGGACACTTAGAGAGATGACTGCACCTGATTTCACTTATGAAAGCTTGTGCATTCAATACCCTAATGAGGATGTCCCATATGTTCTCAAGATTGGATTGATACATTTGCTTCCTAAGTTTCATGGCCATGCAGGTGAGGATCCGCATAAACATCTGAAGGAATTTCACATAGTATGTTCAACCATGAAGCCTCCTGATGTCCAAGAAGATCATATCTTTCTGAAGGCTTTTCCTCATTCTCTGGAGGGAGTGGCAAAGGATTGGTTGTACTACCTTGCTCCCAGGTCTATCACTGGTTGGAATGACCTCAAGAGGATGTTCTTGGAGAAATTCTTTCCTGCATCCGGAACCACCGCAATCGGAAAAGACATTTCGGGCATCGAGCAACTTAGTGGAGAGAGCTTGTATGAGTACTTGGGAGAGGTTTAAGAAATTGTGTGCAAGCTGCCCTCACCACTAGTATTTCGAGCAAATCTGTTGCTCCGAAGATTTTTATGAAGGTCTAAATAGCATTGAAAGGAGCATGATTGATGCTGCTAGTGGTGGAGCTCTTGGTGATATGACCCCTGCTGAGGCTAGAAGCCTGATTGAGAAGATGGCCTCCAACTCCCAACAATTCAGTGCAAGAAATGATGCTATTGTCATTAGGGAAGTCCATGATGTGGCCACGGATTCATCTCCATCTGCTGAAAATAGGAAGCTTGAGGGAAAACTTGATGCCTTGGTCAACCTAGTAACTCAACTTGCCATAAATCAGAAATCTGCATCTGCACTTTATTCTTTGTTGCAAGAGTCTCATGGCCTATGCTCTTCTGTTGATCACCATACAGATCTCTGTCCTTCTTTGCAGCAATCTGGAGTCAATGAGCAACCTGAAGCCTATGCTGCAAACATTTATAATAGACCACCTCAGCAGCAAAACCAACAACAGCAGAATAATTATGATCTTTCAAGCAACAGATAAAATCCGGGTTGGAGGAATCATCCAAATCTGAGATGGACAAATCCTCCACAATACCAGCAACAACAACCTGCCCCTCCTCCATTCCAGAATGCTGCTGGTCCAAGCAAGTCATATGTTCCTCCTCCAATGCAACAGCAGCAACAAAGACAGCAAGCATCTAAGGCTCCTTCTCAACCCTCCTTAGAGGAGCTAGTGAGGCGAGATGACTCTTCAAAATATGCAGTTCCAAAGAAGAGACCAGAGCCTCCATTTAGAGTCCCGACAAATTAGATGGGGCGAGATGGCTACTCGGTTGAACCGAGGCACACGATCCCAAAATTCTGATAAATTACCCTCTCAGACTGTCCAGAATCCGAAAAATGTGAGTGCCATCACTTTGAGGTCAAGCAAGAAAATTGATGCACCTGCACCTGCACCAGCACCTGACCAAGAGGAGGAGCAGCCACTTGGTAGCAAAAAATTCCATGCAGGTGGACCTTCTTCCAACAACACTGATTTGCAGCAGCCTATCCCCCTTCCATTCCCACCTAGAGCAATTCCAAACAAAAAGATGGAAGAAGTGGATAGGGAGATCCTGGACACCTTCAGGAAAGTGGAGGTAAACATACCTCTGCTTGATGCCATCAAACAAATTCCCAGATATGCAAAATTCTCCGAAGGAGCTGTGCACCAACAAGAGGAAGATGAAGGGTAATGAGAGAATCGGCATGGGCGAAAACGTGTCTGCACTCATAGGTAAATCTGTTCCTCACATTCCCGAGAAATGTAAGGACCTGTACTTTCAGTATACCTTGCATTATTGGGAACAACAAATTTGAAAATGCCATGCTAGATTTAGGAGCATCAATTAATGTTATGCCTCTGTCCATTTTCAAATCTTTATCTCTTGGACCTTTGCAACCTACGGGTGTGGTGATTCAATTGGCAAATAGAAGTGTTGCTCACCCTACAGGTTTCATAGAGGATGTGTTGGTTCGGGTTGGCGAAATTATTTTTCCTGCTGATTTTTATGTTCTTGATATGGAAGAGGGATTCTCCCATGGATCTGTCCCAATTATTTTAGGCAGGTCATTTTTGAAAACAGCCCAAACCAAGATAGATGTTTATGCTGGCACATTGTCTATGGAATTTGGTGATATTGTTGTCCATTTTAACATTCTTGATGCCATGAAACATCCATCTGAGGATCATTCTGTCTTTCGTGCTGAGATACTTGATCAGATTGTTGATGACTATATGTTTGATTCTGATTCTCTTCATGTTAGGAAGCACCCATTTTCATCTGATATGCATACTTGTCATTCCTCATGCATTGAATCTGAATCTGAATCTGAATCTGAATCTGAGTTTGAATTTGATCCTGTATCTGATTTTTGTGCTGAGAATAAATTTGAATTTCAGTCTGGTACTTTGGGGGTGTCACCTCTTGATTTGGATTTAATAGAGTCAGAATGCACTAACCATGTTGCAGGAAGTACATATACATCTGACTTACAGGTTGAGGTACAGGCTGTGGAACCCATTCTTTCCCCTTCTCTGGTTCCTTCTGATATACAACCACCACCCACACCAAAGTTGAAACCATTACCAGAAAACCTCAAGTATGCTTACTTGGAGGATGAGGAGAAATTGCCTGTGATTATTTCTACCTCCCTTGATGTTGTTCAAGAGGAGAAGTTGTTGCAAGTGCTTAGAAAGCATAAGAAAGCCATCGGTTGGACCTTGGCAGACATTCCTGGTATTAGCCCATCTACCTGCATGCATAGGATACTTTTAGAGGGTGGAGCCAAACTAGTGAGACAGCCACAGAGGAGACTCAACCCAGTCATTCTAGATGTAGTAAAGAAAGAGGTGACCAAGCTTCTACAAGCTGGGATCATCTACCCCATTTTTGACAGTCAGTGGGTGAGTCCAGTCCAAGTGGTTCCAAAGAAGACAGGCCTCACTGTTGTAAAGAATGAGAGGGATGAGCTGATTCCTACTAGAGTGCTGAATAGTTGGAGGGTCTACATTGACTACAGGAGGCTGAATCAGGCAACAAAAAAAGATCACTTCCCACTCCCATTCATTAATCAGATGCTTGAGCGACTGGCAGGTAAATCCCATTATTGCTTTCTTGATGGATTTTCTGGATATTTTCAAATTCACATTGCCCCTGAGGATCAAGAAAAAAACCACATTCACCTGCCCCTTTGGCACTTTTGCCTATAGGAGGATGCCTTTCGGCCTATGCAACGCCCCTGGTACCTTCTAACGGTGTATGCTTAGCATTTTCAGTGACTTTTTAGAGAGTTGCATAGAGGTGTTTATGGATGATTTTACTGTTTATGGATCCTCTTTTGATGCATGTTTGGATAGTCTGGATAGAGTTCTTAATAGATGCATTGAAACTAACCTTGTTCTGAATTTTGAAAAATGTCACTTCATGGTTGAACAAGGTATAGTTTTAGGGCATATCATTTCCAGTAAGGGCATAAAGGTAGACCCTGCCAAGATAGCTATTATTTCACAATTGCCTTACCCCTCTTGCGTGCGAGAGGTTCGTTCTTTTCTTGGCCATGCAAGGTTTTACAGGCGCTTTATCAAAGATTTTAGTAAGGTGGCCCTTCCACTATCCAACTTGCTGCAGAAGGATGTGGACTTTAACTTTGATGACAGGTGCAAGAAGGCTTTTGATTGCCTTAAGCAAGCCCTAACCACCACCCCCATTATTCAGGCACCCAACTGGACAGCTCCATTTGAGTTGATGTGTGATGCATCTAACTATGCATTGGGGGCTGTCCTTGCTCAGAGGATTGACAAACTCCCTAGGGTGATTTACTATGCTTCCAGGACTTTAGATGCTGCCCAAGCAAACTACACCACCACAGAGAAAGAGCTTTTGGCTATTGTTTTTGCTCTTGATAAATTTAGATCATATTTGCTTGGTACTCGTGTTATTGTCTATACTGACCATGCAGCTCTGAAGTATCTATTAAAGAAGGCTGAGTCAAAGCCTAGATTGATCAGGTGGATGCTTTGGCTCCAAGAGTTTGATTTGGACATCCGTGACAGGAGTGGAGCCCAGAATTTGGTGGCAGACCATCTCAACAGGATTGAGAGAGCTGAGGAAGCGGATGCTTTGCCTATCCGAGGATTGTTTTCTCGATGAAAATTTGTTGACTGTTTCTATTTCTTCCCCCACCCCTTGGTTTGCAAACATTGTTAACTATTTAGTTGCTTCGTTTTTCCTCCCTTAGCATCTAGAGCTTAGATTGATAAAATTAAGAGTGATGCTAAGCATTATATTTGGGATGACCCCTATCTCTGTGGAAGTTGTGCAGTGACCGAGGTTATCGGGAGATGTATTCTCGACCATGAGATTGACTCGGTCCTGCAGTTCTGTCATTCTTCCGCACCTGGTGGCCATCTTGGTATTCAGAGGACAGCTCGCAAGGTGCTTGATTGTGGATTTTACTGGCCCACCATCTTTAAGGATGCGTGGAGGATTTGTAGCACTTGTGAGCCTTGTCAGAGAGCAGGAGGATCCCTTTCTTGGAGACAGCAAATGCCTCAGCAGCCCATGCTGTTCTGTGAGGTGTTTGATGTTTGGGGTATTGATTTTATGGGTCCCTTTCCTGTTTCTTTTGGTTTTTCCTATATTCTCTTTGCTGTTGATTATGTTTCAAAGTGGGTGGAAGCTAAAGCCACCAGAACTAATGATGCTAGGGTCGTTGTGGATTTTGTTAGGTCTAATCTGTTTTGCAGGTTTGGAGTACCCAGAGCCATTGTTAGTGATCAAGGCACCCATTTTTGTAACAGATCCATGCAGGCTTTGCTCAAGAAATATGGGGTTGTTCATAAGGTTTCTACACCCTACCACCCCCAAACTAATGGGCAGGCTGAAATTTCAAACAGGGAGATTAAGAGGATCTTGGAGAAGATTGTGCAGCCGAACAGAAAAGATTGGAGCACCAGGTTGGATGATGCTCTTTGGGCACATAGGACTGCTTACAAAGCACCCATAGGGATGTCTCCTTATCGAGTTGTCTTTGGCAAGGCATGTCATCTTCCTGTAGAGATAGAGCACCGTGCCTATTGGGTTGTGAAGACCTGCAACTTCTCTATTGATCAGGCTGGAGAGGAAAGAAAGTTGCAACTAAATGAACTTGATGAGATCCGTCTTGAGGCCTATGAGAACTGAAAGTTCTACAAGGAGAAAACCAAGAAGTTCCATGATAACTTGATAGCTAGGAAGGACTTCGTGGTTGGGCAAAAGGTGTTGTTGTATAACTCTAGACTCGGTCTCATGGGTGGTAAGCTTAGGTCTAAGTGGATTGGTCCTTTTGTTGTGACTAATGTTTTTCCTTATGGTACAGTTGAGATCAAAAGTGAATCCACAGATAAGACTTTCAAAGTTAATGGCCACCGGCTGAAGCCATTCCTCACAAATCCTTCTTTGGTGGATGTAGTGGTGGAAGAGGCTTCCTTGCTTGACCCTGCTTCTCTCCCATCATGACTTAGGGAGTTTTCTTTTTCTCCTTCCTTCTCTACTTTTGTTTCACGTGTCCAATTCCATTGGTTGCTTTGTTTTCTTGATCTTATGATTGCGCTACATTGAGGACAATGTGTGATTTAAGTGTGGGGGGGGAGACTGTTCTTTGTTTAGGATTTTTAGGTTTGTTTGTTTTATGTTTTGTGTACAACATTGCATGTTTTTCTTTGATTTCTAGGTTTTGTATAGGTTATGGGCACATTCTTCACATTTTATGGATTGAAATCTTTGTTTTTCTGTATATGTCAAGTTAGTTTTGAAGTTAATCCATGTTTTTTGTGCATGTCAAGCTAGTTCTGAAGTTTGAGAGGTTGAATTGAGTGATAGATTTACCCTTGGTGAGATTTTGAGCCATCAGCATCTATTTTATTCTGTGTGTTTTGCTCCATTGATTGCTTGCACAGTGGCCTTGGCTTGGCTCTTTTTGGTACTTCTTGCACATGCATGTTTGGAGATGATTTAGGCATTCTTGTTCTTATAAGCCTCTAGCCAAATAAGCCTACCTTGAATTAATTCCTTTGATAGCCCCTTTGAGCCTATGTTCCCCTTTCTTTGTTTTGAAGCTCAGTACAAGCCTTAAGTGAAAAACCATGATCACCTACCCTTAAGGAATTTTGGAGCTTTGGAATTGTTTTGGGAATAAGTGTGGGGGGTATGTTTCATTGGATGATGTATTTTTGGCCATGCTTAATGTTTGATGATGTTTGTTCAAAAAAAAAAAAAAAGGGAAAGAAAAAGAAAAGAAAAGGAAAGGAAAAGATTGAAGTTGAATAATAGTGGACTTGTTTTTGGACTTGTTTGAGGATTTGGTTGATATTGTTGATATTAGAGGTTTTGAGTTTGCTTTTTATGCTTAATTTTGACTTATTCCCCATTGCTCCTCTATTCCCTTGGGTTTTAGTCACTTATCCCATATATTTTCTCACCTTGTCCCTAGCCCCATTACAACTTTAAAAGACCTTTTGATCCTTTTGTGCATGTGTATTGATTGTTAATTCTAGAGGCTTGCCAAGTCTATGTGGTGTTTGTTTTTCATGGGTGCTCTGAGAGTAAACAGTAGCCTAGACACTTGAGAGATTGAGTGCATATATCTTGTGAGGCTTTATCACTTTTGATTTACCTCTTGGGCGGATTAACTTGCTTGCCATGTTTGAAATGTTTGGATAACTTTCTTGACTATCTTGACTCTTTAACTCTTGTTGTGTTGGATGTTGCCTATTCCTTTCATTCCTTTGGATTCATTGAAAAGTATGTAAATGTTTTTGTGTTTCTCTCTCTTTGATGTCTCTGGATTTGTTCCTTGCTCTGTTTCATGATTTTGCCCAAGAGTGCAAAAGGCTAAGTGTGGGGGAATTTGATGTGTCATTATTTTCTCCTATTTCTTACCCCTTTCTGTCATCATTTTAATTACTGATTAGCCTTAATTGTCAAATTAATTATGAAGTTTTATCATTTGGGCCTTTTTGACTAATTCTGTATTTTAATTTGATTTTAGGAGAATTATAAGCAATTGGGCTTGGATCTGGAATTGGGCTGAACCAGCTTGGGCTTGAAGAGAGGAGACTGTTTTAGTTTTATTTGTCGTCCAGTTTTATTTTATTTCATTTTATTGCTGTATTTTGTAATTGGGCCGCATCAGATTTTCATGGGCCCAAATCAGATTAGTAGCCTAGGGTTTTGTGTAAGTGACTTTTAGTGAGACAAATTTAAGGCCCAACCGTCATGGAGAGAGGAGGCTATTAGGTTTAATTTCATTTTTCACTATTCAGAAAAGGTTTTTCACGTCCCCAGCATGCTACTGTTCATATAGAGCAGCGTTTTTGTTCATTCTCTGCTTCTGTTTCCATTTTCGCTCTTCATTGTTGGTTCGTTTTCAGTTTCCATTTCCAGTTTCGTTTTTGTCTTCTATTCTTGTTTTCTTTTCTGTTTTGCATTTTGCTATTTACGTTTCCAGTTGCTGTTTAATTTGAATGGAAGGTTAAATTTTCAGTGTTGTTTTCTCTTGAGGACTAAGCACTAGCTCTCTTTGAGGTTTTGTTATTAATGTTAATTTCTGATAAGTTTTTCCCCTTCACCAATTATTCTGTAATGGACCGTGAGAGGAATTAATTGGTGTATGTGTTGCTTAATCACATAATGAAAACCTTGTATTAATTTTCGCTTAGTAAATTAATTCCGGGTTGGATTAAGTGGCTGAATTGATTAGGGATAGATTCTTGTAACCTAGGATAAGAGGCTTGCTTTTGAATCAAGGGGAAACAACACATTTTAGTTCTGTTATTTTTAATTCAAGTTGCCTGCTGTTTAAATTATTAAAGCAAAGAAACCCCCCCCATTTGCTACTGTTTTATTGTTGTTAAGTGTTATGAACGTTTGTTTGATCACTGCTCATTGGGAGACGACCTAGGATCACTTCCTAGTACTGCATTTAATTGTTTTTATTTGGTTTGGGTACGGCATCGACCAGCTCAGAAGCCCAAACTGACACCAACCAAGGAACCATCATCCAAAGGTTAGTCGTCCAGACCACCTAAAGGACGAATGTCATGAGCACTTAAGGTTGAAGAGTCAAAAGAGGAGACAACATCCTCAAGTGAAAAAGACTCTAGAGATGATGATGAGTTGTCATTCATATCCAGAAAGATCCACAAAATGTGGAGAAAGAAAGGAGGATCCAAATGGAAGAACTTCAATAAAAAGTTCCCTGCGGACCGTGATAGGAAAGAGAAAAATCCTATTGTTTGTTACGAATACAAAAAGCCTGAACACTTCATGTCAGAATCCAACACTGAGCAAGGGAAAGGAAATAACCAAGAGAAAAGCTTTCCCAAGAAGAAGAGCCTGAGGTAGATCTCAATGACCTTACTTCTTTACAGGAAGCCTATCAAGAACTTCTTTCTAATTCATCAATTCTTTCAAAAGCCTATCTATCTTTGAGAAAGAAATTTAAAAATTGTCAAAAGATCATGAAGAACTTGAGTCTCCATTCACTGATATGGTAGACAATTGTGCCAAGCTAATTGAAACAAGAAATAATCTTACTGACAATTTTGAAATGTTAGAATCAACCGGTCACATCAAGAGGGGGGTGAATTGATGCGATATAAAATTTCAGATTCTTTTTCACCAACAAACACTTTTCACCACCTCTCTTGATGTTTTAACAAAACATTTTTAGAAATATGTTATTGAATGAATAAGCCAATACAAACTCAACCATGACAGATTTTATTAGAACAATTAGGCTAATGATTAAAAACAACCACCAATCTACATCAAGTTCTTCCTTATAACAAGGAGTTCCACTATGAAATTGTTACATACACCATGCACAGACATTTCTGAAATACACAAGAAAGGGGGGGAAGGGGGGGTTCAATAGTGTGTTAGAAAACTTTTTAGTAAATACTATTAGTTCATAAATTGCTTTCTTGGATATATGTAAGTTCAAACTAGTAAATATATCCTTGTAAAGCAAAGTTTGAGAAATCTTTTCAAAAGAGCACAGCACAGCAGGTAAGATGAATATAGTAATCATAAGACAGCAAATGAGAGCTTGTTTTTATACTGGTTCACTCAACTTAAGCGTCTAATACTCCTCTAACAGCTGTTAAAGGGCTCCACTATAATCAACTGATTACAAAACAAGTATTCTTCACTACCACTTTTCACTACAAGTATTGTCTACGCCACTGTTGGCTACAAGTATTCTAAACCACTTCCAGTTACAAGTATGAATCTCCCCCTGAGATTATACCTCCCAAGTATTCTTTTATCACCAAGCCACTCCTGGCTTTCTATACAATTATGTATAAGCTCAGACAATTCTTAAAGAGAGGATATAAACAAATGTCGAATCTTTATGAGCTTGTTGGAAGATGGTGTTCTCTTTTTCTCTCAACTCGTGTTCAAGGCTTTTTCTCAGAGTTCTTTTGCTTGCTGTCTAAATTGATTTGAATTTGAATTATTCCGTTCTTGTTCATTAGTCTTGTCATTGCATGGAAGCATCCTTATATAGTGAGCTTCATGAATTTGAATGTTGGAAAAGACTTCTTTCCGCTGTCTCACAGTAAAGTATTGAAGCAGCTTTGGCTGTGCTTGATGTGACAGAAGCAGAAGCAGGTTTCTGTCTCCGTCACACTTAGCTTTTAGCATAAGGCGTGCATCTTGATGCTGATTTGTCTTTTAGCTGTACCTACACACTTCACATAATTTGAGACATACAAGCAATACGAGGAATCGAAGAAAGTAATGCCAAAGAGTATCTCCCTTTCTTCCCATTATAGCAGTGCCTTTATTTGTGTAGAGAATTAATTATAAGGCATGTATTCCTCAATACATATGGCAGACTTCGTTCTGTTCGTGCACAGACAACGTCTGGTCTAACCTACTATGGTTTGTTCGATGGATGACATGGCAGCCCACAATAAAAGTATGCCGCGACACTTTGCATGACCACAACCCGCCACTTTGCATGTGTGTCATTCTCCACCACCGCGTGCAACCACCACCACGTGCCTCAACAACCGTCGCACCTCCAAAGTTGTCGTGTTGCATTTAGCACTTCTCTATCCAGCGACACCATCTTACTCACGCCCATCACCACCGCACACATGTTCTTCACCATCTCCGACTCCGCAGTTGCGATCGAGCGTGCGTGCTTCTTCGTTTCCCTTAACCACCACATCATCGCAACTAAACACCTTCCCTGCACCTCTTTCGTAAAAGGTTCATCACCCAATCCCATACTTTTTTATTAATGTTGAGAAATTACACACATTTCTTATAATCAGATTCATGAGAATAAAATAATTGTGAAATAATAACACACAATTTGATAACGGAGTTCATCTAATTATGATTACGTCTCCGAACTGCTGCAAGTCATTTATTGAAAAAGGAAGAATCAAAGTGTTTACAAACACTCAGAAAATATATAACAATATTTTCTCTCTCTCTTAAACTTCTCTCTCTTCTCTTGTTGGAATTTTCTTTCTCTCTTTGTTAGAATTGTTTTTCTTTTTTCTTCTCCAATCTCAAAGCGGTAACTACATGTTATTTATATTTGCATAAAACTAATTAAACAC
The DNA here is from genome assembly GCA_014843725.1 of Amphicarpaea edgeworthii. Taxonomy (NCBI): domain Eukaryota; kingdom Viridiplantae; phylum Streptophyta; class Magnoliopsida; order Fabales; family Fabaceae; genus Amphicarpaea; species Amphicarpaea edgeworthii. The sequence goes on along the minus strand of CM026325.1, from coordinate 15,889,692 downwards.
CATTAATTAATTTTACTATTTTTCTATTTGTTCTCCTTCCTTTTTTACTTTCCCATTATTGAATGGTGTTGACCATTTCAACAATCTCCCACTTGAAGACTAATTTCAATTTGACTTTACACCTTCATCAATGCAGCAGTCATCTCTATGTTGTTACAATAGTAAGCAGCCAACTAAAGTTGAACACAACTTCAGTTTGTCAATGGTTACTACCTTTGTCAACATGTCAGCTGGATTCTTACTTCCTTGGATCTTTCTCAATGTTAACACTTCATTCTCAAGCAAAGATCTGATGAAATGATAACGAAGATCAATATGTTTTGTCCTGGAATGAAATGCTGAATTCTTAGCCAAATGTATCGCACTTTGACTATCACTGTGCAAAATGCTCCTCTCTTGGATGAATCCTAACTCTGTTAACAATCCTTGAAGCCATATCAACTCTTTACTAGCTTCTGTTCACTGCAACATACTCAGCCTCTGTAGTAGATAAAGCAACGATCTTTTGGATTTGCGACATCCAACTAATAGCTATTGTACCAACAGTGAAAATGTAACCAGTGGTACTTCTTCAGTGATCGACTTCACCTCCAAAGTCTGCATCTACGAAGCCTTGTACTTTTAACTCTCCTTTACCAAAGTACAAACATTTCATTGTGGTGTCTCGTAGATACCTTAAAATCCACTTAACAGCTTCCCAATGAGCTTTACCTGGATTTGACATGAACCTGCTTACAATTCCCACTGCATGACCAATATCTGGCCTCGTACAAACCATTGCATACATCAAACTTCCAATGGCTGAAGCATATGAAACTTTAGACATGAACTCTCTTTCTTCCTCCATCTGAGGTGATTGATCCTTGGACAAACGAAAATGACTAGCCAAAGCTGTGCTAACCAGCTTGGCTTTGCTCATGTTAAATCTTTGCAAAACACATTTAATGTATTCTGCCTGAGATAACTGCAAAATCCCTCTTTGCTTATCTCTTGTGATTTACATTCCAAGGATCTTCTTTGCTGGACCTAAGTCCTTCATGTCAAATTCTTTTGACAGTTGCATCTTTAAGTTTTTGATCTCATTCATATCTAAACCTGCTACTAGCATATCATCAACATAAAGTAACAAAATGATATAACTAGACTTATATCTCTTGAAGAAACAACAGTGGTCAGCATTGCACTTTTGGAATCCCTCCTGATAGTATTTAACTTCACAACTGGAGCAAATATTTCAATGTAGTCAACTCCTTCCTTTTGCTAAAATCCTTTGACAACTAATCGAGCTTTATATCTCTTGGAACCGTCATGATCCTCCTTCACCCGATAAATCCATTTGTTATGAAGTGCTTTCTTTCCCATAGGTAACATAGCTAGTTCCCATGTTTGATTAGATATTAAAGACTTCATCTCGTCTTTCATGGCAAACTCCCACTTGCTAGAGTCTACAGTATGACATGCTTCCTCATAGTTTTCAGGCTCCCCTTCACCAGTCAACAATATATAATTCAAGTACTTCCTATTAGGCACATGAGGCCAAGAAGACCTTCTCAATACAGGAGCTGAACTAGAAGGTTCTGGTATGTCAAGTTGTTGATCACTACCATCTTTAGTTGATTCCTCTAGTTGAGGGCTCTTAACTATAGGATTTTCTGAGACACCGTCCACCTCTGCATATACTGGCCCATTATGTTCTGGGTTGCTAGTGTCGGTGTTGTTCTTGTCCTTGTACATCACTCTTTCATTGAAGATCACATCTCTACTACGAATCATCTTTTTGTTTTTATTATCCCAAAGGCGGTATCCAAACTCATCCTCACCATAACCGATGAGAGTGCACTTTTTTGATTTGGGATCAAGTTTATTTCTACCTTGATCACTAATATGCACATAAGCTACACAACCGAAAACTCTAAGATGTGTAAGTTTTACTTCTTTTCCACTCCACACCTCTTTTGGTATTCTGTGCTCCAATGGTACTGATGGACCTCAATTGACCAAGTAGGTTGCTGTGTTAATAGCTTCTGCCCAGAATTGCTTTGGTAAGCCAGACTGTACACGTAAGCTTCTAGCTCTTTCAGTCAATGTCCGGTTCATACGCTCAGCTATACCATTATGTTGAGGTGTTCCCGGCACGGTCCTTTCCATTCTGATTCCGTGCTCATAACAAAACTTCTTAAATTTGGTGTCTAAATATTCACCACCATTGTCAGTTCTAAGCTTTTTGATCTTCAATCCTGTCTCATTTTCAACCATGGCCTTCCATATTTTAAAAGCCTCAAATACTTCTAACTTGTGTTTTAGAAAGTAAACCCATACCTTCCTAGAGTGATCATCTATAAAAGTCACAAAGTATTGTTTCCCACCAATGGATGACACAGTTGTTGGTCCCCAAACATCAAAGTGAACAAGCTCAAGTTTTTCCTTCTTTGGGGTTCTTATATTTGTCTGAAAGCTGACTCTTCTCTACTTTCCAAATATGTAGTCTTTGCACATGTCAATTTCAATTGACTGAAGACCTGGGTAATTTCCCCTTCAAGTGCATAATCTTCATCCCTTTCTCACTCATATGGCCAAGTCTTTGGTGCCATAGATTGGGATTTTCATTATTTGTTGCTACTGCAATCAAATGATGTGCCCCTGTTGTCATGTAAAGAGTACCACTCTTACTACCATGAGCAACCGTTCGTGCACTTTGGAAATCTTCTAATTATCACCATGGAAGACTACTGTATAGCCATCACTAGCTAACTGGCCAATTGAGATTAAGTTCTTTGTCAGATCGGGAATATGTCTAACATTCTTCAATTCCCAAACAAACTTATTTAACTTAATCTTCACCACACCTTTGCCAACAATATGACAAGATTGTTAGTTACCAAGGTAAACTTTGCCAAGATTACTAGGGACATAATTCTCAAAGAATTCTCTTTGCGAAGTAGCATGAAAAGATGCTCTAGAATCTAACACCCAAGATTCTTCCTTGTTCTCTAAAGAACATATTAATGCATCGTGTCCTCCTGAGGTGGAGGTAAAATTTGCCTCTGCTTTCACCTTTTGATTCTTTGATGCAAGCTTGCACTGATTTTTATAATGTCCGATCTTTCCACAATTCCAACACTCGATATTCTTCGAGTTTTGGGAAATTCAATTATTATTGGATTTGGACCTTCTATCTTTTGATTTATCACGTCCATATCTTGTGGTTGAATTTCTCCCTCTTGACTCTATATGTAATACTGAAGAGGTTGATGATTCACCCAACTCTCTCCGTCGGATCTCTTCACTAAGAACCAGATCACGAACATCATTGAATTTTAACTTATTGCTTCTCGATGAGCTACTCACAGCTGTGATTGTAGCATTCCAACTTTCTGGGAGAGAAGACAAAAGTATTAATGCTCGTACTTCTTCATCGAATTTTATTCCAACTGAACTCAATTAAGTTGTAACTATATTGAGTTCACTGAGATGCCGTGCTATTGATGCGCCTTCCGTCATCCATAAATTAAACAATCGCCTCATCAAATGAACTTTATTTGAGGCTAATGGCTTTTCATACATGCTTGAAAGAGCCGCCATAAGACCCGCTGCGGTAGTCTCTTTTGCAATGTTGAAAGCAACATTGCGGGATAATGTCAAACGGATAACTCCGAGGGCTTGCCTATCGAGAAGAGCCCAACCTTCAACCTTCATCCTTCATGCCCTCTGGTTGAGTTCCTGAGAGAGGTTGATACATTTTTTTCTGATACAAATAGTCTTCTATTTGCATCTTCCAAAAATTGAAGTCCGCACCATCGAACTTCTCAATTTTCACCTTTCCTTCTTCTACAGCCATTACTCCCACTAAAATCTGACTCCCTTTGGATTGTTTAGTTTAATTGACAAAAAACAACAACCAAAGCTCTGATACCAGTTGTTGAGAAATTATGCAAATTTCTTATAATCAGATTCGTGAGAATAAAATAATTGTGAAATAATAACACACAATTTGATAACGGAGTTCAGCTAATTATGCTTACATCTCTGGACTGTTGCAAGTCGTTTATTGAAAAAGGAAGAACCAAAGTGTTTACAAACACTCAGAAAATATATAACAATATTTTCTCTCTCTCAAACTTCTCTCTCTTCTCTCGTTGGAATTTTCTTTGTCTCTTTGTTAGAATTGTTTTTCTTTTTTCTTCTCCAATCACAAAGCGGTAACTACGTGTTATTTATATTTGCATAAAACTAATTAAACACCATTAATTAATTTTACTATTTTTCTATTTGTTCTCCTTCCTTTTCAACTTTCCCATTATTGAATGGTGTTGACCATTTCAACAATTTCATTGGGGGCCATGTAAGATTTAAGTTTGGGGATGCTTGATTTGTTTTTTTTTTTTTTTTTACTTTGCATATTAGGAATTGCATTTTAGGAATCATGTTTATATTTGCTGCATTGAATTTAATTTTTTTTAGGATTGTACATAAATTAGCTTTTGCATTGTTGCATCAACATCCCTGAAACATCATGATTTTGAATGCATGTGTTTGTTATTACTTCCTTATGTGATTTCATTGAACTTGGTGCCCGTATATGCTGTATCTTTTTGTAGAAACAAAGTAAGAGAGAGTACTTGAGACAAGTTGAAAATTAGCATGAATTTCCTCTTTGAATGCTTGCACTGAATTATATCAGAAATGTGAGGCTAAAATACTGTGTAAATATTTTCATGACTTGAGTGTGCAAATCTATTTGTTGTTCCCTCTAGAACATGACTTGAAATCTAGTTGAGATTGTAGTTTTCTGATTGCAAATATATGAGAATGATCAAGGCATTTAGACAGTTTCTTTCTAACCCCTGAAGTTTAGTATAATTTGTCCATTAGTTGACCCCCTTGAGCCATAGAATTTTAATTTCTTGTTACCTTGTATTTTGCCTGCTTATTGAAATGTCTTGATACTCTATGTTTGGATTTGAAAACTAAATGACAAAATCATTGAAAAAGGGAAAAGTTCCTTCTTACTGATGACTTGGGCGCACTGTATAAATTATAAATGCCATGAAAAGCCCCCATCTCTTCACTTCTCTTCTTAAAAAGAAAAAAGAAGAAAAGAAAACATGTCTAAGTTGAAAAAACACAAGTCATCCCCTATGCTTGTGATTGTTGTCTGATTCATGCTTATAGGGTGTTGAGATAGTGATATTTTAACCCTTGTGTTTCCTTTTTCCTTGATTTTCCTATCATATCATCTAACCCCATGGCCTTGTTACAACCCATGAAAGACCTTGTGACTTGTTGATGTATTTGGAATAATCAGTGGAGACATGGTTCCTTGTCAAGCCTATGGTAGGTTACTTCAATTGAGCAAATTAAGTGTTAAATTTCTCTTGTTCCTAAACACTTTGAGTGAGGAAAGCTGAGCTGAGTGATTCCTTCAGTGTGATCACTGATTCAGGAAATCTAAGCTCTAATTGGACTTGTTTGAGATCCTCTCTATGCATGATGGATTTATACTCTTTAGTTTTTAAAATTTTCTTGGGACCTTGTTGATAGATTCCTTTGATGTTGATAGTGCACAAATCTTACTCGAGGACAAGCAAATTTTAAGTTTGGGATTGTTTGATGCATTGCATTTTACATCATTCATGCATAGCATTTAGTTTATGAAGTATTGCATATTCTTATGTTTATGATTCATTTGCATTGTTTTTCAATTATTTTTGGAATCGGTTATGCTTTTGGTATTTTCTTGTTTCAAGGATGTCTCTTGAGCTTTAAGACATCAGAACAAGGAAAAACTTGCATGGTGACTCCCAAGGACACAAGCAGGTTCCAACTAAAGGGCAGGGCAAGTTTTTGTACAAAAATCCTTTAATAAATATATATCAATTTTTTGTATAAAATTTTATAATAATATATTTTGAAATATTAATTTCATCAATAATCTATTGATTTTTTTTGTATTATCAAAGAAAAAGTTATAAACAAAAATTAAATTATAAATATCATTTAATACATAAAAAATAATTTAAATTAAAGAAGAACAAGCAAATTATTTTAACTAAATACTAATTTGTTTTCCCAAGATTTTACATGTTGGCCTATTTAGATTTTAAAATATGTATAATCGAGGTTAGAAACACAATGAATCCTCACAATGTCCAAAATACAAAAAAAAAAAAAAAAGTTGTAATAGAAAAATAAAATAAGCTGTAATAGAAAAATAGAATATTTTTTGGTGTCTAAAAATTCAAACTATTAATCTCCTATGTTATTAGTGTTCATAAATTTACCCAAAGAGCAAAAATTAATAAACTAAAAAGGGATCTAGTGACTAAGAGGTCTAACTAGTTTAACCATGAATAAGTTATTGTAAACTCTGGTACCAAATGTGAATAAACAACTTCAAAATTCTCAAATGAATATAAATGCAATACTAAATAAAATTATTTGATTGCAAATATAATTATTAATTGATAATGTTTAAAATAACAACAATAAGTTATAAAAAGAAAAGGTTGACCAAAAGAAAAAGAAACAATACTCTATAAAGAAAATAATATAACTATCTCTATAGTAAAGACTATAAAAAGAGAAATAAAATATTCATCTACAAAATATCATAAGCTATAGAAAGAGAATAAAATGCTAGTATTTTATAATTAAATTAAAAAATTTATAGTAAAAAACATCATTTATATATACTAAAGAAAATGCATTTAGAAAAAGTCAGGAGGGCCAAGGCCTACAAGGTAGCTCCGTCCCTGGTGACTCGGAGTATTGAAGTTAGGTGTATAAAGATAATTGAAGATTAGAAGAAAAAAAAAACATAATTGTGTCACATGTTATTATTTAAGTTTAGAATCTTATTTTTGTAATTTTTATTGTAATTAGTTTGGGCTCAAATTTTTATCTTTTTCTTGGTCCATTCTCTTTGAATAAAGTTTATATATATATATATATATATATATATAGGGGGCGACTTGTATGAGAATAGGGCCACCGTCACCGCCGACGGTGGTGGCAGCAACAATGGGGACGACGATTATGATGGTAGTGGTGATGGTGGCCCTGGCGGCGGCAAAAACAACAATGGTAACCATCATCATTTTTGCCAAGCGACATATTATCCCCACACTCATGAGGGAAAACAGGGAGATCAAGTGAGATAGATATATGTTAATTTTTAAAGGACTGTTTTAATCTTAATCGTTTAATTTACATTTTTAAAGGACTACTTTAATCTAGACAAAGGCAATGGATTTTCTTAGGCTTTTGTATTCTATATTGGTACTCTCCTTCCTTATTTATGCTTTCTTTGGGATTATCCATGAATATGTATGTATGTGAGTTTTTCTCTTATTCTAGGATTGGGGCGTAACTCGGGAATATGGTTTATGCCTTCTTAATATATTTATTTTTCATGCCTTAGAAGCCTAGAAATGAACTAAGAGGTGAACCTATGCATTTGAACCAAAAGAGAGAAACTTAGGCTTTAACTCAGGATCATATGATTAATCCTAGGTGGATAAAATGAGTTAGTAAAGTTTTTAATAAGTTTAATTAAACACAATTTCACGACAGTAGTAAGGATTAATTCAATTAGGTACATCTCTATTTCTCAAGAGAAATGTAAATTACTTTAGACTAATTCACCAATAAAAGTAGAACTAGATAATCTTGAATTGTTAATTTGGGTGAACAAGAGTTTTGGTGCAAGACCCTCATCCTGAAATTTTATAATTCTGAATTTCTACCCAATCTATTTTATCTTTATCTTTGTCTAATTTTGTTTTTTGAATTAAATCTTCTTCAAATAAATTTTTAATCTTTTCCCAATTATTTAATTTTTACTTTAATTGTGATAATCGTTGAGCCAAAATGCAGTCCTTGTCGATTCAATATCTTTTTATTACTTACAATTTTCTCACATTAGCACCTAGTGTGGGAAGAACTAAACAAAGAGACCTTTGATTTGAAGGACCAAAAAGAATATAATCCATATTTGAGAGACTAAAATTATATTTAAACTTAAAATAAATTTTGGGGGTACAAGAAGCAAAATAGGGGAAGTAGAAAGTAAATCATGAAATAATGGGGTGTAACAAGCAAAATGTATTTTATAAATGAGGATATGACATCCTAATGTGACACTCCGTTTATATGTCATTATCGATAGGAAAAACACATTTAAGTCATTTACTAACATATTTTGCACAGAGAAGCACATAATCCAATTATTTGGTGATATTTAAACTTGAGTAAATTTTGTGTTATTATATACACTGCTTTATAAAATTTAAGAATGTTAAATTTTATCAATTTAATCTTATTCAATGGTATGAGAGTTGGTTGTGTCTTATTAAATTGGCTAAATACACATTTTAGTTTTCAAGTTATAATTAATTAGTACCAAGCAAGGGGTCTAGCTCATTTGATTGAGTATGGTGTGTGAATATTATAAATTTTTTATAGTATTGTGTTCAATTCCTATAGATAAAAAAAAATGTCTGAGTTGGTCTAGAATTTTAAAAAAGTTTCAATTTGATCCTTAAATGATTTAAAAAGAGCCAACTTGATTTTTTTGAGTTATATTTTTCTATTTACACTCCCTCTGTTATTAAATAAACTTCTCATTTTTTAATTTTTAGGGGAGTATATTTAGTAAAAAGAGGGGTGTAAATAGCAAAACTAATGAAAAATGACCAAATAGACATATCTTAAATAATATATAATATAGGGACTAAAGTAAAAAAAAAAATCAACTTTGGGGACTAAATCAAATAATTAATTATTAGGCTAAATTACAATTTTGATCCCTTAGTTTCTTAAATATATGATTTTGGTCTCCCTAGTTTAAAATTAGCAATTTTGATCCTTCTAGTTTTAAAAATCAACAATTTTGGTCCCCCAGGTCAATTATTAATTAATAATTATAATTAGTAGAGTTATTAAGTTAACTATAAATTCACTAAAAAATATTAATTATTCAAAGAGGTTAAAAATGATTTTTCTTTTAATTTTTTAATTTTTTAATATTAAAAACAATTTTTTATGGTTGGTAATTAACAATTTTTTTAATATTAAAAATGTTTTTTTTTAATTATTTTTTCTTTGTGTAAAAAATTATTATAGTTTTTATAATAATTTTTAATTAACTCAATAACTCTATTAATCATAATTATTAGTTAATAATTGATCAAGGGAACCAAAAATATCATTTTTTAAACTAGAGGACTAAAATCACCATTTTAAAACTAAGGAGACCAAAATCATGGATTTAAGAAAGTAAGGGGACCAAAATTACAATTAAGCCTAATTATTACTTGGTGACTAAAATGTGTATTAAGCCTATTAAATAAGAAGTTTTTGTACTCATAAAATAGATTTCAGTCAAATCCAAAGCAAGGTATACTTAACTGCTGTTAAAATGATATATAGATATCTTATTGTAATTCCTAACATTGGTCTATGCTTTAAGAGACAAAAGGAATACACATTGATAGGCTACTGTGATTCAATGCTGACTATGCTATGCTATGCTAGACTTGAATGTATAAACACCAGTGGAGGATGTCATTCCATTGAAGGCAATCTAGTCTGGTGGTTGAGTAAGAAGTAAGTCACTATTGTTCTATCAACAGTAGAGATAGAATATATCTCAACAATAAGTTGTTGCTCTCAAATCTTATAAATCAAAAATCAACTAGAGGATTACAACATTCATGAGAGGAATATTCTTATTCTATGTGATAATACTATTATCATTTCTCTTTAAAGTATTATTTTATAAGAGATCATGTTTAGAAGGGGACATTAGATTTACAATATATACTGACTTAATGAGGATAGACTAATCTTGCTAAGGGAGAAGATTGGTATGGACTTTGTAAAATTATGATTATTCATCTACATGTATTATCCGGTTAAACAAAGCGTCCAAGAAGATGATGAGGCAAGAAACTAGAAAATGGAGAGAGAGAGAGGTATTATTATTAATTTAAATATTCGACAAATCACAAATTTAAATAAAAATATAGAGTATGGTATTATTATTAATTTAAATTTAAATATTCTTCAAATCACACATTCAAATAAAAATATATAATTCTTGTTATTAATTTAAATATTCATCAAATCACAAATTATAAATTTAAATAAAATTATGTATTTTTGGTATTAATTAAAAATTATTTAACAGATTGATTTTTTTAAATTTAAACAAGATTTAACATATTGAATTGTTATTATTTTATTAATTAACATAATAATTGTAGAATTAATATAGTGCTTGCACCTGGCATCTGCCAACATGACAATTTTTTTTTATAATATATAATAGATGATAGATATGTTTAATTTTTATCTCTTGATGCAAATTCTGATCTTTGCTTACGTTTGTTCCTTAAGTTGGATATTTTCTAAGTCACATGAAGATGCAAACTCATGGTCTTTATTTATTGAGAATATTTCAGATCCTATATTAGAAAACGTTCTGCACCATTTTGATGCAGTTTATGAATTGCCATAATGACATGATCGTCTTTTCTTTAGTCTTGTAATTAAGGCAACTGTAGTGTCCTTCTCAGCAAAGTGGAATTCATACTCAGAGAGGTTTTGACTAGTATAACATCCGTAAAATTACATTCAAGTGTTATTTGTAGAGGGGTATATTTAGCAATTCGTTAATTGTCTTTATGCGTAATTAGCGTTTTAATATTCTTGGAGAACATTAATTAGAATTATAATGTTGATTATATGCTTTATTTGTGTTTTCATTTATAAAAATTAAATTTCGGTTTTGTCGAACCGTTTTCACCATTTCTGTGAAAATAGTATACTGTGTGATTTTTTTTTTTTATCGTTTTTCATCTAGGAATAACCTTTTAAATTCATTTTAAGCATTACAAATTTATTTAAATGAGGTCTTAGCTGAGTTTTAGTTTCAGGGTCATTTGAGACACGCGCGAACCATTATTGTGGAAAAGACATAGCATATTCTAGTATGTTGTTGTTATTAGAATGATATATTTACTGAATGTGTGTTTTAGAAAATCATACCTCATCTCTATTTATATTGAGGAAACCCTCAGTAATTGATTATATCATATGAAGATAAAGATAAATAATAAATAACAAGATAATATAAAGATAATAACTACCAAGATAATATATATTTTAACAGTTGTTGAGAGCAAGAGCTTTGATTCAAACCCATTTATGCTCATTTCCATGTTGAAAAATCAAGGTAAGGAGGAGTTATTCCATCTCTAACCTTAAGCTATGTTCTTTTTTTGAATTGCTATGCTATTTGATGTTCCTTGGAATGATTTCATGCAATGGGTGATGAAAAATAGTTTTGTATGAAAATGCCCATTTTAGCATGTGAGGCTGTAGCTATAAATTTAAGATGTTGATATTTTCGTGATGTTGTTTTTAGAGGAAGAGACCATTTTTGGACTCTATGAATGCTCTAGAGTCTATGGTAAAATATTTAGAATTTTGTGAAAAATGGAAGTATTTTTAAGAATAATATTTCACGTTCGAAAAATGGTTGAAATTGAAATTGTTTGGGTATTCATAATTGTTTCTAGGCACTATTTATGGAACCTGTGGACACCAGTGTTCTATAAATCAAGAGTCATGTCATGAAGCATAATACTTGAGTGTATGTGAGAATCTCATAAGATTAATAAAGCTTGATGGGGTCATGAAATGCTTCATGACAGGCGTGTGGCGCTTCATGCACTCATTAATTTGTTTGGTGTGTTTTGTGAGATACAAAAGGAAAGGATTTACTTCAATGTTGGTATGAGTGAAACTGACGAGTTTTAGACGTGATCACGATGTTGACGACATATTTTATGAGAAAGGAATTCTCGATGAGAGTTGGTTGGAGGAGCCAACTGGAATGGGTGTGCAATAATATTTCCATATGCATGTGTTGTGACAAACGGGGTGATGACAATTACTCACTTAGTGTAATGAGGAAGATGTGTTGGTGTTGCAGAAGAGAAGTTCATGAGACACTTGGTGGACCTTCGTTCGTTTCTTGTGGTAGAGGAATTCACACAACACATTGGAAAATGTAATCCATGGTGAGGAAAACATTGTTGAGGAGTTAGTCCTTAAAGTGTGGATGACCATAGAGTGGTATATGAGAAATGATCGTAGGCATGGTGTCCTAGGGTGTATGGTGCTCGGCTGTGGCTTTGGGTCACATAACCGGCCCAGCAACCTTGACTAAGGGCGATGCATTTTCAGTTGGTGAGAGCCCTATCAACCAATGACGAGAGGGGTGTACTCCCAACAGTCATCCACCTTAACTGTAAGACCACTATGTTCATGGAGTTCTAGTGGCAGTGGGCCTGAGTTTTGAAAGTTTGTTCTAAGTGTAGAGAAAGCTTAGGTTTTAGTGAGACTGTGAGAGTACCACTGTGGGGTGGATGTTGTTTGTGTATGTAGCCATTAGGTTGTTTAGTTGTTGGATTTTAGGAGGAGGGAAAGACTCACTCCTTACACTTTGTTTCAAATTGAGTTGAATGTTGCGTGTAATTGTCTAAGCTAGAACGGAATGGCTATGACCAACATTGGCAATGTGGATGGACTTGTTCAGGAATAGAGGACCTTCAAGGTTACCTTTCAAGTTTCTAGTGTAGGTTGGAGTTAGTTTTCTTTAAGCTACTACTTTGGGCCTTAGTCTCATCTCTTGTATAATATATGGTAGACTAGATCTTACTTTTATATGATTTATATGTTTTTATATGTGACTATTGAGTCAAATATGAATCATAGCCCTAATTAATTTTGATTAGATGTAAAACAAATGATTATCAGTCTTTGCGTTAGTGTCCTTGAATATGTTATTTTAGATGATAAAGTTTGCGTCTACGTCTGCTCAATACAAATGAAGCATAACATACTCTACCATCTTAAATACAAATCAAAGACATAGTTAATGCTTTGATCTCTTTGCTTTCTTTATTATTCATTATTGTTGTTAACTAATAGGAAGAATTTGTTAAGTTAAGAAACATATCGTCTCCTTACTCTTTGTTTAAATAATAATAGATGATTGAAAAGAACACGCGAAAAGATTACGAAAATTAGCTAAAACACAATTCAACCCCCCTTCTTGTGTTATTTTGTCTTTACAATTTGGTATTAGAGCTCATACTTTAAGGGGTTGAGTGCTTGACAACCTTTAAAGGAATAGATCTTGATGGTACACTCAACTGGCATGTTCATCTCGGAAGGAGTGTTTCTCAATAGACCTCCTAGATTCACTAGAGAAGACTTTCACTATTGGAAAGATCACATGGAAATGTACATCAAATCCACACACTACCAACTATGGAGCATCATCACTAAAGGAGATATCCCAATAGAAAAACTTGTGGAACAGTAAGGACCAGATGAAATTGCTATAGCTCAATTGAATCATAAGGCTAGGTTTACTCTCATGTCAGCTTTGGCCAAATTAGAAAACTCCAAGTTGTGCATGCACAAAACCACAAAGACTATATGGGATTCTCTTGTAATCAACTACGAGGGAACATAAGATGTTCAACTCAAGAGAGTCGCCATTCTCACCAGACAATATGAAAGCTTCAAAATAATTGATGGAGAAAGTGTAGATCAAATGTTTGGGAGTTCCAGATCACCATTAATGGTATGGAAGCTCTTTATCAAGTCTATACAAAGGCTCAGATGAATATGAAACTCCTTGATAGCTTCCCAAAGATATGGTATCCAAAAACCACGGCAATCTCTGAAGCAAGAGATATGAAAAATATGTCTTGGGATGAGCTACTTGAAATCCTTCATGTCTATGAAAGACTCATGCTAAGTAGGGATGAGATCTCACCACCAAAAAATGATTCCTTTACACTCACCACTAGAGAAACTAGAAGCAAGCCCGAATAAATGAAAAGCACTCCCAAAGCTCTAAAGGTTCAGAGTGTAGATTCGGATTGAATAGATGATGATGGATCTAGATCCACCAATGACAAAGTTGCTCTCATGTCTAGAAAATTCAAACAGATGTTGAAAACAAAGGAAAGTTCAAACAATCCTCTAGATGAAAAGACTCTAGATTCAAAAGGAGAGATAAACAATCCTCTGACAATGAGGATGAAATTCCTTATGATATTCTTTTTCAAAACTATCACATGCTTTCTTCTCAATATGAAAAGTATAAAGAAAAATTTAAAACTTCTATTTGTGAAAACAACATTTTGATGAAAGAAAACACTACTTTAGAAGAAAAATTAAAAGATGTAGAAGAAAAATTAAGCCAAACCTGTTCCATTGTTACTATAGACGAAACATCTCAAATTGAAAAATTAAGAGTTGAAATTGCCTATATTGCCAAAGACTTTGGGAAATTTTTAGAAAGCTCAAATACTTTAACCATGTTGTTAAAGTATCATCAACATTCCCATGATAAGTCTAGCTTAGGCCTGGAAAAGAAAAAGACTAAAATTGCCACATAGTCTGATATAGACAAATGTAACTTCTGCGAAAAATCTAGACATTCCAAGTTCAAATGCATTCTAATGAAGAAAAAACAGTCCAGACAAACCAAGGGTACTAATGGCTTTGGTCCCAAAAAGATTTGAGTACCAAAATCTCAAATTATTCCTATTATAGATATCCTTGGTAGCAAAAGGCTAGGGTTTGAGCTGGTTCCTAGATAGTGGTTGCTCATGACATATGACATGCAAAAGGTCTATGCTCCTAGACCTAAAGCCAGTTGAAGGAGGAGTAGTGGCTTTTAGAGACTGTGGAAAAGGAAGAACCACCGGTATAGGTAAAATTGGTATGCTTTCTTTAGCTTCCATAGACAATGTCTTATATGTTGAAGGTTTAAAATATAATCTGCTTCGCATTAGTCAATTTTGTGATAGCGGATATATAGTATCCTTTGACAAAGACATTTGCATAGTCAAGACTTTTGATAACAAAATTCTTGTCTTTGCCAGACGACACAACAAACTCTATGAGATTGATTTGGTAGATTTATGCAAACAAAATGTAAAGTGTCTAATGACTAGAGAAGATGAAAGGTGGTTTTGGCATAAAAAACTTGGGCATGTAAATCTGAAACATATTTCAAAATTATACAAAAAGGATCTTGTCAAAGGTCTTCCCAATATTACTCATCTTCTATGTGAAGCTTGTCAGAAAGGAAAACAAATCAAGACTACTTTTAGATCTAAAAATGTTGTTTCCATTGACAGACCTTTACAATTGCTTCATATGGATCTATTCAAACCTACCATGACGTAAGTCTAGGAGGAAAGAAATATGGTTTTGTTATCGTTGATGATTACTCCAGATATACATGGGTATACTTTCTCTCACATAAAAATGAGTCTTTCAAGGTCTTTGAAATATTCTACAAAAGAGTTCAAAATGAAAAAGGGCTTTGCATATCATCTGTTAGAAGTGACCATGGAACATAATCTGAAAATCATGAGCTCAGATCATTTTGTGAAAAGAATGGAATTTTCCACAACTTCTCTACATCGAGAACTCCCTAACAAAATGGGGTAGTTGAAAGGAAAAATTGAACACTACAAGAAATGGCTAGAACCATGCTTTGTGAAAACGACGTTCCAAAACACTTTTGGGTAGAAGCTGTTAGCACAACATCTTATGTTCAAAACAAAATATTTATAAGATCAATCATTGAAAAGACACCCTATGAGCTATGGAGAGGAAGAAGACCCAAAATTTCATATTTCCATCCTTTAGGATGTGAATGCTTTATCCTTAATATTAAAGATCAACTTGCTAAGTTTGACTCTAAAGTGGATAAAGGAATCTTTCTTGGATATTTTGAAACCTCCAAGTCCTATAGAGTTTTCAATCTAAGGACCATGGTAGTTGAAGAATCAGTGCATGTTAAATTCAATGAAGGACTAACATCTAATGGAAATGAAGATTCAAGAATGCTTCATTTATTTTGGGTATTTTTATAGCACTTGAATTTTACTTTAATCAATGTTGGCTTTGTATTGTTTGTTTTTGACTTAGGCTTCATTGCATGATTACCTGTCTTTGTCTTTTATCTACATCTCATTCTCATGATAATTTGTCTCTAAGTGTTAAGGAATGACAAATTATGTGAAAGAGATTGCATAGGTTTTGCAAACTTACATGTAAATTTAAATTCACTTAACCTTAATCAATTTTTGAGTATTTTGATGCATTCAATTGATTACCAGATGATGAAATTGATTGCCATATTAGTAAAATAGAACAAAACACTATATGCACGATATAATCGATTGCATCATCCTGGAAATTGACTACAAGCTTTATTTTTGTATCAGAATTGCTCTCTAACTCAAAACAATCGACTGCATCCTGAATTCAATCGATTACATTTTATGACAGAGACAAAATATATCTTCTGATACATGAGATAATGAATTAATTCTATTCCAATCGATTACATCTGTTATAATAGTCACTTTTAAAGATATCTTATCTGATTTTTGTCAAATCCTTTTTCATATCTTTCTGACCCAATCTTATATTCGATTTAAAGATAAGATTTTGATCTTTTCCATCACTATAAAGAGACCCCTTTGAGATTGTTTTTAGTATCACAAAGTATTCATGCAATTCATTACTTCCAAATCTCTTTGTGTTGAAATTCTCTTGAGCTTTAACTTGCTTTATTTCTCTTTATAGAAGAAGTTCTTGCTCTAGCTAAATCTGCACACTCAGGTGCTTTTGTTCCATACTCCTTCTATTCTCTTTGATTGTTCTTATTGGTATTCTACGGCTGGCCTTTAATTTGTCTCACTCAAAGTCACTTACACAAAACCCTAGGCTACTAATCTGATTTGGGCCCATAAAAATCTGATGCGGCCCAATTACAAAATACAGCAATAAAATGAAATAAAATAAAACTGGACGACAAATAAAACTAAAACAGTCTCCTCTCTTCAAGCCCAAGCTGGTTTAGCCCAATTCCAGATCCAAGCCCAATTGCTTATAATTCTCCTGAAATCAAATTAAAATACAGAATTAGTCAAAAAGGCCCAACTGATAAAACTACATAATTAATTTGACAATTAAGGCTAATTAGTAATTAAAATGATGACAGAAAGGGGTAAGAAATAGGAGAAAATAATGACACATCAAATTCCCCCACACTTAGCCTTTTGCACTCCTGGGCAAAATCATGAAACAGAGCAAGGAACAAATCCAGAGACATCAAAGAGAGAGAAACACAAAAACATTTACATACTTTTCAATGAATCCAAAGGGATGAAAGGAATAGGCAACATCCAACACAACAAGAGTTAAAGAGTCAAGACAGTCAAGAAAGTTATCCAAGAATTTCAAACATGGCAAGCAAGTTAATCCGCCCAAGAGGTAAATCAAAAGTGATAAAGCCTCACAAGATATATGCACTCAATCTCTCAAGTGTCTAGGCTACTGTTTACTCTCAGAGCACCCATGAAAAACAAACACCACATAGACTTGGCAAGCCTCTAGAATTAACAATCAATACACATGCACAAAAAGATCAAAAGGTCTTTTAAGGTTGTAATGGGGCCAAGGACAAGGTGAGAAAAATATATGGGATAAGTGACTAAAACCCAAAGGAATAGAGGAGCAATGGGGAATAAGTCAAAATTAAGCATAAAAAGCAAACTCAAAATCTCTAATATCAACAATATCAACCAAATCCTCAAACAAGTCCACTATTATTCAACTTCCATCCTTTCCTTTTCTTTTTTTTTTTTTTTAGAGACAGACATCATCAAACATTAAGCATGGCCAAAAATACATCATCCAATGAAACATACCCCCCCCCCCCCCCCCCCCCCCCCACACACACACACACTTATTCCCAAAACAATTTCAAAGCTCCAAAATTCCTTAAGGGTAGGTGATCATGGTTTTTCACTTAAGGCTTGTACTGAGCTTCAAAACAAAGAAAGGGGATCATAGGCTCAAAGGGGCTATCAAAGGAATTAATTCAAGGTGGGCTTATTTGGCTAGAGGCTTATAAGAACATGAATGCCTAAATCATCTCCAAACGTGCATGTGCAAGAAGTACCAAAAAGAGCCAAGCCAAGGCCACTGTGCAAGCAATCAATGGAGCAAAACACACAGAATAAAATAGATGCTGATGGCTCAAAATCTCACCAAGGGTAAATCTATCACTCAATTCAACCTCTCAAACTTCAAGACTAGCTTGACATGAACAAAAAAACAAGGATCAACTTCAAAACTAACTTGACATATACAGAAAAACAAAGATTTCAATCCATAAAATGTGAAGAATGTGCCCATAACCTATACAAAACCTAGAAATCAAAGAAAAGCATGCAATGTTGTACACAAAACATAAAACAGACAAACCTAAAAATCCTAAACAAAGAACAGTCTCCCCCCCACACTTAATTCACACATTGTCCTCAATGTAGCGCAATCATAAGATCAAGAAAACAAAGCAACCAATGGAATTGGACACGTGAAACAAAAGTAGAGAAGGAAGGAGAAAAAGAAAACTCCCTAAGTCATGATGGGAGAGAAGCAGGGTCAAGCAAGGAAGCCTCCTCCACCACTACATTCACCAAAGAAGGATTTGTGAGGAATGGCTTCAGCCGGTGGCCATTAACTTTGAAAGTCTTATCTGTGGATTCACTTTTGATCTCAACTGCACCGTAAGGAAAAACATTAGTCACAACAAAAGGACCAATCCACTTAGACCTAAGCTTACCACCCATGAGACCGAGTCTAGAGTTATACAACAACACTTTTTGCCCAACCACGAAGTCCTTCCTAGCTATCAAGCTATCATGGAACTTCTTGGTTTTCTCCTTGTAGAACTTTGAGTTCTCATAGGCCTCAAGACGGATCTCATCAAGTTCATTCAGTTGCAACTTCCTTTCCTCTCCAGCCTCTGATCAATAGAGAAGTTGCAGGTCTTCACAGCCCAATAGGCACGGTGCTCTATCTCTACAGGAAGATGACATGCCTTGCCAAAGACAACCCGATAAGGAGACATCCCTATGGGTGCTTTGTAAGTAGTCCTATGTGCCCAAAGAGCATCATCCAGCCTAGTGCTCCAATCTTTTCTGTTCGGCTGCACAATCTTCTCCAAGATCCTCTTGATCTCCCTGTTTGAAATTTCAGCCTGCCCATTAGTTTGGGGGTGGTAGGGTGTAGAAACCCTATGAACAACCCCATATTTCTTGAGCAAAGCCTGCATGGATCTGTTACAAAAATGGGTGCCTTGATCACTAACAATGGCTCTGAGTACTCCAAACCTGCAAAACAGATTAGACCTAACAAAATCCACAACGACCCTAGCATCATTAGTTCTGGTGGCTTTAGCTTCCACCCACTTTGAAACATAATCAACAAAGCAAGGAGAATATAGGAAAAACCAAAAGAAACAGGAAAGGGACCCATAAAATCAATACCCCGGACATCAAACACCTCACGCAACAAAGCATGGGCTGCCTTGAGGCATCTCTTGTCTCCAAGAAAGGGATCCTCCCGCTCTCTCGACAAGGCTCACAAGTGCTACAAATCCTCCACGCATCCTTAAAGATGGTGGGCCAGTAAAATCCACAATCAAGCACCTTGCGAGCTGTCCTCTGAATACCAAGATGGCCACCAGGTGCGGAAGAATGATAGAACTGCAGGACCGAGTCAATCTCATGGTCGGGAATACATCTCCTAATAACCTGGTCACTGCACAACTTCCACAGATAAGGGTCATCCCAAATATAATGCTTAGCATCACTCTTAATTTTATCAATCTGAGCTCTAGATGCTAAGGGAGGAAAAACAGAAGCAACTAAATAGTTAACAATGTTTGTAAACCAAGGGGTGGGGGAAGAAATAGAAACAGTCAACAAATTTTCATCAGGAAAACAATCCTGGATAGGCAAAGCATCTACTTCCTCTCAGCTCTCAATCCTGCGCCGAGATGGTCTCGCCACCAAATTCCGGGGCTCCACTCCTCATCACAGATGTCCAAATCAAACTCTTGGAGCCAGAGCATCCACCTGATCAATCTAGGCTTTGACTCAGCCTTCTTTAACAGATACTTCAGAGCTGCATGGTCAGTATAGACAATAACACGAGTACCAAGCAAATATGATCTAAATTTATCAAGAGCAAAAACAATAGCCAGAAGCTCTTTCTCTGTGGTGGTGTAGTTTGCTTGGGCAACATCTAAAGTCCTGGAAGCATAGTAAATCACCCTAGGAAGTTTGTCAATCCTCTGAGCAAGGACAGCCCCCAATGCATAGTTAGATGCATCACACATCAACTCAAATGGAGCTGTCCAAATCGGGTGCCCGAATAATGGGGGTGGTGGTTAGGGCTTGCTTAAGGCAATCAAAAGCCTTCTTGCACTGTCATCAAAGTTAAAGTCCACATCCTTTTGCAGCAAGTTGGATAGTGGAAGGGCCACCTTACTAAAATCTTTGATAAAGCGCCTATGTAAAACCCTGCATGACCAAGAAAAGAACGAATCTCTCGCACGCAAGAGGGGTAAGGCAATTGTGAAATAACAGCTATCCTGGCAGGGTCTACCTCTATGCCCTTACTGGAAATGATATGCCCTAAAACTATACCTTGTTCAACCATGAAGTGACATTTTTCAAAATTCAGAACAAGGTTAGTTTCAATGCATCTATTAAGAACTCTATCCAAACTATCCAAACATGCATCAAAAGAGGATCCATAAACAGTAAAATCATCCATAAACACCTCTATGCAACTCTCTAAAAAGTCACTGAAAATGCTAAGCATACACCGCTGGAAGGTACCAGGGGCGTTGCATAGGCCGAAAGGCATCCTCCTATAGGCAAAAGTGCCAAAGGGGCAGGTGAATGTGGTTTTTTCTTGATCCTCAGGGGCAATGTGAATTTGAAAATATCCAGAAAAATCCATCAAGAAAGCAATAATGGGATTTACCTGCCAGTCGCTCAAGCATCTGATCAATGAATGGGAGTGGGAAGTGATCTTTTCTTGTTGCCTGATTCAGCCTCCTGTAGTCAATGTAGACCCTCCAACTATTCAGCACTCTGGTGGGAATCAGCTCATCCCTCTCATTCTTTACAACAGTGAGGCCTGTCTTCTTTGGAACCACTTGGACTGGACTCACCCACTGACTGTCAGAAATGGGGTAGATGATCCCAGCTTGCAGAAGCTTGGTCACCTCTTTCTTTACTACATCTAGAATGACTAGGTTGAGTCTCCTCTGTGGCTGTCTCACTGGTTTGGCTCCATCCTCTAAAAGTATCCTATGCATGCAGGTAGATGGGCTAATACCAGGAATGTCTGCCAAGGTCCAACCGATGGCTCTCTTATGCTTTCTAAGCACTTGCAACAACTTCTCCTCCTGAACAACATCAAGGGAGGTAGAAATAATCACAGGCAATTTCTCCTCATCCTCCAAGTAAGCATACTTGAGGTTTTCTGGTAATGGTTTCAGCTCTGGTGTGGGTGGTGGTTGTATATCAGAAGGAACTAGAGAAGGGGAAAGAATGGGTTCCACAGCCTATACCTCAACTTGTAAGTCAGATGTATATGTACTTCTTGCAACATGGTTAGTGCATTCTGACTCTATAAAATCCAAATCAAGAGGTAACACCCCCAAAGTACCAGATTGAAATTCAAATTTACTCCCAGCACAAAAATCAGATACAAGATCAAATTCAAACTCAGATTCAGATTCAGATTTAATGCATGAGGAATGACAAGTATGCATATCAGATGAAAATGGGTGCTTCCTAACATGAAGAGAATCAGAATCAAACATATAGTCATCAACAATCTGATCAAGTATCTCAGCACGAAAGACAGAATGATCCTCAGATGGATGTTTCATGGCATCAAGAATGTTAAAATGGACAACAATATCACCAAATTCCATAGACAATGTGCCAGCATAAACATCTATCTTGGTTCGGGCTGTTTTCAAAAATGGCCTGCCTAAAATAATTGGGACAGATCCATGGGAGAATCCCTCTTCCATATCAAGAACATAAAAATCAGCAGGAAAAATAATTTCGCCAACCCGAACCAACACATCCTCTATGAAACCTGTAGGGTGAGCAACACTTCTATTTGCCAATTGAATCACCACACCCGTAGGTTGCAAAGGTCCAAGAGATAAAGATTTGAAAATGGACAGAGGCATAACATTAATTGATGCTCCTAAATCTAGCATGGCATTTTCAAATTTGTTGTTCCCAATAATGCAAGGTATACAGAAAGTACTTGGGTCCTTACATTTCTCAGGAATGTGAGGAACAGATTTACCTATGAGTGCAGACACGTTTCTGCCCATGCTGATTCTCTCATTACCCTTCATCTTCCTCTTGTGGGTGCACAGCTCCTTCAGGAATTTTGCATATCTGGGAATTTGTTTGATGGCATCAAGCAGAGGTATGTTTACCTCCAATTTCCTGAAGGTGTCCAGGATCTCCCTATCCACTTCTTCCATCTTTTTGTTTGGAATTGCTCTAGGTGGGAATGGAAGGGGGATAGGCTGCTGCAAATCAGTGCTGTTGGAAGAAGGTCCACCTGCATGGAATTTTCTGCTACCAAGTGGCTGCTCCTCCTCTTGGTCAGGTGCAGGTGCATCAATTTTCTTGCCTGACCTCAAAGTGATGGCACTCACATTCTTCGGATTTTGGACAGTCTGAGAGGGTAATTTATCAGAATTTTGGGACTGTGCCTGGTTCAACTGAGTAGCCATCTGCCCCATCTGATTTGTCAGACTCTAAATGGAGGCTCTGGTCTCTTGCTGGAACTGCATATTTTGAAGAGTCATCTGCCTCACTAGCTCCTCTAAGGAGGGTTGAGAAGGAGCCTTAGATGCTTGCTGTCTTTGTTGCTGCTGTTGCATTGGAGGAGGAACATATGACTTGCTTGGACCAGCAGTGTTTTGGAATGGAGGAGGGGCAGGTTGTTGTTGCTGGTATTGTGGAGGATTTGTCCATCTCAAATTTGGATGATTCCTCCAACCCGGATTGTATCTGTTGCTTGAAAGATCATAATTATTTTGCTGTTGCTGGTTTTGCTGCTGAGGTGGTCTATTATAAATGTTTGCAGCATAGGCTTCAGGTTTCTCATTGACTCCAGATTGCTGCAGAGAAGGACAGAGATCTGTATGGTGATTAGCAGAAGAGCATAGGCCACAGACTCTTGCAACAGTAACAGGTGCAGATGCAGATTTCTGATTTATGGCAAGCTGAGTTACTAGGTTGACCAAGGCATCAAGTTTTCCCTCAAGCTTCCTATTTTCAGTAGATGGAGATGAATCCGTGGCTACATCATGGACTCCCCTAATGACAATAGCATCATTTCTTGCACTGAATTGTTGGGAGTTGGAGGCCATCTTCTCAATCAGGTTTCTAGCCTTAGCAGGGGTCATATCACCAAGAGCTCCACCACTAGCAGCATCAATCATGCTCCTTTCAATGCTATTTAGACCTTCATAAAAATACTAGAGCAACAGTTGCTCAGAAATCTGGTGGTGAGGGCAGCTTGCACACAATTTCTTAAACCTCTCCCAGTACTCATACAAGCTCTCTCCACTAAGTTGCCTGATGCCTGAAATGTCTTTTCTGATTGCAGTGGTTCTGGATGCAGGAAAGAATTTCTCCAAGAACATCCTCTTGAGGTCATTCCAACCAGTGATAGACCTGGGAGCAAGGTAGTACAGCCAATCCTTTGCCACTCCCTCCAGAGAGTGAGGAAAAGCCTTAAAAAAGATATGATCTTCTTGGACATCAGGAGGCTTCATGGTTGAACATACTATGTGAAATTCCTTTAGATGTTTATGCGGATCCTCACCTGCATGGCCATGAAACTTAGGAAGCAAATGTATTAGTCCAGTCTTGAGAACATATGGGACATCCTCATCAGGGTATTGAATGCACAAGCTTTCATAAGTGA
Source organism: Amphicarpaea edgeworthii (assembly GCA_014843725.1). NCBI lineage: Eukaryota > Viridiplantae > Streptophyta > Magnoliopsida > Fabales > Fabaceae > Amphicarpaea > Amphicarpaea edgeworthii. The sequence continues at coordinate 15,865,749 of CM026325.1, read as the reverse complement.
AATCAGGTGCAGCCATCTCCCTAAGTGTCCTCTCACGAGGTGGAGGTTGAGCCATGTTCTCAGTATGAATATCAGCAGCAGAATGCTCAAAATCAGAACGCTCAGAATTTGCAACAGAATGTTCAGAGTTGCTTACACTAAGACTATCTATATGCTCACTATGCCTAACTAATCTATGAAAGGTCCTATCTATTTCAGGATCAAAAGGTAGTAAATTATCCGGATTTCCCCTAGTCATGCACTATATGCAGCAAATCATGTATTTTCCAAACAAGCACAAGTAGGGGTAAAACTGGAACTATACTCAAACAATATCCAAATGAGCTGAAAATTTATGAGTAACTCCCTAAAATCATAAAAAGATAGCACAAAAAATATCAGGCAAAAATTCAAAGTCTAACTATATAAACTAAAAATTCAAAGTTTGAAAAAATAGGGCAATAATACTTTAAAAAAAAAAAAAAACTTAGTAAACAGCCTCTTTTTGGAATTCTGAGAACCTACAACGGCTTTAGCCGTTGGGCTGCATGGGAAATTCAATTCTACCCCAAATTCATATATAATAATACTCATTCTGATACCCGGAGCAAAAGTTATGACCGTTTTGAGTTTTTCTTAACACAAATTCCCAAAATTTCTGTATCTCTCAAATTCAGCCACACCAAGTGCTTCTGGTATTTTTCACACAAAATATGGATCAAAAGAAACTACCACAAAAAAAAATCATCCAAAAAGGACAATTCTAGCTACCAAAACAAAAATTGGCAATTAATTAGAAAAGTCTGACACTATTCACAACACTATTCACAAAAACAGAGGACTAGTAGAAATAAATCCTCACAACAGCAGCAAATTGAAGTTCAAACACAGAACAGAAACAGAGCAATACAATGCATAGTTACTGTTCCATTGGATTGAAGTTTCATTTGCTGAACTTGCTGTAGGGAAACACACAACAACAGAAACACACAATTTAACAAACAAACACAAACACAAACACAATTATGAACCTTTGACTGGAACCACTGCTCCCCGGCAACGGCGCCAAATTTGGTCGAGGCCGTACCCAAACCAAATAAAAACAATTAAATGCAGTACTAGGAAGTGATCCTAGGTCGTCTCCCAGTGAGCAGTGATCAAACAAACGTTCATAACACTTAACAACAATAAAACAAAGTAGCAAATGGGGGGGTTTCTTTGCTTTAATAATTTAAACAGCAAGCAACTTGAATTAAAAATAACAGAACTAAAACGTGTTGTTTCCCCTTGATTCAAAAGCAAGCCTCTTATCCTAGGTTACGAGAATCTATCCCTAATCAAATCAGCCACTTAATCCAACCCTGAATTAATTTACTAAGCGAAAATTAATACAAGGTTTTCATTATGTGATTAAGCAACACATACACCAATTAATTCCTCTCACAGGTCCATTACAGAATAATTGGTGAAGGGGAAAAACTTATCAAGAAATTAACATTAATAACAAACCCTCAAAGAGAGCTAGTGCTTAGTCCTCAAGAGAAAACAACACTGGAAATTTAACCTTCCATTCAAATTAAATAGCAATTGGAAACTTAAATAGAAAAATGCAAAACAAAAACGAAAACAAGAATAGAAGACAAAAACGAAACTGGAAATGGAAACTGAAAACGAACCAACAATGAAGAACGAAAATGGAAACAGAAGCAGAAAATGAACAAAAACGCTGCTCTACATGAACAGTAGCATGCTGGGGACGTGAAAATCCTTTTCTGAATAGTAAAAATGAAACTAAAACCTCCCAGCCCCCCTCTCCATGACGGCTGGCCTTTAATTTGTCTCACTCAAAGTCACTTACACAAAACCCTAGGCTACTAATCTGATTTGGGCCCATAAAAATCTAATGCGGCCCAATTACAAAATACAACAATAAAATGAAATAAAATAAAACTGGATGACAAATAAAACTAAAACAGTCTCCTCTCTTCAAGCCCAAGCTGGTTCAGCCCAATTCCAGATCCAAGCCCAATTGCTTATAATTCTCCTGAAATCAAATTAAAATACAGAATTAGTCAAAAAGGCCCAAATGATAAAACTGCATAATTAATTTGACAATTAAGGCTAATTAGTAATTAAAATGATGACAGAAAGGGGTAAGAAATAGGAGAAAATAATGACACATCATGTTGCTATAATCTAGACCAAAAATTTGAGTATAACCCTTAGCCACCAAATGAGCTTTGTAGCGATCAATGGTGCCATTTGGTGCGATCTTCACCATATAAACCCAACGACACCTAATAATGGATTTGTTGGGAGGCAAGGGAACAAGCTCCCATGTGTTGCTAGCATCTAATGCAGCCATGGCTTCACCTGTAGACTTAGGAGTAGACATAGAATCCAAAGATAAACGGTCATAATGCAAAGTAAAGGCATATAAAGGATTAGCATTACGAGTGGATCAAATACCTTTACAAAGCACAATGGGAAGTTCAAGTGCAAGAGACAGTGGTGGAGGGATGTTTGGAGTAGGAGATGATGTTGGAGGATCTAGTGGCACTGCCAATGGTGCCTGTGTCTGTTGGTGGTATTTGAGTGATGAAGTTGGAGTGGGAGCAACAAGTGTTGCTGGAACAATAGGTGGGACATCCAAAGGGACATTTTCAACGGTGGAGGAAAAGCAAGGAGTAGTCTCAAAGAATGTAACATCAGTAAAGACAAGATATCGCTAAAGTCGAGGAGAGAAACATTTATAACCTTTTTGAAGGCGGGAGTATCCTAGAAAAATACATTTTAGGGACTTGGCAGAGAGTTTATTTTTACTTGGAGTGAGATCATGGACAAAACATGTACTCCCAAAGACACGAAGAGGAACATGATGAAGACTCTATTTAGGATATAAGATAGAGTAAGGAATCTGATTGTTAAGAACCGATGAAGGCATGCGGTTAATCAAATGACATGCAGTAAGGAGAGCATCTCCCCAAAAACAAAGTGGAACATTATAGTGAAGAAGAAGAAGTGTGCAAGCGGTTTCCACCAAGTGGCGGTATTTGCGTTTAGCAACACCATTTTGTTGTGGTGTGTGGGCACAAGATGTTTGATGAAGAATCCCTTAGGAGTTTAAAAAGGATTGAAACTAAGATGACATATATTCTTTTGCATTATTAGTTCGCAAATTTTTAATTGAGGAGCCAAACTGATTTTGAATCTCAGCAAAAAACTTTGAAAAATATAAAAAACATCCGAACGATTCTTCATTAGAAACACCCAAGTACAACGAGAAAAATCATTAATAAATGTGACAAAATAAAAATATCCTAATGTGGAACAAACTCGACTAGAACCCCAAATATCAGAGTGAATTAAAGCAAAAGGCGACGCAACACACTTATTGACGCGAGGACTATAACTAGTACAACTATGTTTGCCTAATTGACACAACTCACATTGAAAAGATGAAACTTTAGAAAGACTAGGAACTAAAAGACATAATTTTTCCAGACTTGGGTGCCCAAGGCATTGATGTGCAAGAGCTGGAGAGATAGAGGCAACCGGAGGCGTAAGCTGATATAATCCTCCAGACTCATGTCCTACTCCAATCGTTCATCCATTGCATCGATCCTGTACAAGAACAGAATTATTTTCAAACAATACAGAAAAATCAAAAGTGCGAGTAAGTTTGCTAGTAGAAATTAAATTAAAAGGACAACCGGGAACAAATAAGACAGAGTGTAAAGAAAGTTGAGGAAGAGGATGGGTTTGTCCGATGCCCTGGACTTTAATTTGAGAGCCATTTGCAAGAGTAACAGAGAGCAAGGAGTTTGAAAATGTTAAGGAAGAGAAAAGGGATTGGTTACCAATCATGTGATTAGAAGTACCGAAATCAAGTATCCAAGGTTCAACAGAGGGGGACTGAGAAATAAAAGCCATAGGATTACCAAATTGAGCCACAACGGTGACAGGTGATGCAAGTTTGTTGGCTACTTGAAGCTGAAGAAGCTCATTATATTCCTTAGTAGAGATAGTAATATCGAAAGCAAAAGGGGTGATTGTGGCCACATTAATTGACTGAGGTTGCACTCGAGCTTTTCTCCTACATTTGGCTTCAATATGACCAAAGATTCCACAATAGGTGCAACAAATACTATATCTGAAACCATTACCACGTCTTCCACCACGATGAGAGGAGTCAGAGACGAGGGTAGAGGAATCCCAGGTAGACGTCGATGGGTGTCCAAAAGTATGCAGAGTGGAGATACGCAACAATTGTTCATGTACCATGTCATAGGTAGGAACTGTATGACCCAATAAAATTTGATTGCAAACTGCCTCAAGGTTCAATGTGAGTCCAGCAAGAGCAACCACCATGAAGAACTGCTCACATTGTTTGTAAAATGTATTTGCATCACTAGTAAAAGGCATGAGAGTGGAATATTCTGCAATCAAGCGATCAAGTTTACCAAGATATGTTTGCATGTCCATGTTCTCCAGCTTAATATTCATCAAGCTAGTGAGTACACTATAGAAATGATGAACATCATTTGAATAAACTTTCTTGGCCTTGGTCCACACATCATATCAGGTGGTAAAAGCCTGGAATTGTCCTTGGAGGTTGGGGGCAAGAGAGAACCAAAGAATGGTACATAATAACACGTCAATTTGCGTCCAATGTGGTTGCTCCATGATGGGAACTAACGTTGTCGAAGTGGTCAAGTGGGCAACATGGCCTTGGCCTTGGAACCACAACTGAACAAAAGTAGCCCAAGTACTATAGTTTGCTATCCCGATTAATTTTTTGCATGAGATCAGCGGAACAGTAGTAAAAGTCATTGTGGGAGTTGTGGCCATGAGAGAACTTCACCAAAAATGCCAAATAAGAGGGTGGGAAGGTTCTCCAAAATGAGGCGTACCCTGAGGAGCAATCAGCGGCAGATGGGAACGTCGAAAAAAGTGGCATGCACTGATTTGGTGATAGCGCGTGGAGTATATGTGCCGGGAAAAAGATTGGTCGGTGGTGGTGAACAGCAGCTTCATAGAGGTGCGGTACTGTTCACTAAGTCTCTCATACGTCCCAGGGTTAACTACATTTGTAACAAGCTTGGCTCATATGACATATATGCTCCCTTTGTAAAAACTCCATACATACATGACAATCATGACTTTTTGTTCCATGAATCCTTCCCTTTTCGACATCAGGACATCTTGCCAAATTGGAAAAATAACCATCAAGCATCCTAAGTTCTTCTACCCAACGACAAACTAGCTTTGCTTCCTTTGTAGTTAAAGTGTAATTTGCTTTTGGCTTTAACATTTTTCCATTAGCTTGAGACTTCTACTCTAATTCTAGTCGCCTACAATGCAAAGCCAGGTTCATCCTTGCCTTCTCATTGTCTTTTGTCTTACCACTTACATTCATCACAATGTTGAATATGTTTTCAAAGATCCATTACTATATGTCAAACTTGGTCAGGTGTCAACCTAGGTGGTGGTCCATCCTTTACAACTTAGATAAAAAGGATTTAGAGTTAAATGTGTATTTAGCTATTATGAAAAATAAAAAAAGGATTAAAATGGTGAGATAGAGAGAAGGGGCAAGACAGAGAGAAGGGCATACCAGAGAGAAGGAGTGAGACAAGAGAGTAGTAGAAATATTTCTCTCACCAAAACTCGAAAAAATAACATTCAATGTGAAAAATAAGAGGTAAAGTTAGAATCCATATTAGGAAGCATAATTAACTAGATGATAATTTATCATGGAAAATAGTATTGAAGAACATCTAATTAGATACATTTCAAAGAAGAGAGGATATGATTGCAAGTATTGTGAAGGGAATCAATAATTTGAAATTTGGGGAGAGAAAAAAAATTATAAACAGAGTAGGTAGTTAATATAATTATTATTGACATAAATTTAGCTATGAGTTGTCAAATGCCAAGACTCGTAACTTGTAACATGTTTATGACTGATTTAGCAAAACTAATGTACATGTCCTTTTTACTCGTTGATGTTGAAACCAACTTCACTTCCAAAATTAAATTTCACATTTGTACCACACATCTCAACTAGTCCTGATCTCTGGAAACTTATAGTGGAAGAAACCACAGTTTTGAAAGAGGGAAGTAATTTCAAAGAAAATTAATTCAACTTAAATTAGGTGAACATTAAAAGAATTAAAAATTGAAAGCAAAAAGAATTAAAAACATGAAAAGAACTAAAAACTACAAGCAAACAAAAGTATCATTAGTTATTTCTTGTTTAAAATTACAATAGCTAGTAATCAATGAGCTACACCAACCCAATCCATTCCCTATATAGCTGGAAAGAAAGCTGCAAACGGATATGGTTCCTATAGTCATTTTCAAAACGATTTCAACATAAGGATTTGGTTTAATGGGGGTGAAGAAAAAAATATTATCCATAATGTAGTTAGTTGTCCCTAAAAATAAAAGAGAAATCTCCTTGACTAAAAGAATAATTTCTTATCAACGTTTCACGGTTGATTTTCCATTTCCAAATTCCACTCTAAATCCATAGTGAAAAGTACAAATGAATGAAGAAAAAACATAAAGACAAAGAAATGAAATGCTTGAAATGTTAGCACTTGGTAGCACTAACAGCGTTACTACTTACTAGTGTTCAACATATCTCTGTGTAAGTGACTAATAAAACTTAAAATAAAATACTAATGTTTGAAATAAAATACTAATAAACTAAGAAAGAGCAAGACAACCTGAGCTAAAAGGAAAAGTAAACGAAGAAAGTGGAAAGTGGGATTCAAATCCTTTACCATTTCTTTGCATGCCCCATTATTAATCAATTAAAATATAATAAACTTTCACTCATGTAAATCACATATTGGCAAATTGGGCTATATTATAAGTAACATTTGCATGAGTTACAGATGGTTCATAAAGGCATAAACAAAGGTTTCTATAACATATATTGAGCCACGTATCTATATATTCTATTGTAACAAATCAAAATTCAAGACAAAAGTCTAACATGTGAATCATAACACGGTCTATTCTTATGCACATGATTCCAAAAGCACCATTCTTCTATGACACTTATGTTTGCAGCCAATGTTTAACTCAATAGAGTTCTTCATTTACTTTTCTTAGTTTGTACCAAATCCAAATGATGAGGCAGAACAACTTGTTGCAACCTTTCCAACAAGACTATAATTTTTCTTCTTCACTTTCCTTTCTCTCTTATTGTGTGTAGATTGTATTGGCTCAAAGTCTAACTTCCCCTCTTAGCTTAATCAACGGTATAAATGTTTGGGTTAAGTGTAAACATGTAGAGAACCCACCCAAAACACCAGGTGCACATGAAAATACTTCAGAGCATGCAACTATGCAGGGGGTGAACATGAGTGGAGTTGGAAGTTTAAAGAATATTTAAATCTAAATGGAAAAAAGCTGATGAATAATATCAAAAGACAAAACTTGTAACTCCCTATTTTTGTATACTTGCAACTAAGGTAATGCTCTATCAGAATTTAGAATGCCTTCTACTTGTCCCTGCAAACTTTGCCCATCTTGTATTCTAATTTGGATCCTAATTCCTAAGGGACTACAAAATATTACAACTGTAAGACTATTAAAACTAATCACGAAATTATAGCAAGGACTATTCCACTAAATTAGTAAAGAATGTTTAATAAATCTTGCCACTTTCAAATTTAAAGAAATTTGTTATAGTAAGCAACTTCAACAAAACAACAATTATGAACACATTATAAGACAGCTGCAAAGTGAGACTTATCAAAATAAATCTCTTCACTGTCTCAAATTCTTATGTCATAAGCTCTGTCAATGATTTGTAGTCATACAAATCAATGCAATCATGGATTCAAAATTCACCATATTAATCAACATAAACAACACCATTAACTACAAACTATGACAACATATTTTAGAAACACTAACAATTACAGCAATAGCACTCGAGGTGAAAATTTTAGCTCACACGAGGTGCTTCGAAGGCTTCACACGAGCTCACAATGTTGACAATTGAAGTTTCTACAATGAATAATAATGATAAACACAATCATGAGAATGAGGGAGGGTTTTGAAAAATAAACCTAGGGTTTTGAAAGGGGAGAAACTATGAGCGTCGATTGCACAAAAACGAAAAGGGGAACAGCTTGGGAATCATGAGAATGAGGGAGGAAATGAAATATTACCTTTGAGGAGTCACGTAAGAGCCAATGGCGAAGCAATTTTGTTGTGTCTCTGAGTGAGTTTGGTACGAAAACAATAAACATAGGAATCAAAAGTGAATACACATTGGAGAAAGGAATGAGAAGAGAATGAGAACCTAGGAGAGGGGAATGAATGAGAGTGAGAACCTAGAGAATGAGAGTGAGAATAGAGAGAGTGAGAGTGAGAGCAAAGAGAAAGCTTGGGAGAGTAACTTTTTCAAAAAAAATATTTATTGAATTTCTATCTTAGTAAAAAGTTTTATGCCAATTTTTATTTTCTCAAGTTGTGCTTGTAAGCACCAATTTTACAATTTCTTTATAGTTCTACATATTCACAATGAATACTTGACTGCAACAGATGAACAAATGCAGTTGATTGGGCTTTATAACATTTCAAGAAACCCATTACCCACAACTTATTTTCTAGCTTATACACATGTTACAATAAAATTAAAAATTTAAAAACTAAAAACTAAAAACTAAAAATTTAAAATTTAACAACTAGAAACTAAAAACTAGAAATAAAAAATTAAAAATTAAAGTTAAAGTTAAAGACGAACTATTTAAATTATCTACGGATTCAATTTCCAACAACAATATCCATGAGTAAATCCCCAAAATCTCCCACGAACCACATCCGTAGGTAATATTTTAAAAGTTACCTACAACTTTTACTTAGTTATCTATGGATAATGTTACCTACAGATAAATCTGTCAATAAATACAATAATTACCTACATTTGTTTTTTAGTTACCCATGGATTGTAATATTGATGCATTTATCTGTGGATAATTTGTTAGTCATTCTAAACTATTGATGAATATGACTTTGTAGAAAATTATCCGTGGGTAATGTATAAATTATCTATAGATTTAAATCCATAGATAATGCATAAATTACCCACATATTTAAATCTATGGGAAATAATCCATAAGTAATTCAACTTTTTCTTGTAGTGCAACCTCCACTTATGCTTTTTCTTTCAATTCTATCTCCAACATAGTCAGCATCACAATAGCCTGCCAATTTATATTATTTCTTCCTTTTGAAGCACAAACCAAAATTAGGTAAGCAGATACCAAAATATTCTTTTAACTGTAGAGAGATGTACCTCTCTTGGATCAGACTAAAACCTTGAGCAGAGGCAGACACTGAACATAATGTCTGGTATGGATGTAGTAAGATAAAGTAGTGATCCAATCATTGCTTTGAATTGAGTGGTGTCTACTTTCTTTGAATCTTCATCAAGCCCAAGTGATGCGGTTGGATGCATTGGAGTTTTCATTGTTTTGGCATCATTCATCTTGAATTTCTTCAAGAGCTCCTTCATATACTTAGTCTGATGTATGAATATTCCTTTATTACTTTGTTAGAACCAACACAATTGATGATGTCTAACCCCTAATACCTTCATAGGTTTTGATGATAACAAATGTGATAATATTTGATCAACTAATGATTTCAGATTAAGTAATTTCAGGAAATAAAGTAAGAATAGACAATGGTATGACCACTTTAACTCTTACTTTCGTCTTAACTGTCTAATAACTTATAATGGTTAAATCTAGCACTGGAATTGCTTATAAACAAACCAAAATAAGCTCTTAACGGATCATGCAAAGTCTCCAGGCCAGACAATGTCCGATACAAGACCAGACAATGTCTAAGGCCAGGCCAGACGATGTTTGATGCCAAGCCAGATAATGTCTGATGCTAAGTCAGATGATGTTTAAAGTTAAGTCAGATCACGTCTAAGGCTAGAACAGACCATGTCTTTTAATTAAGAATGTGCTTGTTAAGCCAAACGATGTCTAAGGCTAGAACATACCATGTCTTTTAATTAAGAATGTGTTTGTTAAGCCAGACGATGTCTGAAGCTGAGCCAAACAATGTCTAAGACTAGAACAGACCATGTCTCTTAATTCAAAATGTGTTTGTCAAGCTAGATGATGTCTGTGCACGAACAGACCATACTTAATCACTTTATAAGGGTGCCTCCAAGAAACGAGAAGACTAATGAACGAGAACAGAATAACAAAAATCAATCTAAACAACAAGAGAAAACACTTTAAGACAAGGTCTTGAACACAAGTTGAGAGAAAAAGAGAATATCCATCCTCTACAAGCTCACGTAGATTCAACATTTGTTTATATCCTCTCTTTGAGAGTTATCTGAATCTTATACATATTTGTATAGAAAGCCAAGAGTGGCTTAGTGATAAAAGATACTTGGGAAGTATAATCTCAGGGGGAGATTCATACTTGTAACCAAAGGTGGTTTAGAATACTTGTAGCCAGGAGTGGCATAGAGAATACTTGTAGTCAGAAGTGGCAGTGAAGAATACTTGTTTTGTAATTAGTTGATTGTAGTGGAACCCTTTAACAGTTGTTAAAGGAGAACTGGACATAGCTCAGGTTGAGTGAACCAGTATAAAAACAAGCTCGCATCTGTTGTCTTGTGATTACAATATTTATCTTGCTCACTGTACTCTTTTGGAAAGACTTTCTAAGCTTTGCCTTGCAAGGATATATTTGTTGTTTTAAACTAACATATATCCAAGAAGGCAACTTGTGAACTAATAGTATTTACGAAAAAATTTTAAACCCACTATTCAACCCCCCCTTCTAGTGTGCTCTTGTGTATTTTAGTTGGTATCAGAGCTCGGTCTATGATAACTATCTTCACAGATACAGAGCTAAAGATCCTACACAAGGATGGAGAATGGTCTACACAAACCTCCAATCTTCAAGGGTGAAAACATCACATACTGGAGACAAAAAATGGAGACATACTTTGAATCATGTCATATAGATATGCTGGATGTCGTAGAAAATTGAGATTATATTCCAGTTGATGATAATGAAGTTGAGATTCCAAAAGAACAATGGACTGAGGCACAGAAGAACAAATTCGTCCTCAACTCTAGAGCAAGAAATGCAATACATGCATGCATCTCAGAAACTGAGCACAAGAAGATAAGCCAGTTCAAATTTGCCAAAGACATATGGGACACATTCATAATAGCTTATGAAGGGTCCTCACAGGTAAAAAGGAACAAGGTAAGCGTTCTTACCAGAGAATATGAACTCTTTACTATGGAAGAAGATGAAACCATAGCTAATATGTTGTATAGATTCGAAACTATTTTAAATGAGCTTTGAAACCTTGGTAAAAGTTTCAAAAATTTCGAGCATGTTGACAAATTCTTCACAGCTTGCCCAGACAACAGAGACCTCAGGTCACAGCCATTAGAGCTTCCAAAGATCTATATTATATGCCTCTCAAAGAGCTAGTGGGAATTCTAATGCTACATGAGCAAAAACTGCAAGGAGATGCCAAACTAAAAAAGGACAAGTCTCTGGCTCTAGAAGCTCACAAGCCAAATCAAACAACACCTAAAGAGTCATCTTCATCAAAAAGTCAGTCCTCCAGACCATCCAAAAGACACACCACTAAAGCTCTAAAGGCAGAAGAGTCAGAAGTAGAGTCCACTTCCTCAAGTGAAGAAGAGTCAGAAGATGATGATGAGCTATCCTTCATCTTAAGAAAAATCCACAAGATGTGGAAAAGGAAAGGTGGCTCGAGATGGAAGAACGACAACAAGAAATACTCAGCAGACCGTGAAAAGAAAGAGAAAAATCCTATCGTTTGCTATGAGTGTAAGAAGCCTAGACACTTCAAGTCAGAATGTCCTAAGCTCGTCAAGGGAAAAGAAAAAGTCAACAGGAGATTTCCCAAGAAAAAGAAAGGACTGATGTCCACACGGGAAGATCTAGATGACTCAACAGATGAAGAAAATTCTAAAGAATCAAATGAAGAAGCTAATCTCTGTCTGATGGCAGATGTAATCTCCACATCGTTTGCGTCTGATGATGAGAATACACCAGACAACACCCACTCTACATCTGCGTTTGAGGCTTTAGATGATGAAGAACAAGAGGTAGACCTCAATGATCTTGTTTCTCTTCAAGAAGCTCATCAAGAACTTCTCTCTAATTCATCTATTCTTTCAAAAGCCTATTTATCTATGAAAAAGAAATTAAGAAAACTTTTAAAAGAGCATGAAGAACTTGGGTCTTCTTTCACTGAGCTATCTGATAAATGCTCTACATTAGTCACAACCAGTAATGCTCTAACAGTTGATTTTCAAAAACTAACCATTGACCACCAATGCTTAATTAAGAGCAAAAGTGAACTCTGGATAGAAAAGGAATAGCATAGAAGGCAATTGAATGAATTGATTAAGGAAACTAATGAATTAAACAAGGTAAGAGCCTTGAGCAAAGATGAAGCTGAAATTGCTCAATTACGTAGAGAAGCTGCATCTCTCAAGAGTACTCTAAGCAAATTTGTCAATGGGTCTGAAAATTTAAAGAAAATTCTTTCATACAACAGACATCCAAATGACAAATCTAGCCTTGGATTCATAGGAAAGAAAGAAGCAACCAAAAAGAAAGCTTCTTCCAAAATACCTCATTCTAAAAATGGACATGTAAAGTCCAAAAGCAAGAAATTGCCTACAAGGAGCAAATCATCTGCTTCCAAGACTAACACCAAAGGACCCAAAAGAATATGGGTACCTAAGAGCAAAATAATTCATGTTGCAGATGTCCTTGATGGTAGGAAAGAAACACCAATCATGGTACCTAGATAGTGATTGCTCACATCACATGACGGGCGCAAGGTCTATGTTCCTAAACCTGACACCAATGCATGGTGGTACAATCACTTTCGGAGGTAATCAGAAAGGGAGAATCAGGGGTATTGGTAAGATAGGTATTCCTCCTAGTCTCTCTATTGAGAATATGCTATTTGTTGAAGGGCTAAAACACAATCTACTGAGCATAACTCAATTTTGCGATAGTGGATATGATGTTTCCTTCAACAAGGAATCATGCATAGTCAGAGACTCTAAAGGTTCACATCTCTTCTTTACAAAGAGACAAGGCAATCTTTATAAGATCAATCTTGGTGAACTAAAGGATCAAAATATATCATGTTTATTGTCTGTCAAAGAAAGTCACTGGTTATGGCATAAGAAGCTTGGCCATGCAAGCTTGAGATTAATCTCAAAGCTGCAAAGATATAGCCTCGTAAGAGGATTGCCAACAATGTCATATAAGGATGACTTACTTTGTGAGACATGTCAGAAAGGGAAACTAAGTGAAAACATCTTTTAAAAGTAAAAACATTGTTTCCACTTCGAGACATTAGAACTGTTACATATTGATCTCTTTGGTCCAACAAGGACAGCCTCTCTTAGAGGGAAGAGATATGGACTAGTAATAGTTGATGACTATTCTAGATGGACATGGGTTTTATTCCTCACTCACAAGGATGAGGCTTTTAAGGAATTCTATAAATTCTGCAAACATGTTCAAAATGAAAAGGAGTATGTAAAACTTCTATCAAGAAGTGACCATGGAGGAGAGTTTGAAAATGAAAGTTTTCAGAGGTTCAGTGAAGAGAATGGAATTCTTCACAACTTCTCAACACCTAGAACACCACAACAAAATGGTGTTGTTGAGAGGAAGAATAGGTCATTCCAAGAAATGGCCAGAACCATGTTGAATGATAACTTTACTCCTAAGCACTTCTAGGCAGAAGCTGTAAATACTTCTTGTTATTTGCAAAACAAAATTTATATTAGGCCTATTATTAAAAAGACTCCATATGAACTGTGGAAAGGAAAGAAACCCAACATATCATACTTCCATCCCTTTAGATGTCAATGTTTCATTCTTAACACAAAAGACAATTTGGATAAGTTTGATTCGAAGTGTGATACAGGCATCTTACTTGGATATTCTGAAACATCTAAGGCATATAGAGTGCTTAACTCTAGAACCAAAAATGTTGAAGAAGTCATTCATGTGAGGTTTAATGACACTCAACCTGATAGGAAATTGTTAGAGTTACAAGACTCATTTGCAGATATTAGACTAGAAGATGCAATAACAAAGACCAAAGCATCGTCTGGCACAACATCGTCTACTCCCACATTGTTTTCTACTAGATCATCTATTTGCTATCAAACCATATCATAAATTAAGAAGAAGTCAGAGAACCACATAGCAATAACAGAATGATGATCAAGGACCATCCTCCTTCTCAGATCATTGGAGAAGTTCAAGCTCCAATGAAAACAAGATCATCCTTCCAACAAAAAGCTCTATTGTCTGAGATAGAACCCAAGCACATTGATGATGCCATGGAAGATGAAAGCTAGGTCCAAGCAATGCAAGAAGAGTTAAACCAATTTCAAAAGAATGATGTCTGGAAACTTGTGATGCTACCAGACAACAAGGAAGTTGTTGGTGCTAAGTGGGTCTTCAGAAACAAACTAGATGAGAATGGTAAGGTTGTGAGGAACAGGGCTAGATTAGTGGCCAAAGGTTACTCACAACAGGAAGGTATTGATTATATTGAAACATACGCTCCAGTAGCTAGACTTGAGGCAATTAGAATTTTACTTTCATTTGCTGCTCATAGAAATATGAGACTTTATCAAATGGATGTAAAATGTGCATTCCTCAATGGTGTCACTCAATTCAAACGAATGATTGGGTCACTACTCTACTTGACTACATCCAACCAGACATAATGTTCAGTGTCTACCTTTATTCCAGATTTTAGTCTGACCCAAGGGAAGTGCATCTGTCTGAAGTTAAAAGAATTTTTAGATATTTAATTGGAACTTCTAATCTTGGTCTTTGGTTTAAAACACAAAAAGAGTATAAGTTGACAGGCTATTGTGATGCTGACTATGCTGGAGACAAAATTGAAAGGAAAAGCACTAGTGGAGGCTATCACTTCATTGGAGGCAACATGGTGTCATGGCTCGGCAAGAAGCAAGGAACAATAGCACTATCAACAGCAGAAGCAGAATACATCTCAGCTGCAAGTTTCTGCTCTCAGATATTATGGATCAAGAATCAACTTGAAGACTACAACATATTTGAGAGTAACATTCCTATCTTCTGTGATAATACTACTGCTATATCTCTTTCGAAAAATCCTACCATGCACTCTAGAGCCAAGCATATAAAAATAAAACATCATTTCATAAGAAACCATGTTTAGAAAGGGACCATTAAATTGGAATTTGTCAAGACAGACGATCAGCTTGCTAATATTTTTACAAAACCCCTTCCTGAAGACAGACTAATCTTTTTGGGAGAAAAGATTGGGATAGTCTAGGTGAATTAATGTTTTATCACTGTCTACTATTCACTAGTATAACCAAGGACACATCGTCTAGTGTGATACTTAAGTGAGGCATGTGCATGCCATGTGTTTGACGCTCAAAATATGAGCCAGACCATGTGACTTTTTAAAAATCGTTTTGTAACTTAAGCATTCGTTTGATTCTTAGTCATTTAAGCCCAAAACACAAGCCACAATAGACACATCGTCTGTTGAACCCCTATCGTTTGTGTCACCTACACAAACTATAGTAAGTCAAACAGTTGCTGCACAGTCTGATGCCCAATCACAGACTATGCAATAGCCACTGTCTGAACCCACTGTTCAGATAAATCAACCTATGTCTGCTCCCACTAGACAGACGATTACCCAATAGACTGAACCCACTGTTCAGTCTAAGACACAATCTGATACCACAACTCAAATTGTTGTATCAACAACATCCCCACAAATTCCACCAAACAACAGACCATTTAGTCTGGACAACAACACTCCTCTGTCCAGATTCAAAGAAGACACACCTCCTCCTCCACCTTCCTCAGGCTGCTGCAATAGTCAACCCCACTTTCCAAACTATGACTGTGATGGCATTTTCTACTCCATCCTCCACCTTTTTGTTTATAACAAAGGGGGAGAGATTTTTGGATATATAAAATATTACTAGACAATGCTTGAGATTCTTTTACTGTCTAAAATTATCCGCTTTAATTATTTCATGCCTTAATCTGTCATATGCATCTGCATGATAGACTCAGGGGGAGTTCATCATGTTAATAACTGCGCATACTTAATTATCATGAAATAATTCACTCTCTAATACATAAATGTTTGTGATTCATTGTCTATTAAATCAAAATTATAACATGTGTTGTCATCATCAAAAAGGGGGAGATTGTTAGAACCAAGACAATTGATGATGTCTGACCCCTAATACCTTGATAGGTTTTGATGATAACAAATGTAATAATATTTATTCAACTAATGATTTCAAACTAAGTGATTTCAGGAAATCAAAGTAAGAACAGACAATGGTATAATCACTCTAACTTTTACTTTCGTCTTAATTGTCTGATAACTAATGATGATTAAGTCACGCACTATAATTGCTTATAAACAGATTAAAATAAGCTCTTAACGGATCATGCAAAGTCTGCAGGCCAGACAGTGTTTGATACAAGGCCAAACGATGTCTGATGCTAAGCCAGAGTGAGGCCAACCTAGACGATGTTTGATGTCAAACTAGACAATGTCTGAGGCCAAGCTAGACGATGTTTGATGCAAGGCTAGACGATGTCTGATGCCAAGCCAGACCATGTCTGATGCAAGGCCAGACCATGTCTGATGCCAAGCCAGATGATGTCTGATGCTAAGTCAGACAATGTTTGAAGCTGAGTCAAATGACATCTAAGGCTAGAATAGACCATGTCTTTTAATTAAGAATGTGTTTGTTAAGCCAAACGATGTCTAAAGCTAGAACAGACCATGTCTTTTAATTAAGAATGTGTTTGTTAAGCCAGACGATGCCTGAAGCTGAGCCAGACGATGTCTAAGGCTAGAACAGACCATGTCTCTTAATTCTAATTGTGTTTGTTAAGCCAGATGATGTCTGTGCATGGACAGACCATACTTAATCAAGACCAGACTATGTTTGTTATGCCAGACTTTCTCTATGCAGGAACAGAACATAATCTATCATATGTGCTGAGGAATATGTGTTGTATAATTAATTCTTTACTCAAATAAAGGCACTGCTGCAACAGAAAGAAAGGGAGACTCTCTTTGACGTTACTTTATTTGATTCCTCGTATTGCTTATATGTCTCGTATTATGTGAAGTGTATAGGTACAGCCAAAAGAACCAATCAGCATTAGGATGCACACTTTTAACTAAAAGACAACTGTAACAAAGACAAAAACCTGCTCCCCTGTCACATCAAGCACAGTCAAAGCTACTTCAACACTCTATTGTTTGAGACAACGGAAAGAAGTCTTCTCTAACATTCAAATTCATGAAGCTCACTTTATAAGGATGCCTCCATGAAACGAGAAGATAAATGAATGAACGAGAACAAAATAACAAAAATCAATCTAGACAGCAAGAGAAAGAACTCTGAGACATGGTCTTGGACACGAGCTGAGAGAAAAAGAATATCCATCCTCTACAAGCTCATGTAGATTCAACATTTGTTTATATCCTCTCTTTGAGAGTTATCTGAATCTTATACATATTTTTATAGAAAGCCAAGAGTGGCTTAGTGATAAAAGAATACTTGGGAAGTATAATCTCAGGGGAAGATTCATACTTGTAACCAGAAGTGGTTTAGAATACTTGTAGCCAAGAGTGGCATAGAGAATACTTGTAGCCAGAAGTGGCAGTGAAGAATACTTGTTTGGTAATCAGTTGATTATAGTGGAACCCTTTAACAGTTGTTAAAGGAGAATTGGACGTAGCTCAGGTTGAGTGAACTAGTATAAAAACAAGCTCTCATCTGCTGTCTTGTGATTACATATATTTATCTTACTCACCGTGCTCTTTTGGAAAGACTTTCTAAGCTTTGCCTTGCAAGGATATATTTGCTGATTTAAACTAACATATATCCAAGAAAGCAACTTGTAAACTAATAGTATTTACAAAAAACTTTTAAACCCACTATTCAACCGCTGGTCGAGGCCGTACCAGAACCAAATAAAAACAATTAAATGCAGTAACTAGGAAGTGATCCTAGGTCGTCTCCCAGTGAGCAGTGATCAAACAAACGTTCATAACACTTAACAACAATAAAACAAGTAACAAATGGGGGGGGTTTCTTTGTTTTAATAATTTAAACAACAAACAACTTGAATTAAAAATAACAGAACTAAAACGTGTTGTTTCCCCTTGATTCAAAAGCAAGCCTCTTATCCTAGGTTACGAGAATCTATCCCTAATCAATTCAGCCACTTAATCCAACCCGGAATTAATTTACTAAGTGAAAATTAATACAAGGTTTTCATTATGTGATTAAGCAACACATACACCAATTAATTCCTCTCACAAGTCCATTAAGCATGAACATTAATTAAGCACGAGAGACAATTAATCAAGCATTAAACATGCATGGATTAATATCAAAGCAACAAACACGAGAATAATTGGTGAAGGGGAAAAACTGATCAGAAATTAACATTAATAACAAAACCTCAAAGAGAACTAGTGCTTAGTCCTCAAGAGAAAACAACACTGGAAATTTAACCTTCCATTCAAATTAAACAAAGAATCGAAAACGTAAACAACAAACTGAAAACGTAAACAACAAAACTGAAAATGAAACAGGAAACAAAATGCGAAACGAAACAAAATACAGAAATGGAACCTGAAACGAAAATGAAATGCAACAACAGAAATTGCAAATGAAGACTGTAAACGAAACTAAAAACAGAAATTGCAAAACGGAAATGAAACTAGAAAACAAAAACGAAAACAAGAATAGAAGACAGAAATGAAAACAAGAATAGAAGACAAAAACGAAACTGGAAATGGAAACTGAAAACGAACCAACAATGAAGAACGAAAATGGAAACAGAAGCAGAAAATGAAATTGCAATTGAAAACGAAGTTGGAAAACGAGAAAATGAAAAAAACTCTGCTCTACATGAACAATAGCATCTTTGGGGGCGTGAACATGATTTCTGAACGAGTAAAAATGAAACTAAACCTAACAGCCCCCTCTCAATGACGGCTGGGCCTTATTTTTGTCTCACTAAAAGTCACTTAGGCCCACAAAACCCTAGGCTACTAATCTGATTTGGGCCCATAAAAATCTGATGCGGCCCAATTACAAAATACAGCAATAAAATGAAATAAAATAAAACTGGACGACAAATAAAACTAAAACAGTCTCCTCTCTTCAAGCCCAAGCTGGTTCAGCCCAATTCCAGATCCAAGCCCAATTGCTTATAATTCTCCTGAAATTAAATTAAAATACAGAATTAGTCAAAAAGGCCCAAATGATAAAACTGCATAATTAATTTGACAATTAAGGCTAATCAGTAATTAAAATGATGACAGAAAGGGGTAAGAAATAGGAGAAAATAATGACACATCAACCCCCCCCCCCCCTTCTAGTGTGTTCTTTTGTATTTGATTTTCGTTCAATCAGTTTGTGCAACATAGTATATAGGGCGGTTACCAAATTGCTTGCTCTTAGAATCCATCCTTACATGAGATACCTTGTAGGCCCAACACAATCTAGCTTTATCCCCTCCCGCTAGAGTGGGGATAATATTATAGTGGTGCAAGAAATATTTCATTCTATGAGAAAGAAAGGAGGATCAACGAGATGGATGGCAATCAAACTTGACCTTGAAAAGGCATACGACAGATTAAAGTGGACTTTATAAAGAAACTCTACATGATATTGGCATTTTAGAGAACATCATCAACTTGATTTGGCACTACATTTCCACAACCTCCATGAAGGTATTATGGAATAGGGAAGCCTTGGACAAATTCCACCCATCTAGAGGTATCCAAAAAGGCGATCCCATCTCGCCATACCTTTTTGTCCTATGTATTGAAAGACTATTTTAGTCGATCTCATATACGACAGAGCAAGGAGATTGGAAACCAATTCGACTATGTCAGAATGGACCTAAAATCTCACACCTTGCATTCGTGGATGATATTATTTTATTTGTGGAAGCGTCCTTGGATCAAACTCAAGTGATCAAAAGGATTTTAAAAATCTTTTGCGAAAGCTCCGATGAGAAAGTAAGCTTGGAGAAATCTCATATTTACTTCTCTAAGAATATTGGAATCAATAGTCGACATCAGTTGAGTGAGGATTTGGGAATCAAATGGACGAAAGACCTTGGCAAGTATTTAGGTGTGCCCATATTTCACAAAAGAGCCTTGTAGAGTACATTCCAATTCATATTGGATAAATTCAATCGGTGCCTTAATGCCTGGAAGGCTCAAACACTATCATTCGTAGGTAAAGTTGCTCTAACCAAATCTGCTTTACAAGCACTACTGACCTATGTTATGCAGTCAACACTTCTGCCAAAATCGATATGTGATGATGTCAATAAGGCTTGCTAAAGCTTTATATGGGGAGATGATGCAAATGGTAGGAAGATCCATCTGGTCTCTTGGGATACTATTTGTCTGCCAAAAGTCAAGGGAGGCCTAGGACTCAAGAAAATGAGGGATGTAAATAAATTCTTTATGTGGAGGGCCAGCTAGAGACTATGTGATATGGAGCCTCCTCTGTGGTCCTTTGTAATTCACAACAAATATCGATGTGGGGAGAGTACTCTCCCGATGATAAATACTCAGAGACCCTGAAGCAATTCCTGGAGGGGATTATGCTCTACTTGGAATGAATTTCAAGAGAATATCTCTCAAAGAATAGGTGATGGCACAAATGTAGATTTTTGGAGGGATAACTGGATCCTTGGGGATGGTCCACTAATTGATTATGCGACTAACCCAATTACGTATCCGAAGTTAGGTACGACCGTAGCCTGCCACGCTGATCTAGGTCAAAGATGGATACTGGATGGAGTGAAGGACCTTCTGCAAACTTATCTCTTCAAGAATATCTTAAGTTTTGAGGTGCCAAGACTAAGGTCGTGTAGGGATGTAGTAAACTAGACAACCACTGGTGATGGGGTGTTTACAATGAAGTCAGCTTACGAGAAAGTCATCAACCTAGCTGAGTATCTTGAGAAACCTTTGTTCAAAATCCTGAATAAGTGGTCTGGCCCACCACGAATTAACTACTTCTTATGGAAGATGTGTCATGAAAAAATATTGACAAATGAAAGAAGAATTGGAATGGGAATTAGTGAATTTAGTCGATGTGATGGTTGTTTGGAGAATGAAGAAACTTTATTCCACTTGTTCAGAGATTGTCATGATGTCTCACAAATATGGCAATTCTTTATACCACCTGGACAAAGTGGAACTTTCTATAGATGTGAGGGCTAGGAATAATGGCTTTCTAAGAACCTAACTAAAAATCATATGGTGTAAGATGTACAATGGAGGTTTTTGTTTGGAGTCACACTGAACATTATATGGTGGCGCCATAATAGAATTAGCTTTGACCAAGAAAGATGGTCATCTATGGATGTAATTCACAAGTCCTGTAATCTGACATGAGCATACAGTGACAACAATTGCATGCTTAAGAAAATTACAAGATTAGGATGTGGGGAGAGAAGCGGTAGTGGAATATCCTAGGTTCCACCAAATGAAGGCATGCTTGTTTTAAATTGTGATGGTGTTGTGAGGAAAGTGGGAGGTATAGCAGGATGCGGGGGAGTGTTTCGAGACCATAAAGGAGACTTTATGTGTGGTTTTAGCGCCTCCTTAGATAAAGTTTCAGTCCTTGAAGCGAAACTAAATAGAATCCTCTTTGGCATTAAATTGGCTTGGGCTAAAGGATTCACAACGATTAGAATTAAGTTTGATTCCTTAGAAGCAGTTGAACTACTAACCAATAATTGTTGTAGGTCTCACCCCTCCTATAACTTGGTAATGAAGGTCCTAGAGGTGTATGGAACTAGAGGCAAGATCATTTGGAACCACATATATCGTGAAGCCAACTTAGTGGAGGATAGACTAGCCAAGGAAGCTTTAGATTTATCTCATCTTTTAGCATTTATGAGGTCATTCCTCAATGTATTTGAAAACTTGCTTTTAGCTTATATATCTCCTTTTTCTTTGTCTAGTGGCAATTAGTCTCTTAATAAAATTTGTTCACCAACAAAAAAAGATGGTTCTATTTAATCTAAATTAAAAGTTGCACTAGAGAATCTAATTGAAAAACCAGAGGTTGAGAAAATATGTTCTGAGGCTAAAAAAGAAACTTCTGAGGATGGTAAAGAAGCTTTTGAGGGTGAGAAAGTTGTTGAGAGTGATCAAAATGATTCACTCCCTTCTCAACATGATGTAATTTATGCAAATGTGCTTGCTCAAATGAAGGAGTCTAATTTGCCTAGAAAGGAAATCACCACAAATCTACTTACAATTTTTGCTCCTACAGGACAAGAAACACCTACTCAATCCTTTAAGGATTCAACTTTCAACATTGAAAATCTATAATGGCTTTTTAACTCTCTTATTAGTGAGGGGACTTAAAAAGAATCATGGCATCTCTAGCTTGATGGGTGGTCGAGGCCGTACACGAACCAAATAAAAACAATTAAATGCAGTAACTAGGAAGTGATCCTAGGTCGTCTCCCAGTGAGCAGTGATCAAACAAACGTTCATAACACTTAACAACAATAAAACAGTAACAAATGGGGGGGGTTTCTTTGTTTTAATAATTTAAATAGCAAGCAACTTGAATTAAAAATAACAGAACTAAAACGTGTTGTTTCCCCTTGATTCAAAAGCAAGCCTCTTATCCTAGGTTACGAGAATCTATCCCTAATCAATTCAGCCACTTAATCCAACCCGGAATTAATTTACTAAGCGAAAATTAATACAAGGTTTTCATTATGTGATTAAGCAACACATACACCAATTAATTCCTCTCACTGGTCCATTCTGAGAATAATTGGTGAAGGGGAAAAACTGATCAGAAATTAACATTAATAACAAAACCTCAAAGAGAGCTAGTGCTTAGTCCTCAAGAGAAAACAACACTGGAAATTTAACCCTCCATTCAAATTAAACAGCAATTGGAAACGTAAATAGCAAACTGAAAACGAAACAGGGGACAAAATGCAGAACAAAAAACGAAACTGGAAATGGAAACTGAACACGAACCAACAATGAAAAACGAAAATGGAAACAGAAGCAGAAAAATGAAATTGAAATTGAAAACGAAGCTGGAAAAACAGAAAATGAAGGAAACTCTGCTCTACATCAACAGAAGCATGCTGGGGACGTGAACCCCTTTTCTCAACAGTAAAAAAATGAAAACTAAACCTAACAGCCTCCTCTCCATGACGGCTGGGCCTTAAATTTGTCTCACTAAAAGTCACTTGCACAAAACCCTAGGCTACTAATCTGATTTGGGCCCATAAAAATCTGATGCGGCCCAATTACAAAATACAGCAATAAAATGAAATAAAATAAAATTGGACGACAAATAAAACTAAAACAGTCTCCTCTCTTCAAGCCCAAACTGGTTCAGCCCAATTCCAAATCCAAGCCCAATTGCTTGTAATTCTCCTGAAATCAAATTAAAATACAGAATTAGTCAAAAAGACCCAAATGATAAAACTGCATAATTAATTTGACAATTAAGGCTAATCAGTAATTAAAATGATGACAGAAAGGGGTAAGAAATAGGAGAAAATAATGACACATCAATGGGTGCACCATCATCCTTCTCCATGCCTTTTCCTCCTCTTCATCCTCCTCAAACATCACCACAACCTCCACATGATGCTCCCTCCAGCTCCAAGTTTGTTGATAATAGACTTTTTTCCTTAAAGAACCAAGTCAAGAAGATAAGAGTTGATTAGAAACTTATATTTTCAAACATGGATACCATGCAAAAAAGTATGAATGATATGTTTTAAAGGTTTTTAATGTTTGAAGAATTTTTTTTTTGTTTAAGTGAAGCTTGCTCTTGTTCTTGAGGTCCCCCATATGCCCCATGAACTTCCTCCACCTCATAGAAATACCATTATGCCCTCCTTATCATCTTACTCTGAGAACTCTTCTCCATCAAAACAAGATTGAATCCCCTTTTCTTTTTTCCTGATGACAAGAGGAATTCGGAGCTATTTGCTAGATTATGCTAGATTAGAATTATTTTGCTCCTTGTTGATTATTGGTTGTTCTATTTAGATTACATTTTTTTTTCTAGAACTTTCCCCTGAATCAATCATAACTCTGTTAGAACCAAGACATTGGATGATGTCTGGCCCCTAATCCATTAATGGGTTTTGATGATAACAAATGGGATAATATTTGATCAACTAATAATTTGTAATTAAGTAATTTCAGGGAATCAAAATTGATCAACAAAAAATTGGTATAATCTCTTCATATCTCTCTATCTTAATTGTCTGATAACTCGTAATAATTTATCAAGCACCAAAAATGCTTTTAATCAGACTAAAATAAGTTTTACAACAGACCATGTGAAGTTCATGAGGTCAGACGGTACAGTCTTGGAACAGACCATGCAAAGTCTAAGGCTAGACCATACAACAGTCTCGAACAGACTATGTGAAGTCTTAGGACAGACAACACAAGTCTAGGACCAAACTATGCATATGTACTGGACTAGACCATGTATGGAACACGATCAGATAATGCATAGTCAAGATCGAGCATGATTAAGCCAAGTTAGACGATGTCTGAAGTTAGGCCAGACCATGTCTGTCATTCCATACCATGCTTAGTCAGACCAGACTATGTCTATTAAAGCCAAACGTTGTCTGTGCTGGAACAGAACATGATCTATTTTATGTGTTGAGGAATATGTGCTTTACAATGAATTCTTTTCACTAAAAGAGGCACTGTTGGTTACAAAAAGAAAGGGAGATACTCTTTGAACTTACTTTCTTCTATTCCTTGTATTGCTTGCATGTCTCGAATTGTGTGAAGTGTGTAGGTACAACCAAAAGACTAATCAACATCGAGATGCACACCTTAAGCTAAAAGCTAATTGTGACAGAGACAGGGAACTTGCTCCAATCACATCAAACATAGTCAAAGCAACTTCAACACTCTTCTATGAGACAACGGAAACCTATATTCTCCAACGTTCAAATCCATGAAGCTCACTATATAAAGATGCTTCCATGCAACGAGAAGAAAAATGAAATGCTAAGGAACATAAACGAAACCATTCAAAGCAATCTGAACAGCAAGCAAAACACCCTAAGAAAAAGCTAGAGAAACACGAGCTGAGAGAAAAGAGAATACCCATCCTCCGCAAGCTCATACAAATTCAACACTTGTTCATATCCTCTCTTTGAGAGTTATCTAAATCTTATACATATTTGTATAGAAAGCCAGGAGTGGCTTGGTGTAAAAGAATACTTAGGAAGTATAATCTCAGGGGGAGATTCATACTTATAACTAGTAGTGGTTTAGAATACTTATAACCAATAGTGGCATAGAGAATACTTGTAGCCAGAAGTGGCAGTGAAGAATACTTGTTTTGTAATTAGTTGATTACAGTGGAACCCTTTAACAATTGTTAAAGGAGAATTGGACGTAGCTCAGGTTGAGCGAACCAGTATAAAAACAAGCTTTCATTTGTTGTCTTGTGATTACATATATTCATCTTGCCTACTGTGCTCTCTTGAAAAGGTTTCCAAAGCTTTTCTTTGCAAGGATACATTTGTTGGTTTAAACTTACATATATCCAAGAAGGCAACTTGTGAACTAATAGTGTTTGCGAAAAAGTTTTCTAACCCACTATTCACCCCCCCCCCCCCCCTTTCTAGTGTATTCTTGTGTATTTCAAACTCTAATATGATTCATGTTTTGATTATTCCTCTTAATTATCAATGAAAAGTTCCATTAATTTTCTTCTCTATTCATAAACTGCTTTATCTTTATATACTCTGGGATTTTCTTAAGATCATGCATAATCTAACAGGGAGCTTTGTTTCTCTCAAGATTATAAGTATTCTCCCAAGGGGAGTTGTTCATCTCTAAAGGTATGACATTTTGTGTATAAAATCTTTAAAGTTTTGTCATCATCAAAAAGGGGGAGATTGTACGATCCAAAACCCTAATTTTATTTCTAACAAAACCCTTAAATCGATACCTATTTTTTTTATAGTTAAGATCTAACAAACTAATCTAAGTGTTACAACCAAACTAGCAGTAATGAGCTCAAAATAGATAATCCAAAGTGAAGTTTAGAAGCTATGCTCAAAAGAGAAGTACAGAAGCTTTGCTTAGAATAAATGCTCCGAAGAGAAGTTTAGAAGATATGTTCAGAAGAGAAGTTCAGAAGCTAAGTTTAGAAAAGATGCTCAAAAGAGAAGTTCATAAGCCAAGTGCTTATCAAGTGAAGGAAGGACCAGTAAGCCCCTCAACAGCTAGTTTCCTTATCTATAAATAGAGCCTCCATGGGTATGTTTTAAACACCCCACACTAAAGCAATCTAAAAGAGAAAGAAATCCTAAAAGATCCTTATCTATAAATAGAGCCTCCATGGGTATGTTTTAAACACCCCACATTAAAGCAATCTAAAAGAGAAAGAAATCCTAAAAGATTAGTTTCCTTGATTCACCTCTCAAATCAAGAGAGAGACCCATTAACCGTTGTCTTTGTAATATGTTAGCCCATCCCTAATCCCTAAACAACTATGAGAGAATTTTTCCTATAAGAAAAACCCTTTTAGTGAGAGATCTATT
Source organism: Amphicarpaea edgeworthii (assembly GCA_014843725.1). Lineage (NCBI taxonomy): Eukaryota > Viridiplantae > Streptophyta > Magnoliopsida > Fabales > Fabaceae > Amphicarpaea > Amphicarpaea edgeworthii. The sequence continues at coordinate 15,839,028 of CM026325.1, read as the reverse complement.
TCTATGAGCAAAAAATCATAAATATAGTAATATTTATTTGTAAAAGACTAGCAAATTGCTAGCAAGGTTTGTTTTTTAGAAACCCAAATATGTTGACTAGTATAGTTGTGACTAGATATTGAGATCCGTAGGTGACTAATTAGTGGTGAAAACCAATAGGTTGTTGGAAGTAGTTGTGTATGTTCTCATTCAGCAGAGTGCTTGTTGCATTGGTGAAAACTCACTTGATCAAGTGAGGTCTAGACATAGCCCAAGGTTGAGGGTGAACCAGTTTAAAATTCCATGTCTTCTTCTTCCCTTTACTTCTTATGTAATTGCATAAAACATACTTACACTCATTAAAGGTTTTTTAATTAGAATTTGAAAACAAAAATATAACAATTTCCATTATGAATGGCATAGAAGCATAAAAATTTTCATTCTAAGTAACAATTTGATTTCATATGATCTTTCTTAAACATTGTGAGTTATACATATATTCTAATACAAAATTAAAAAGGGTAATTTTGCAAATAAAACAATCCACCCCCTTCTTGTATCATTTTATTTAGTTCATAGTGAAGGTCGACCGAGCAAAATGTTGCCCTATCTGATTTACTCTTCCCTCCTATGTCTCCTTGGTTAGGTTTATTCAATACTTAGTCAAAATTCCCTGCCTGATCAACTACTAAATTTGTCAAATCAATGCAAAGCATTTCTTTGTGTTGTAGGTTTTGTGCAACTCACACCATCTGTTGTGCTTGGGCCCCATTTTTCGATCGATTAGCATTGGTTATTGGAGCAAGTTCATATGGTAGACCTCTCAGAATCTGTCTTCGGGATACGCTTAGGGTCATGGGGTCAATGAATTCTTCTCTCTTACATTCATTCCTAGACCAATATTTGTCCATCCTTCGTCATGCCTCAGCTCATAACTATTTCCTCCTCCACTATGACTACTTTCTCGACTTCAAGTGGTCCTTTTAGTAGGGTTTTCGACCCTCATGAAAAATTGGTGACCTTCCTCTCCTTGGCTCTCTTCCTAGCCATAGTCTCCTTGACTTCTATATGATAGGACGCCCACGACCGAATGTTTGCCGTTGTATCGGGTCGTCTCCTAACAAAGGATTCTTTGAATGGTCCAGGTATAACTCCCTTCTCAAAGGTTGCGATCGCATCCTTTTGTTCTAGTCCACCACCCTTACCGTTATGGCGTTGAATCTTGTCAAATAGTCTTTGAGTAATGTTGGACTATTTTTGGCAAGCGTACCAAATATCGCACAAGTAGTTTAAAAGGGAAGATCTCAGTATCAAATCCATAGGGAATTGTCTGTATTTGACTATTAGTAAAGTAATCAATTCCTAAACACTAGTTTGGTTTTTAAAGTTGGTTGTTCTTGAAACATAAGTAATAACAGAAATTAAACTAAACACTACAGTTAACACTAACGATAAACAATAAAAACGACAATGTTGATTCAGGACTATGATCGAACAGTTGGCGTGCTTGAGTTTTAGAATGGAATAATGGATATGTTGAGGATTTGGTTCAACCGGTTTGCTTCCCATGTAAACATATAAGATATATTCTCCATTCACATTAATAGTTCAGATTAACTTCGATCTAAAAGTGCTCAAAATGTGATCTCTCATCAAATCAAGCCTAAACTGCTCAACCTCACTTCCGATGTCTCAGTAAGTTCAGTTGAGTGGTTTGATGAAGCTTAGAGATCTTTGCGAAGCTAATGGAGTCTATCCTATGTCTAGAAATACACTCCATTAGAGTTCAAACTCAGTTCCAAGTTCAACAAGCATCATCAATGGCAGGTAAACTCTAAAACATGCATATATAACTGATCCAATCATATAACAAGAATAAAGATAGAGAAATGAACATTAAACTGAATATTTCAATTAATAGATATGAAGAAAAGCGTTTACATGGTCAGCACCTAGTTCCAAGTCCTCAACACTAATAGATTAGCCTCTCATTGTCATGAGAAGCCTTGAAAAGGTTACAAAATGGGATGAAGAGAACAGAGGAAAATAGAGAAAACAGAGGAAGCAGCTCAACAAAATCCACCAAAGTCTAAATGCTTCAAAATTATTACAAGTGCAGCTTATATAGTCGAAGTCGCGCTTAGCGCAACATTTCGCTAAGCGCAGGACACTGCATAATGCATCTTAGAACAGGTGTTCCGCTAAGCGCAATCTTCTGCTAAGCGCATATGTAGTTCGCAAGCAACTTCCGCTAAGCGAGATGTCCCGCTAAGCGAGTCTTCAATTCAAATGAAAATTTCGCTTAGTGCAATATGGCGCTCAGCGCGTCATAGGCTGCCTAGCTTGCGTAGCTTGATGTTGCGCTTAACGAGTGAAGCGCTGAGCGAGATGTGTTGCTTAGCGAGATATGTCTTCTTCTTGTATTCTCCCTTTACTGTTGAATCTAGGCCTGCACACATAAATTAGAGTATATTTCTCACAAAATAACTTCCTAGGGTTAGAATTATCAATTTATACAAATCTATATTAAATGATTTCAAACTAAGTTAAAATTCCTGAGAATATTGGATAATTACTACAAAATATGATGCAATATTTACGTATATAAAGCGATTATCAAGTAACTCCCCCGACTATTGGTGGACATCAAACAAATCCGCATTGGAGGGCAATTTCTGTTTGTCATCATGAACTAGATCATAAAGAATTAGGTGAGTTCATCAAACAAGGCAATAATATGGTCGACCAGATCACTGAACTAGTCTAGGACGATGCTTGTTAAGGTTCCTACAAACAATTTGTGCCTTAATGCATCGGTGTTGCCTTGAAGAACTTTTGGGACCAATAGTTCTTCAACTGTTGAGCTGGGTCAATTGTGCCGTCAAACCGAGGTCATTTTTTGAACCAAAATATGGGGGGGTGATAATCGCTTTATATACGTAAATATTGCATCAGATTTTGTAGTGATTATTCAACTTTCTCAGGAATTTTAGCTTAGTTTGAAATCATTTAATATAGATTTGTATAGTTTGATAATTCTAACCCTAGGAAGTTATTTTGTGAGAAATATACTCTAATTTATGTGTGCAGGCCTAGATTCAACACTAAAGGGAGAATGCAAGAAGAAGATATGACTCGCTAAGCGACACATCTCGCTCAGCGCTTCACTCGCTAAGCGCAACAGCAAGCTACGCGAGCTAGGCGGCCTATGACGCGCTGAGCGCCACATTGCGCTAAGCGAAGTTTTCATTCGAATAGAAGACTCGCTTAGCGGGACATAGCGCTTAGCGGAAGTTGCTTTCGAACTGAATATGCGTTGAGCGGAAGATTGCGCTTAGCGGAACACCTGTTCTGAGATGCATTATGCAGTGTTTTGCGCTTAGCGGAAGTTTGCGCTAAGCGAGGCTTTGACTATATAAGCTGCACTTGAAGAATTTTGAAGCATTCAGACATTTTTTGGATTGGTTGAGCTGCTTCCTCTGTTTTCTCTGTTTTCCTCTGTTCTCTTCATCCCCTTTTGTACCCTTTTCAAGGCTTCTCATGACAATGAGAGGCTAATCTATTAGTGTTGAGGACTTGGAATTAGGTGTTGATCATGTAAACGCTATTCTTCATATCTATTCATTGAAATATTCAGTTTAATGTTCATTTCTCTATCTTTATTCTTGTTATATGATTGGATCAGTTATATATGCATGTTTTAGAGTTTACCTGCCATTGACAGATGCTGTTGAACTTGGAACTGAGTTTGAACACTAATAGAGTGTATTTCTAGACATAGGATAGACTCCATTAGCTTCACAAAGATCTCTAAGCTTCATCAAACCACTCAACTGAACTTACCGAGACATCGGAAGTGAGGTTGAGCAGTTTAGGCTTGATTTGATGAGAGATCACGTTTTGAGCACTTTTAGATCGAAGTTAATCTGAACTATTAATGTGAATGGAGAATATTTCTTATATGTTTACATGGGAAGCAAATCGGTTGACCCAAATCCTCAACATATCCATTATTCCATTCTAAAACTCAAGCATGCCAACTGTTCGATCATTGTCCTGAATCAACATTGTCGTTTTTATTGTTTACAGTTAGTGTTAACTGTAGTGTTAGTTAAATTTCTGTTATTATTGATGTTTCAAGAACAACCAACTATAAAAACCAAACTAATGTTTAGGAATTGATTACTTTACTGGTAGTCAAATACGGACAATTCCTTATGGATTCGATACTGGGATCTTCCCTTTTAAACTACTTGTGCGATATTTGGTACGCTTGCCAAAATAGTCCAACAGGGGGCACCACTACATTCAACACCACCTCCGCCGAAGGGTTGAAAGTACCTTGGTGGATCTACTACAGCATCTCCCTCCAAATGCCTTAGGTTTGCTACCTAGGCCTACATCATCTCTTGGGCCTCGTCAGCTCTAACCCTCATCTCCAGGTTCTCCTGTCTTAGAACCTCCTAGGTTGCTAAGGCTTCACCCACTCTCACCCTAGCCTCCTCATTCTCCATCCTTATTTTCGCCATCTCAACCACCAACCCCTCTATTGTTGGTGGGTCTGATGATGATGTGTTGTTGGTTTTTGGTCTTGCAATTGGTTAGCAAAGTAAAGCAAAGAAAACAAAGCAAATAGGGCGACGAAAATCGTTTCACCGTGCCCCATGGGTTCCAAAATGTTCCTGTTGCTAAGTTGTGCATAGGGTTTAGGAGACCTAACACAAAAGCATTTACCGTGTATAGTTAACCTAATTTTTCAAGTTATGTATGTACTCTTTTATAGCTTCGAGTCTCTACGAATATCTCAAAAATAACCATCCCAAATCCTCAATAATGGGGGTTTAAGGATCCCAGATATCTCGAGGTATTGATCGCTAGGGGTGTTCATAAATCGAACCAGTCCCAAAAAACCGCGAAACTGACCCAAAAAAATCGCAAACCGAACAAAACCAAATCTAGTTTGGATTTTTTGGTTTTTTTTTTCTAAAACCGATTGGTTCAGTTCGATTTACAGTTTGGAAATTGCAAACCGCCCCAAACCAAACCAAACCGCATATAGGTTTGTATTTTTTTTATGTTGTTTTTTCATGGCATGGCTCTATGAGTGTGAGGGTAAAGGCCGAAGCCTGAAAGGGGAAAACAAAATTAGAAAACCCTATACCCCGTCAGTGCCCTCAATCTTCATCTTGCTCGTAGCCTCGCAACCTCGCACCCTCTGCCTCTCGTCTCAATCTCGCACCCTTATCCCCGCCGACACCCTCTGCCTCTTGTTTCTCAGTCTCACACCCTCATCCCCGCCACCCTTTGCCTCTTGTTTCTCAGTCTTGCACCCTCATCCCCGTCGGCACCCTCAATTCCCCATCTTGCTTGCAAGTCACACCCTTATCCCTGCCAACACCCTCAATCCCCCATCTCGCTTGCAAGTCACACCCTTATCCCCGCCGGCACCCTCAATCCCCCATCTCACTCGCACCCTCTGCCTCTCATTTTCAATCTCGCACCCTCAACCCTACCGGCGCGAGATCTCGCGCCCTCAACCCTGTCGCCACCTTCATCTCGCACAGTCAACCTCGCCAACGTTGGCATCTCGGCACGACAACACCTTCATCTCGCCCTCATCGGCGCCGTTGAAGCTTTTCTCTTGTGCCCTTAATCATTGAAGCTCTGCGCCTCTGCCTCTCAATCTCGGTGCCTTCATTTCACCAGCACACAAACCTCTTCTGATTCTCCTTTGCCTTCTCTGTTCGTGAGGCTCACACACTTAACTTGGTATGTTCTATGTTTGCATCCTTATTCACTCAGTTCTTTGTATTTGCATCTGATTGGTTGTTTGTCAATCATATTTGGTTCTCTAATATTTGGTTCATATTTTTTTTGTCTATCTGTCATATTAGTTATCACTTATTCACTGTATTTGCATCTTGATTGGTTGTTTGTCTGTCATATTTGGTTCTCTGAGAAGTTGTAGTTATTACTAATTCACTGTATTTGCATCTTGATTGGTTGTTTGTCTGTCATATTTGGTTCTCTGATATTTGGTTCATATTTGTCTATCTGTCTATCATATTTGGTTCTCCGAGGAACTGTAGTTAACACTGATTCACTATATTTGCATCTTAATTGGTTGTTTGTCAATCATATTTGGTTCATACTTGGTTCTCTAATATTTGGTTCATATTTGTTTGTCTGTCAGTCATATTTGGTTCTCTGAGAAACTATAGTTATCACTAATTCATTGTAGTTATTTTTGTGTCTAATTTTCTATGATATTTGCCTATTTGGTTCTTTTGTGACTGGTTTCTCTCTGATATTTGGTTCTATGTGACATGTTCTAAAAATGCATTTGATATTTTGTGTGGCGGTGTGTGTTGTGATCACTTTCTTTAATGCTTTACCTTGTTTTTTTTTCAGTTTAAATTGTGGGTGTGACACACTTATCATTTGGCAATCATCACACCATGGAGGTAGTCATTTTTCTCTATTTGAGTTGAATTTGTTAATTTATAATGAAGTTGATTGATGTTTTGTCAACTAATGTTGCAGGCTGAAAGTAATGTTAGAGATGAAGCTACAAATACTCGATCTAATAATGTCTCAAATGAACCAATAAATGTGGATGGACAAGATGATTTAAACAAAGAGGAAGCTTAAAAGAAAAGAAAAGCTGGAGAAGAACCCTCACCAATTGATGCTGGAGTTTCAGGTAACAAAAAGCCTTGTAGGCCTAAATCTTGGGGTTGGGCTCATTTTAGTAAAATTGAGGCACTGATAAAGCTAAATGTAATTGGTGTGCAAAAGACTATGTTGCTGATTCTCATAAAAATGGTACTAGTAGTCTTATAAACCATTTGTTGAATAAATGTAATAAGTTCCCTAAAGAGTCTTGTGATCCTTCTCAGCCAACTCTTGTCTTTCAACAAATGAAACAAGAAGATGGGAAAGGAAGTGGTAGTGTTCTTACTGGTGTTCATTTTGATTTGGCTACATGTAGACAAGCATTGGTTAGAATGATAATTGTAGATGAGTTGCCTTTTAAGTTTGTTGAAGGAGAGGGATTTCGTTATTTTATGAGTGTCTTGCAACCTAGATTCCCAATTCCTGGAAGGATTACAATTGCTAGAGATTGTTAGAGTCTGTACACTAGTGAAAAAAAATAAGTTGAAACTTCTGTTTAGAAATTCAAAGCAAGGTGTAAGCCCCATAACTGATTGTTGGACTTTTGTGCAAAATTTGAGTTATCTGTCTTACTGCACACTTTATTGATGAAAATTGGAAGTTGCATAAAATGATTCTAAACTTTTGTCAAATTACAAATCACAAAGGGGAAACAATTGGTAGAAAAATTGAAAAATGCTTGGAAAGTTGGCTAATAAGTAGAGTTTTCACTATCACTGTTGATAATGCTAGTTCAAATGATGTTGCATTATCTTACTTAAAAAATAGAATGGAAGACTGGAACACACATCCATTAAAAGGAGAACACTTGCATGTTAGATGTTGTGCACATATTTTAAATCTTGTTGTCATGGATGGATTGAAAGAGTATCATTCTTCAATAAGCAAGATTAGAAATGCAGTTAGATATGTTCATGCATCACCTGGTCACATGGATAGGTTCAAAATTTGTATTAAGGAAGCTAGGATAGTTGACCAATCTATTGTGCAATTGGATGTTGTCACTAGGTGGAACTCCACATACCTAATGCTTGAAAGTGCATTGAAATTTCAAAAGGCTTTTAAGAGGTTGGGTGAGAAGTGTGCTGATTATGTTTTGATCAATGGTGGTGTTCCAAATAATGAAGATTGGGAAAATGCAAAATGCTTTGTTAAATTCTTGAAAATATTTTTTGATATCACTCTAAAAGTGCCAGGGACAAGTTTTGTAACTTCTTCTTTATATTTCAATGAGCATTGCATGATATTACTTGCACTTCAAAAATGGAAAGGAAGTTCTAACATTCTACTTCGAACTATGACTGAAAAAATGAAAGTGAAATATGATAAGTATTGGGGAAATGTTAGGAGTGTGAATATATTGATTTTTGTTGCTGTAATATTTGATCCTCGAAGTAAATTTCAATTTGTTAAGTGGGGTTTACACAAGTTTTATGAGAAGGAAGATGCTGATTTTTTGTGTGACAAGATAAAGAATGCATTATACCATATGTTTGATGTGTATAAGGTTTCTTTTAATAAAGGGCAGCCGATCGAAACTTCTTCTACACCTTGTGAAATGGAAACTAATGAATTTAATGCACCTGAAATTTCATTTTCTTTGGAATTTGAGAAAGAGATAAATCATAATAACAACATTCATAAAAATGAAATTGATTTGTATCTCATGGAGAGTGTGGAGAAGAAAAGTACCTCTTTTAATATCTTGATGTGGTGGAAAGTGAATTCTACCAAGTATCCTATTCTTAGTATAATTGCTAGAGATTTGTTAGCCACACCTGTGTCTACTGTTGCTTCTGAGTCTGCTTTCAACATGGGAGGTAGAGTTCTTAATTGTTATAGAAGCTCTCATACACCAAAGATAGTTGAAGCATTGATTTGTACTCAAAATTGGTGTCGATCTGCCCCGTGGTCAATGGACATTGAAGAGTTTGTGGAAGATATTGAAAGAATTGAAATGGGTAATTTATTTATTGTATTTTAATTCTTTTTATTTAATTTTTCATTCATATTGACTATTATGTCTTTATATATTTTTAGAACTTGGCCCAATCCCACAACTAGATGAAGAGAACTCTAATGTTGATTCTGATTAGTCATTGCACTAACTTATGGTACGATTTATCACTTCTTAATCATATTTTTCTTATTCTAAAATGCAAGGAATTATCATTTGAAGTATTAATTGAAGATGTTTTAGTTTTTGCAGGAATGTTTACACATAGCTATTGGCAAAACCTTATGATGATGTTGGTCGACTAAATGTTTTTAATTGTTATGTTTGTAACTTTGTATAACATTTGGTAGAGTTTGGAATTTTTTATGTGTAATCTTATGAATTAAGACTTTGAGTTAATTTTATATGTTTTGAGACTGATGTGGATATATTTGAAATTATGATAATAACTTTGAGTTTTAAAATCCTTTAATTTGATATTTTAAGACTTTGAGTTTGTATTTTTTTTTTAAGCTTAAAAAAAACCGCAAAAACTGAACCGAACCAAACCGCAAAAGTTTGGTTTGGTTTGGTTTGGATTTTTTATAAATAGAAAACCGAACCAAACCGAACCGCATGTATTTTTTGTGTTTGGTTCAGAGGAATTTTTACTCCAAAACCAAACCAAATCGCACCGCGAACACCCCTATTGATCGCCCATCCTGCGGTTGTTGGGATAGTGGGGCGATATTGAGTAGGGATGGTGGTTAGGCTATTGCAGGTGGTCGGCATTTTTTTATGTAGGATAAGGTCGGTCGCCCAATAACCCATAGGTGGTACATACCCATATGTGGTACACAACCCGCAGTCGGTCAGCCATAGACCTTAGTACAAAATCATATGCATGTTTTGCGTGTTGTTATTTGGGGTTGGTAGCTACACCCTGTTACCAAAGATATGCGGGTTATTCAATTCTGAAAACTGAAATCCCAGCCCTTGTTATATTCTATTCAATGCAAATTGGCGTGTCCTATGCAAATGGTTCATCGGATAATAAACGAGATTGTAACAGAGTATGCTGGGAGATTCAAGTGTTTTATAGTCAACATACACACTGAGATGAAAATTATGCTAAAGATCATGTCGAAGACTTTATATGTGGCAACTATAGTCCTGATCATGGATGGGATGACTACGGAGGATTGCACTTGTCCTCAAAACCATCTCTGCCGAATCCGTTCTTTGGTGGGTGCTTCATTTTTATTTTATGAAGGTTTTTAAGTCTCAGAAATTGCACAATTGCACAACAACATTTAAACATTTTCAACTATGCATTTGGCGCTTTAAAATTGTTAGAAAATTAACCGCTACTAAATATAATAAAAAAATAATAATAGATAGATAATAGATAATTTTTTATATACTCCATCCCTCTCAAGGAAGTTTTTAGAGGAACATGCACAACATTTGGTGAAAAATGATCAGTGGGATGCATTCATGGATATACTCGCTCTTATCATTTATGGGATTGTTCTCTTCCCCAACATTGAAGATTTTATAGATTTTGCAGCGATCGATGTCCTTTTTTTAGCCTACAAGCATAGAGGTAAAAATCTAGTGTCAGCTGTCTTGGCAAATACATATCATGCTCTTAACCTACGCCACGAAAAGAAGGGTGGAACCATCCTTTGTTGCTTGCATGTGCTGTACATATGGTTCATCAAGCACATGAAGGTTGGTTGGGTAGGGATTAGAAACAAACATGATTGGGCCCGTGACATTGTAAATCTCAGTGGGAGGACAATATCTTGGTGCTTAAAAGGTCTAAAAAGAATTGGTATAATCCTTCGTTGTGGTGACATCCCTAATGTACCACTCATGGGAACCAAAGGTTGCATCAAGTACAATCCAATCCTAGCTTTAAGATAGTTTGGTTATCCGATAAAAAATCCTCCAACTGAAGGGACAGTGACTCCTTTTATTGTCTAGGAATTAAATCAAGATTTAGGGATGCTTCATAAAGTCAAGTAGACTTGGAATCAAGTTATTCAAAAAGAAGAATGGTTAAGCAATGGAAGTTGAGTGACAGACAAAAGCTATAGCCAATGGTTGAAGGAAAAGGTTCAAGAGATCAAGTTACCCTTCAAGGATTCAACACCGATCATTGAAGACATGCCGAAGGAACCCCCCATGAGTTTAGAGGAAATAGAAAGACTAGAGATAGCATTGGCACAATTTAAAAATGAAAAAGAAAGTTTGAAGAAGGAATTGGCTAAATCCCATCAAGAATGCCAGACGGCAAAAAGAGAAAGTATGCAAGGGATGTAGTCTGGCTGTACAAGCTAATAAGAGGACTAAGGTAGAAGAAGAGAAGAAACTCAATACAAAAATTTGTTTAGAGGTTGCCAACATTGAGCTAGCAATGCGAAGAAGAGAGCGAGATGAAGCCAGGGCTGATGCTTCGCAATGGAGGAGAGCATATGAAAAATCGAAGATAACCGAGAAAGGTACTTGAAAACAACTTGATGACTTGAAGCAACAATTGAAAGGGGTGGTGGCTAAAGTATGAAAGCAAGGTCCAAAGTGAGAAACAATTAAATGAAAACCTGGTTTCATCACATGAGGTTATGTCAGAAGAGAAAAGGGAGTTGAAAGACCAAGTAGAACAGCTGAATGAAGTCATTGAAGATTATTAAGGGCAACAAGAGTTTTGGGCACATAACTTTGTGAGTCAAGCTTTAGAAATTAAACAAATGCTTGATAATGCCTCATATTACTTACGCAGAGCTAAATGGACGATAAACCCACTTACAACACCAATTGAGATCCATGAATTCATTGAATGTTGTAAAGGAATGATAAGCCAGATAAAGAATATGGCTAGCAGTGATGAATGATATACCTTGTAAAGTGTCACTTGTACTTCGTGCTTTTGTTTCGCTTATCAATAAAGATGATGTTGATGTTTTACTCTTTATAATGGTCTCAGAATACTAACCTTTTTTGCTCTTAGACTTAGTACTTAGAACGCAACGTTCTAGAGAAAAGTCTAATCGGGAATACTCACACACCTCCCAATCCTATGTTTTGTGAGACTTAGTACTTGAGACATGACGTCTTAAGGAATGGTCGAGAAAATGATGTTCAAATGCAAGTCATGCCACTTATGATTTTCTAAATAACCTTACATTCCTAAAAATAGGGTAGTTGCATCCTAACTTCAGTCATGTTAATCAGGAACTCATAAAACATTTTTATAGGATGAGAAATAAGAAAGACAAAAAATTGAAGCAAATAAAGCATCCTTGTGACACCCTTACGAGACACGTGCCAAGACAAAGATCATGGAAGGAATCGTAGATGAACACGAAGAGTTGAAAGAGGAAATGAGTCAGATGAAAGAACAAATGAACAAGATTTTGTTGATGCTAGAATCAATAAAAGGTGCAAGTGGGAATTCTATGGAAGGATCCCAAGGTAATCTCTCACATCCTCCAGGATTTACGCTGTAAGCCAACCCTACTGTTCATACACCATTTCCTCCATATGGCCTCCCTTTTGGCTACACACCACCGTTGGCCACCAATACTCTCGAGGCTAATCATGATGCTTCTGTTGCAAACCCACCATATGTCATACCTCAAGGTTACATGCCACCCGTGACCATTAATCCTAAAATCAATCCCCACACCTCCACCTCAAATGCTCTAAACCAAACACTAAACCAAGATCCAAGCCTTGAAACTAATGATCCGCAAACTTTGCCACAATATTTCACCTATGTACCTTGTGCCAATCCACTTGAAGGCCTACCAAATCACCAAACCACCAATCCGATGCCAACCATTGTCATCCACCCTAAACAATCAGAAGATACCCAATCCAAAGAAAAGTTGCAGATTTTGGAAGAAAGAATGAGAGCCATTGAAGGATTTGATCATTATGCTTTCAGTGTCACTGACCTATGTCTAGTCTCAAATGTTGTGATCCCTCATAAGTTCAAGGTTCCTAAATTTGATAAGTATAAAGGAGACACTTTTCCAAAGAATCATCTCACAATGTACTGTAGGAAGATGTCCTCGTGTACTTATGATAACAAGCTCCTTATCCATTTCTTTCAAGAAAATCTCAAAGGGGTTGCTCTGGGTTGGTACATGAACTTAGAGCAAGGATGCATACATACTTGGAAAGACTTGGCAAAAGCTTTCCTAAAGCAATACAAGTACAATGTGAATATGGCTCCAGATAGAACACAACTGTAAAATATGGCAAAAAGGGAGAATGAGACTTTTAAAGAGTATACCCAGAGTTGGAGGGGGGTGGCTGCTCAAGTGCAACCTCCTTTATCGGAAAGGGAAATGGTCACGATGTTCATTGATACACTCCAATCTTCTTTTTATGACAGGATGATTGGAAATGTATCATCGAATTTCTCAGACCTAGTTGTCATTGGAAAGAGGGTCGAAATGGGTGTAAGGAGTGGAAAGATCACTTATATGCCAACAAGACCAACAAGCATGAGAAAACCCCTAACAACCATTGACAAGAAAAAAGGAGGTGAAACAAATGCAATAATACCTACACCCGTCATGCCTAGCTACAATCCTATCTCTCTCATTCCTAAATACCAACCTCAACCCATGTGCAACCTACAAATAGCAACAACTTCCCAATTTCCATATCCACAACCTTACCAACTTAGAATGGCCTACTTTCCCCCACCACCACAAGCCTTATCTCCGGTAATACCTCAAACAAACCAGCCAAGAACCCCATACCCTAATACCAATGATCCTACAAAAAGAGGAAATAACCAACAAACAACATTCGCCTCAATTCCCATGACCTACTCTGATCTTCTACTGCATTTGGTAACCAATTCTCTCATTGTTCCTTTCGCTTTAAAGCCCATCCAACCACCTTATCCTAAAAGCTATGATCCAAATGCCAAGTGTGATTACCATGCGAGCACAATAGGACATTCTACTGAAAAATGTTAGGGGTTAAAACATAAAGTGCAAGATTTAATAGAAAAGGGCTATTGAGCTTTAAAAAAGAAGAGCCAAACGTTGAGAATAATCCACTTCTTGGCCATGGAAATACCTCGATGAATGCCATCGGAGAACAATCTAATCGACTAGTAAGGGATGTTTGGAAAGTCAAAACCTCCATGAGAGTGATCTTTTCAGAGTTATGCAAATTCAGGATGATTAAAGGTCAAGTCCTCGATACAGAGGTATGTGAGTTTCATCCAGGAGTTGAACATTCCATTGAGGAGCGTAATGAATTCAAGCAACTTCTATAGGGTCTAATGGACTCAAATCTAGTCCAGATAGGCCAGTCATATAAGAAGGGTGATGTGTTCATGTCTCAATCAGAGGAGAAGCAAGGGGCACCAAGACCATTGGTGATTCATTTCACCAGGAATGCATCTTTTTCACCAGCTCAAGCTCCTAAGCCCATCGTCGTAAAAATTTCAACTCCTTTCCCTTACAAGGATACTAAGGCAATGCCATGGAAGTATGGTATGGAAGTACAGCCAAATAAACAAAAGATGGATGAGTCTCGATCTGAGAGATTCGTTGTCACAAATATTGCGGGGCTAGGTGGAATGACACGTAGTGGTAAAGCCTATGCTCCTGAGGACTTAAGGAGGGAAGACATGGTGAAGAACTCTGGAGTAAAAGAAATAAAGGTTGTTGAAGAGTCTGGAAAAGGTAAAAGGCCTATGGGGGTAGAAGTTGTTGATGAAAAAGAAAAGAAAAAAGAAGTATCGCATGAGGAAGCCTCAGAATTCCTCAAGTTCATTCGGCTGAGTGAGTATAAACTCCTTGATCAATTGAATCGTACCCCGGCAAGGGTGTCCCTTCTGTCTTTATTAATGAATTTAGAGAGCCATAGGGAGTTGTTGATGAAGATTTTGAACAAAGCACATGTGGCTCATGACATCACACTAGACAAGTTTGGGGGCAATATTGGCAACATTGCTGCTAATAATTACCTCACTTTCACAGATCATGAAGTTCCAGCTGAGGGGAGGGGGCATAATAAGGCTCTACACATCTCAATGAAATGTATGGATCATATCATAGCCAGGGTTTTAATTAACAATGGATCTTCATTGAATGTGATGCCCAAATCCACTTTAGATCGACTACCTTATGATGTGACCTACATGAAGCCAAGTTCTATGATTGTAAGGGCTTTTGATGGGAGAGATTGATATTTGTGTCCAAATTGGTCCTTTCACTTTTGGGATCACTTTCCAAGTCATGGACATCAAGCCAGCATACAGTTGTTTGTTGGGCAGGCCATGGATCCATTTGGCTGGAGTAGTTCCTTCCATGCTGCATCAAAAGTTAAAGTTTGTGGTGGATGATAAGCTTGTGATCATTTCTAGTGAAGAAGACATGTTGGTGAGTAGCCCAACCCCTGCTCGTTATATTGAAGCGGTTGAGGAAGCCCTTGAGACTTCTTTTCAGTCTTTGGAAATAATCAGCACTACTTATGTTGAGCCTGTTCCTATGAATCCACGAATGTCAAATGCAATTATGATGGTGGCAAAAGTCATGTTGAATGAAGGATATCAACCAGGGTTTGGTTTAGGAAAAAGCTTAGAGGGAATCGCAGAGTTGGTGAAGCTCCCTAAAAATAAGGATCGACGTGGATTGGGGTATAAACCCACCCAAGCTAACAAGAGAAGGTTGGCAGAAGAAAAGAAAGAGAAGAGCTTGGCTCGCCTTGAGAATCGGGAGCCGAAGACCAAAAGAATTCCCATTTGTGACCTTTATCGAAGCTTCCGCAGCAGGACTAGTGTATGCAAATCAAGTGGCTATGACTAAGGAAGATCAAGATGTAGATGATCATGTCAACCCTGTGTACCCATGCGTCCCTCATCAAGAGCTTCACAACTGGAATATCCAAGAATTTCCTATGGTCTTTAATTCTCTTTCAAAGTAATTGTAATGTTAATTCGACAATTATGCTCATGTCTTTAGTATGACCTTTTTGTTAAAATGGGCTTGCATGTTAATTTTGATATATCATATGAATGAAATGCATGTTGCAACTTTTTAGTTATTCCCTTTGTTTCTCATCCTTTCTCTTTCATAAGCTCGACTTCTATTTATTTTCCATTGTTTCCATGTTAACCCTGAAATTACAGATTTGAAAATATTCACCTTGAGAATAATAGTGTTATTATCTCATGCTACGATTTTGACCATCCCGTCCATCAAGCTGATGAGAGCACTAATGACTTAGAAACCCCATTTAAACTTGAGAGGTTGGTGGAACAAGAGGATCAAATAATTCAACCCCATGAGGAGGAAATTGAAACACTCAATCTGGGAAATGAAATTGATAAGAAAGAAATTAAAGTCGGTACTGCCATAAAGGGGAATGCGTGAGACCAATTGCTCAAGCTTTTAGCCGATTATGTTGATATTTTTGCATGGACGTACCAAGATATGCCTGGACTAGACCCCAGTATTGTCAAGCATAGATTACCATTAAATTCAGAGTGTCCTCCAGTAAAGCAAAAGTTGAGACGAATGAAACCAAAGTTGTCGTTAAAAATCAAAGAAGAAGTTCAAAAGCAGTTCAATGTTGTGTTCCTTGTAGTGGCTAAATACCCTCAATGAGTTGCCGATATAGTGCTTGTTCTGAACAAAGATGGGAAGGTTAGGATGTGTGTTGACTATCGAGACTTGAACAAAGCTAGCCTTAAGGATGACTTCCTATTGCCTCACATTGATGTACTGGTAGACAACACAGCCCAACATTCTTTCTTTTTGTTCATGGATGGCTTCTCTGGGTACAATCAAATTAAGATGGCACTAGAAGATATGGAGAAGACCATATTCATCATGTTGTGGGGAATATTTTTCTACAAAGTAATGTCATTCGGATTAAAAAATAATGGGGCAACATATCAGAGGGCAATGGTTACTTTGTTCCATGACATGATGCACAAGGAAATTGAAGTGTATGTGGATGATATTATCGCCAAGTCAAACATAGAAGAAGAACATCTTGTCAACCTGCAAAAGTTGTTTAAGCGACTGAGGAAGTACAAACTTCGATTAAACCCTGCTAAATGTACCTTTGGTGTAAAGTTAGGCAAATTGCTAGGCTTCATTGTCAATGAAAGAGGTATAGAGGTTGATCCTAACAAGGTGTGAGCAATTGAAGAGATGCCAGTCCCTAGTACAGAGAAGGAAGTTCGCGGATTCTTGGGGAGGTTGAATTACATTGCCAGATTCATATCTCAATTAACTACTACATGCAACCCCATTTTCAAATTGTTGCATAAGAATCAAACTATGGTGTAGAATGACGATTGCCAAAACGCTTTTGAAAAGATCAAGCAATACTTGCGAGAACCTCCCGTCTTAGTACCACCAGTAGTAGGAAGACCTCTAATCATGTACCTGACAGTGCTTGAAGAATCCATGGGTTGCATATTAGGGCAACATGATGCGTCTGGGAGAAAGGAGTCTGCCATTTATTATCTGAGCAAGAAGTTCACGGATTGTGAAATGAGATACTCTTTGTTGGAGCGAACATGTTGTGCTTTGGCTTGGGCTGCTCATAGGTTGAGGCAATATATGTTGTGCCAGACTACTTGGTTGATCTCAAAAATGGATCCGATCAAGTATGTATTTGAAAAGCCTGCTCTTATCGGCCGAATTGCTCGCTAGCAAGTGTTATTAATAGAATATGTTATTCTGTATGTCACCCAAAAGGCAATCAAAGACAATGCTTTAGCAGAGTACTTAGCTCATCATCCTATAGAAGATTATCAATCGATGCAATACGAGTTCCCAGATGAAGACATAATGGCATTATTTGAGGAGGAGGAGGAATCCACAGATGAAAAATGGACATTATTGTTTAACGGGGCTTCCAATGCATTGGGATATAGAATTGGGGCAGTGCTAATTTCTCCCAAGAATCAATTCATCCCATTCACTGCAAGACTGGATTTTGATTGTACCAATAATATAGTAGAATATGAAGCATGTGCAATGGGGATTCTAGCAGCCATTGAATTTGGTGCCAATATTTTAGAGGTGTATGGAGACTCAGCACTAGTGATTCACCAACTAAAAGATGAGTGGGAGACTCGAGATGAGAAGCTAATCCCATACAACTCTTACATCAAGGGGTTAATGGAACACTTTGATAGAATTACTTTCTGTCATATCCCTCGTGAGGATAATCAATTGGTTGATGCTTTAGCTACTTTATCTTCAATGTTCGAAATAAGTCAAAAGAAAGAAGTGCCACTGATAAGGATCCAGAATTGGGATCAACTGGCTTATTGTCAGGCAATTGAAGAAGAACCAAGTGAGAAGCCATGGTTTTATGACATCAAGCACTACATGAAAAGTAGAGCATATCCTCCTGGCATTTTAGATAATGATAAAAGAACCTTGAGGAGACTTGCAATGGGTTTCTTCTTGAATGATGATGTGTTATATAAGAGAAACCATGACATGGTGTTGCTCAGATGTGTTGATGCAATTGAGGCCGTCAAGATAATGGAAGAAGTCCATGAAGGTTCATTTGGAACACATGCAAATGGGCATGCGATATCAAGAAAGGTTCTAAGAGCTAGCTATTATTGGCCAACCATGGAAGCTGATTGTTGCAACCATGTGAGGAAGTGCCATAAGTGTCAAACCTATGCTGATAATATCCTTGTGTCCCCGACGTCCTTAAATGTATTGGCCGCATTTTCAATGTGGGGATAGATATGATTGGTTCGATTGAACCAAAGGCATCAAACGGACATCGTTTCATCTTGGTCACGATTGATTACTTCACCAAATGGGTTGAAGCAGCATCATATGCCAATCTAACAAGACACGTAGTAGTCAAGTTCATCAAGAGAAACATAATTTGTCGGTATGGTCTGCCAAGCCACATCATTACTGATAATGGGACAAACTTGAACAACAAATTAATGTCAAAGTTGTGCAATGACTTTAAGATTCAGCATCGTAATTCTTCTCCATATCTCCCAAAAATGAACAGCACGATAGAAGCAGCAAACAAGAATATCAAGGAAATTGTTCAGAAGATGGTGGTCACATACAAGGATTGGCATGACATGCTTCCTTTTGCCTTGCATGGTTATCGCATCTCGGTATGCACCTCAATTGAGGAAACTCCATATTCTTTGGTGTATGGGATGGAAGCCATGCTCCCTATTGAAGTGGAAATTCCTTCATTAAGAGTACTAGCAGAGACCAAACTTGAAGAGGCCGAGTGGGTTCAAGCTCACTAGGACCAATTGAATCTCATTGAAGAAAAAAGGTTGATTGCCCTGTGTCATGGTCAGTTATACCAAAAGAGAGTGAAAAAAGCTCATGATAAAAAAGTTCGTCCTTGAGAGTTCCAAGAAGGAGAGCTGGTGCTTAAGAAAATCCTACCAACCCAAAAGGATCATAGAGGGAAATGGACTCCAAATTATGAAGGACCTTATGTGGTAAAGAAGGCATTCTCAAGAGGAGCATTGATCCTTACAAATATGGATGGGGAAGACTTGTCCCTTCCTATCAACTCTGATGCAGTCAAGAAGTATTATACTTAAAAAAAAAAAAGTGAGCTTACTAAGCTGAAAATCTAAAAGGGCAGCTTAGGCAAAAATTAGAGCAACCTGGTAGGCTAAAAACTCGCAAAGAGCAATCTAGGCAAAAGATAGGATTAAAAAAAAAAAGAGTTTGCTAAGCTGAAAACCTAAAAAGGCGACTTAGGAAAAAATTAGAACAACCCGTTAGGTTGAAAACTCGCAAAGAACGGTCTAGGCAAAAGATAGGGATATAAAAAAAAAAAAAAAAAAAGAAGAGGACAGTCTAGGAAAAAGTTAAAGCAACTGGTCGAGGCCGTACCCAAACCAAATAAAAACAATTAAATGCAGTACTAGGAAGTGATCCTAGGTCGTCTCCTAGTGAGCAGTGATCAAACAAACGTTCATAACACTTAACAACAATAAAACAAGAGCAAATGGGGGGGGTTTCTTTGCTTTAATAATTTAAACAAAGAAGCAACTTGAATTAAAAATAACGAAACTAAAACGTGTTGTTTCCCCTTGATTCAAAAGCAAGCCTCTTATCCTAGGTTATGAGAATCTATCCCTAATCAATTCACCACTTAATCCAACCTAATTAATTTACTAAGCGAAAATTAATACAAGGTTTTCATTATGTGATTAAGCAACACATACACCAATTAATTCCTCTCACAGGTCCATTACGAGAATAATTGAAGGGGAAAACCGATAAGAAATTAACATTAATAACAAACCCTCAAAGAGAGCTAGTGCTTAGTCCTCAAGAGAAAACAACACCTGGAAATTTAACCTTCCATTCAAATTAAACAAAGAATCGAAACGTAAATAGCAAAATGCAAAACAAAACGAAAACAAGAATAGAAGACAAAAACGAAACTGAAATGGAAACTCGAAAACGAACCAACAATGAATAACGAAAATGGAAATAGAAGCGAGAAAATGAACAAAAACGTTGCTCTACATGAACAAAGAGCATCTTTGGGGACGTGAAAACCCTTTTCGAATAGTAAAAATGAAACTAAAACCTCCCACCCCCCTCTCCATGACTACTGGCCTTTAATTTGTCTCACTCAAAGTCACTTACACAAAACCCTAGGCTACTAATCCGATTTGGGCCCATAAAAATCGATGCGGCCCAATTACAAAATACAACAATAAAATGAAATAAAATAAAACTGGACGACAAATAAAACTAAAACAGTCTCCTCCTCTTCAAGCCCAAGTCGTTTCAAATTAATTCCAAATCCAAGCTCAATTGCTTATAATTCTCCTGAAATCAAATTAAAATACATAATTAGTCAAAAAGGTCCAAATGATAAAACTGCATAATTAATTTGACAATTAAGGCTAATTAGTAATTAAAATGATGACAGAAAGAGGTAAGAAATAGGAGAAAATAATGACACATCAGCAACTCAATACGATTGCAACAAAAGACTTGTGACTGGGGCAAGCCGAATGCATTGAAGTATTAGATAGTGGGGCAAATCCTTAAAGGCTAAAATACATTTCAACTTAAACAGTTGTAAGTATATGATGTTCTCAAAAGCCAATGAAGGGCTCTTCAAAGTTGCAAGCATGAGAATTGCACTATTACTCTAGACATTACCTTTGCCATTTTTGTTTGGTCACTTGTGTGATGATTTTGATATATCAACCATTTTGTTCTCACCCAAACTTATTCTAACATCTACAATTTCTTTCTAAAAGCAATAAGATATCTTCGTCCTAAATTCCTTTTCATGGTTCAACTATGTTATTTTCATTATGTGATATGTTAAATGAAGTATGCTATTACATTGAAAATGCATTACAATTATAATGAAATAGACTTGAATTTCATGGGAAATATGGTAATTCCTCAACCAACTTTACAAACCAATAATGGAAAATTGTCACAGGATTCAACATGCTACATGATATAGTCAAAGTCCAACTTGGAAACTTCAACCAAAATCTTATTTTGCTTCCTCGCTGATGTTTGAGGAACTCAAAACCTTAAGGGTGTCAAAGGGTAAAAAAAAAAAAACACAAAACACAAAACAAAACAAAATGTCCACAACATCTCAAGTTGCATCATGCATATATTTCAACATCTACCTTTTATACTTGGAACTTGTTTCAAGCATCCATACCTATTGCTTTTACATTTCGGGTCCTCGCACCCACTGCTTTTACATTTCAAGTCCCTGCATCCACTATTTTTACATTTTTGGGTCCCCATGGCCATTGCTTTTACATTTCGGGTCCCCACACCTATTGCTTTTACATTTCGAGCATCCACACCTCTTGCTTTTACATTTCGGGTCCCCGCGCCCACTACTTTTACATTTCAGGTCCCCGCACCCACTACTTTTACATTTTTGGGTCCCCACACCCATTGCTTTTACATTTCGGGTCCCCGCACCCATTGTTTTTATATTTCGGGTCCCCACGCCCACTACTTTTACATTTCAAGTCCCCGCACTCATTGCTTTTACATTTCGAGTCCTTGTGCCCACTGCTTTTACATTTTGGGTCCCCACGCCCATTGCTTTTACATTTTTGGGTCCCCGCGCCCATTGCTTTACATTTCGAGTCCTCGTGTCCACTATTTTTATGTTCTTTATATTCTTTTCTTTAATATATCGTGGATCTTTTTCTGTCTATCATTAAACAAAATTGAAGTTTCTTTTTCTTTGCTTATTTTTACTACAATAAAATGAAAACTAAGGTTATTCATATTATTTGGTAAAATTTAAGTAAAGAGGGGCAACTGTCAACCCCCAATTTTGTCTGTTTAATTACATTATTATTATTATTATTGTTTTATTAGTGCTATTGTTATTATTATTATCATCATCCCACAAGTTGTATCTTGCTACATCAAAAAAAATGAAAGAATGAAAGGGGAAAAGAAAAATGAAGAAGAATACACAATAATATAACAATAGGCAAAATAAGTGCTACAAGCCTTGTGTAGTTTTTACAATAAGTGCCCAAATCAAGCACAAGAAAAAAGAAGGAAAAAGAAGTAGCGAGAAGGAAAAAGAAGCAGGTTTCTTTCAATCTTTATGTAATCTTCATGTATAAGCTTTTTCTATGTTTAATTGTAAGCAATATATTATTTTGCAATCTATTTTCTCAAAGTGATAAAAAGATATGAATTTGGAAAGAAAAGTACTATGTTTAATTAATCAACCTATCAAAGGTAAATCCAAAAACTAAGCAGAGACCGATAAAGAAACATGAACACCAAAACCAAAATCATTGAGCTCAATCCCTCAATCCCAAACAAAACCCAAAATAGAGACAAACAGGGTCATTAAATCCAATCCCAAATACAAGCATAAACACATACCAAAAGAACAAAATCAAATCACCATACACAAGTTTATAGCAAGAGAGCAAATCAAAGAACCCAACCGCATAAACCAATCAAATAATCAAACAGAGCAATGAGTTCCAAATCAAAGAGAAAGAGAAAAGGAAAAGAAATCAAAAGAGAAACAAAGAAAAAGGAACACCAACACCTGAGTTCCAGCCACCATGCGAGCCGCCGCCACTTCCTGCGACCCCAACCACTCACCACCGCCACTCCTCATGGTCCCAATCAATCATTCTCTTGCTCCGCCCCACAACCACCACCGCTGTCACCGCGACCTCCTCCCCTACCGCTGCGACCTCCTCCGCCATCGCAATCTCCTCCCCCACCATCGCAACTGCGTCGCCGTTGTCTACAATGGCCACCAGCGGCGTCACCGTCGCCACCCCCCCTTTTCCCCTTTCTCTTCTCTCGCAAGCGCCGCCTGCTGCTGCTCCCAGGGTTCACGAAAAGTGAACAATGCTACTGAGGAATGAGACCCCACAAGTTTTTACCTTTTGTAACATATTTTGTTTAGGGCAGCCTTTCTATTTACACTACTAGTATTACTAAGTTGCAACATATTTTGTTTTGGGCCAGCCTTTCTATTTACACCACCAGCATTACTAAGTTGCGACATATTTTGTTTTGGGCCTACTCTATGTCTAAAATAATAAATAATAAAGCAAATTTTATAATCGCAAAAATAATATTTTATAATTAAATAGTTCACAAATTAAAATTTCTTTTAAAGAAAAGATTATTTAGATGTGACATCTTTTTAATCTTTAGATTTTTTAAGTACAAGTTGCAACAACTTAATAACCTTAAAAATCTTTTTCTTTAAAGATGAATAATTTTAAATTAAAATCATTCCAAAAATCAAAATGGATTGGCTTAGGTGTACACCTCTATCAATCTTTCACGTTTTAGGATAAATTAGTTGCGACAGCTCAAGAGTCCTAAATTAAATAATAATAAAAATAAAGAATAAAAATAATATCTCTCCTTCTTTCCTTTAATAAAATTGGTCTTCATAAAAAAAAATTATTCTTAATGTTTTGGTGAAATAAATGTCTACAAGTTATAAAGATTTTGCTTAATTAATTAAAGATAACCATATTTGTGACGAACATTGTAGGGTGCTAATACCTTCCCTACGCGTAATGGACTCTCGAACTCAAATTTGGTTTCAAACACCATTTTTATTCTAAACAAGGTTTTTTCGATATTTTCCTTAATAAGCATTGGTGGCGACTCCTCTGATTCAATCCATCGATTTTCTTTGTTGTCTCGTTGTGACCTTGATTGTGACACCACCAAACCCATCTGGGCTAGGTGCACTATGATCACTTATACCAAAAACCGTTGCCTTCACCTCAGCAAGCAAAGGGGGAGTGGTGAGAGTAACATTGTCCTCAGCTGAGACCAGTGCCAGGATGACAACAGGAACCAGACCATTAAGACTGTAGTTGTTATTAGAAGCATATAAATCTGAATAGTATGAGAGCATATGAGATTCAATAGTTGCAAGATCCGTTAGCAATGTATCCCCAATCTTGATAGGGTGCATATATTTGACAACCTTTTTATATTTGACATATTGATGAAAGTAGGAGGTATTGCGGTCCCCCTAAACTGCCCATTTTAGACGAGATTTCTTTAACCAAAATGTTTCCTCCACTACCAAGGCGTGTTAAATTTAATGTTGTGCCAAAGTCTCGGCTTGCTAATGATGATCTAGATTGCCTTAGAAAATCAATTTGTAGCTGCGCATGCTTAACTTGCTACTTAGCATTCTTCACTTTGTCATGTACGTTCCCAAAAACATCACGGTTTCAAGCATTTAAGGTAGCTTTTACATTTTTTAGCTTCTGCTTTAGTACAAACATCGGACAACCAACCACAAGGTGGTTCCAAGCATCAGCAACAACCTAAGCACAATCCGGATGTTCCAACCACATGGTCATGAATTTGAAACAAAAGGGGGGGCACGGACTATCATTAAAAGAGAGAAACAAGTATTGGACAATGGTCTAATTTACTTTTCACCAAGGAGTTGCATGAGATAGATGCAAAGCGATTCATGAAGTCCAAATTGCAAATGGCCCAATCGAGTCTAAGCGCAACAAATTGATTTCCTTTGCGGCCATTGAACCAAGTGAATTGGCAACCAGTTGTAGGAAGATGAATGAGATGATTGTGATTGGTCCATTTTGAAAAGTTAGAACAAGAGGAGGGGGAAGGAGAGAGACCACCTGATTTTTCATGCTCTCCCAAGATGGCGTTGAAATCACCAAGGAACATCCAGGGGCCAGGATGCTGATTTTGGATTGAAGAGAGCTCATTCCAGAGTTGCCTGCAAATTATATACCAAGTGGCACCATACACAGCAGCAATGTTAATAGTGTGACAACTAGAATTAACAAGTAAAACTAAAGATTGGGAAGAGGAAGAAATTATAGTTGGCGATAGATTTTTATGGCAAAAACACCATAAATTTGGAATCCTATCCGACCTAGAATTCATAGCAAAGAGCTGCAAACCCAAATCACTTAAAAAACCAACAGGCAATTTAGCAAAGGGAATTAAGGGTTCAGAAATAAAAACCAAAGAAGGTTTATGACTAGCACAGAGAGTATGCAACACATGCCTAGTATCAGCATTCGCTAGGTCTCATGCATTCCAATAAAGGATATTCATCATTGAACCTTAGAGGAATTCCCTCCCCTTGAGGTTATATGGATTCCAAGCATGTTGTAAGAGTTTCTTCCGCTGCGATTTGGAGATAACAGGGGTGAAAGCATCTTCAATGTGCATAGAGCCAATAAGAAAGTCCTGTTTTGATTCATCATCAACCATGTCGCCCCAACAAGTAGTGACAGCAAAAGTCTCCTTTTGAGCATGTAGGGATAGTTGAGGTGAAGGCAAGGACTCCACAATCTCAGCAATGTGTGTGCGAGCACGTTAGAACTATCTACAGCATGTGGATTGTTATCCCAAGAAGGATGAACTAGTCTAGTACCTGTATTGACTGACTAAGGCACATGCAGTTCAAGTTGTACCATTCCTGCACTGTAAATTGGCTAAGGCACATTCAATTTAGGTTGTATTACAATTTCTTCATTGACTAACAACTTAGGTTGTGTTGTGGCATTTTCAATTGGCTCCTCCCGAATAGCAGGATTGGCATTCTGAATTGGTTGCACTTCCTGTGGGATAGAATTCCCATTCTGCACCTCATGGTTATCAGGAATTGGTTGCTCTTCTTATGGGGTATGCACAGGGACAGACTCAAGAGTAGGGTCTGCAGTAGGCTAAGTGTCAAGTTCAGGGTCAGCAATTGTCTATTTTTGGACAAAAATAGAAGTTGTGTTTCTGTTTAGGTTGCTAGTTCCCTTTCGAACATTATTATGCCTGCAATTTGTGGTTGAATGATCAACTATTCTGCATCTATCACAAAAATCAGGCAATTGTTCATACGAAATATCAACATAAAAAGCAAATTTTAAGATCTCAAACTAATATTTTTTTTTAAAAAAATCTAGTTAAAAAACGAAATTTATACCAAATAATTGATTTAAATTTAAATAGATATTTATTTAAATTTAAATCCATTTAGACATGTTACATTTAATATTTAAATTTTTTATATTCATAAAATAATTACAATATTAACTTAAAAGCGTCATAAAATAATAACAATGAGACAAATTTGAAAATTATTTTTTATTCAAATTAGATGATAAAATTTGTTGAAAACAATATTAATATAAACTTATAACTCTAAACGAAATCAGACTAAAAAATATTACAATCTTAAAATAATTATAATAATCCTCTAATAATAATAGACATTATAATTTTAAGATAATTACATTAATCAATTTAAACTATTCATTACACTTTTCAATTTATTTTTATTATCAATTATTATTTAAAAAAAACAATAATTTCTTTTAAAATTTAAAGATCTCAAAATAATATTTTTAAAAAAAATCGAGTTTAAAAAAATGAAAATTAATACCAAATAATGGATTTAAGGTTTAAATTGATATTTATTTAAATTTAAATCCATTTAGACTTATGACATTTAATCTTTAAATTTATTATATTCATAATATTTAAATTTGTTATATTCATAAGATAATTATAATAATAATAACATAAAAGCGTCATAAAATAATAACAACTAAAAAAATTTGAAAATTATTTTTTATTTAAATTAGATATTAAAGTTTGTTGAAAATAATACAAAATCAAATTAACAAAAGATTAAATATTATAATCTTAAAACAATTACAATAATCCTAAGATAATAACAAAGATTATAATTTTAAAATAATTATATTAATCAATTTAAACTACCTCATTACATTTCTTTCCTCATTACATTTCTTTCAATTTTTTTTCTTCTTATTATCAACTAATATTTAAAAATCATAATTTTTTTTTTAAAATTTTAAGATCTGAAACTAATATTTGTTTTTTTTAATGTAGTGAAAGAAAACGAAATTAATACCAAATAATTGATTTAAATTTAAATTGATATTTATTTAAATTTAAACCTATTTAGATTTGTTATATTTAATCTTTAAATTTATTATGTTCATGGGATAATTACAATAATAACTTAAAAGAATCATAAAATAATAACAACGAGATAAATTTGAAACTTATTTTTTATTTAAATTAGATGATAAAACTTATTGAAAATAATATAAAATAAAAATTATAACCCTAAACGAAATCAAACTAACAAAAGAACAAATATTATAATCTTAAAACAATTACAATAATCCTAAAATAATAACAAATATTGTAATTTAAAATAATTACATTAATCAATTTAAACTACCTTATTACATTTTTTTCAATTTTTTTATTATCAACTATTATTTAAAAAACATAATTTCTTTTTGAATTTTAAGACACTTTCTTCCAATGCAATTTGTTTTTCTTTTTCTTTCAAAGTTATTGTCTCTATTTCTTCCAATTTCACTCTAATCTCTCTGCTTGCCTTAGATGGAGCCATCTCAATTTATAGGCAAAGATTCATCATTTTTTATTATTTTATTGAAATGCTTTACTGACATTGGTGGTAGTGTGTTTACAGAGAAGTTTGAAAAACTAACATTGGTGCAAGGAGGCTTGACAATAGAGACATGCTTGCTGAAAACTTTGAAAAGGAAGAAAAGCATAGGATGGTGTAGGTTGTGGCTGTAGAGTAGGAGGCAGTAGGATCAACCATTCTTTAATTCTTATATGGATTATTTGTGATAAAGGGTTATTAATTGAAGATAATTCCTTGCCTTTCTCCTTTCACAAGATGAGTTTATATACACAATATACAAGCGTATGACTAGGCTAGAATTAGGGAATTGACTAGCTATAATTAGGGAACTAACTAGCTATAATCAAGGGACAGAATATACACATAACTAATATAGCAGATACACTAAATCAAAATATATTAACATATATTCTAACACTCCCCCGCAATCTAAGCGGGAGGTCGTCAAATGCAAAGACTGTCCCAAAAATCCTCAAATAACACCAACGGAAGGCCTTTGGTGAAAATATCTGCAATCTGATAACGCGAGGGGACATGTAACACTTGAACTTGGCCACGAGCAACCTTTTCCCGAACAAAATGTATATCCATTTCAATATGCTTAGTGCATTGATGTTGAACAGGATTGTCAGCTAGGTAGATCGCACTAACATTATCATAGTAGACCAATGTAGCTTTTTGAATTGGACAATGAAGCTCCAAAAGCAAGTTTCTCAACCAACAGAATTCAGACACCACATTGGCAACCCCTCGGTATTCGGCTTCTACACTGGATCGTGATAGCATAACCTATCTTTTGGCTGACCAAGAGATTAAGTTGTCACCCAGAAAAACACAATAACCAGAGGTAGAACGACGAGTATCTGGGCAACCACCCCAATCAACATCAGTATAAGAGAGAAGAGTGGATGTGGAAGAGGGATAGAGATGAAGAACAAAATCCAAAGTACCCTGAATGTAGCACAAAATGCGCTTGAGAGCGTGCATGTGTTCTTCCCTGGGGTCATGCATGAATAAACATACCTATTGCACTGCATATGTAATGTCGGGTCTCGTGAAAGTAAGGTACTAGAGAGCCCTTGCAAGACTCCTATAAAGAGAGGGATCCTCAAATGGTGTGCTGGTAGTAGCACTAAACTTGGGTTTTGTATCAACAGGTGTAGAAGATGGCTTACAGGAAGACATACCAACTCGATCAATAATCTCGGCAACATATTTCTTTTGTGATAAAAATAAACCACTTGCATGACGAGTCACTACTATGCCCAGAAAATAGCTCAACTGTCCCAAGTCCTTCATAGCAAATTTGGAGCTAAGAAGGGATATGATAGATCTCCGAAGCTCATCCGAGGAAGTAGTCAAAATGATATCATCCACATACAGTAATAGGTAAGCCATAGAGGTACCTTGATGATAAATGAATAGAGAATGATCCGAAGTGCTGTGATAGAAGCCAAGAGTACGTACATAGTCAGCAAATCTCTTATACCAAGCTCGTGGGACCTGTTTAAGCCCATAAAGAGATTTCTTCAGCAAACACACATGATTAGGCCAATCAAGATCCCAAAAACCCAAAGGTTGATGCATGTAAACAGTCTCTTTGAGTTCTCCATGTAAGAACGCGTTTTTGACGTCAAGTTGATGAATAGGCCAATCTTTAGACAAAGCTAAACTGAGAACTGTACGAATAGTTGCCGGTTTGACCACCGGACTAAATGTCTCACCACAATCCATGCCAACCTGTTGAGTTTTACCATCACCTACAAGACGAGCTTTATGCCTCTCAAAAGAACCATCAGAATTTTCTTTATGAGCAAAAATCCATATAGACCGAATTACATTAACATCAGATGGACGAGGCACTAACTCCCACGTCTTATTTTTAATAAGAGCATCATATTCGTCATCCATAGCCTTTTTCCAATTCTGGTCACAAAGGGCAGACACGGGATTGCGGGGTAGTAGGGATTTGGACACAGTTGTAAGAAGATTGAAGGACTTCTTAGGCTTAAAAATCCCTCTTTTTTTATTTCTTTTCCTAGAGCTTGTCAAACTTTTTTTTTTATCTCATCTAATGTATTCTTTCTTCATTGAAGACATTGAAAACGGTTATAACTTTCTTTGAAAGAAATATTGATATGATAATTTTTCAATTGAATAATAGACCAAACCCAGCTAGCAATCCCATCCAATCTCGAGAGACTTTTCCTTCTCATCACAAATTTTTTTATTTCATTATCTCTCCTTTGAAGACGGTGACATAATCTCCCACCGAATATTTCACGTCCTTTTGCTTCAAGGTGATACTTTCCATATGATCATAATAGTGATGCGTTCATACGCACAAATCACTACAAATCACCTTACAAACCTACATCACCTAACCAATGTAGTCCACCATCTCATTCCTCTTTAAAATAAAGTTGTCATAAGAGAAGTAGATCTAAGCATTGAGGAAGTTCTAACTCAGCCGAGACAAACAATCAAGTCAAAGTTTTAAAAAACTTTTCTAAACTATTGTAGTTAATTTTGAAAAGATATACAACTTAATAGAGAAAACAGAAAACAATGTTTGAGATATTATAAAAGAAATCCCAGATCTAGACTTATTCGTTTTGATGTCACCAGAAAAACGTTATCTTGGATATTCTTCAAGTTAGGCAAATGATTAATGTTTTGATCATCTTTAATAAATTTTCTAGTTCTATTTAACTATGTTTTTTAGATGTTTTTTTGTTAAATTATTTGGTTTATATTTTGATAACATTATTGATGTTATGGATTAAATAAAGCATTTGGACTAATGTTTTGTTATTATTTTTTGCTATCACTTTATGAGAATTTATGATTAAAAGTAAGCAATTATCGTAACTGCCTCCGTGGAAAAGATATCTCAAAATGTATTAGCAACTTCTAACTTTTATTTGGAATTCATGTATGCTCTGAGTAGGTGAGAGGGTTTAGCTCATGATGACTTATGACTAGTATGTATTCAATGATATTTTTCAAACACACTATTTTTATTGAGTAGCTTTGAATGTTTTTTTCTAAAATTTCATAGAGTCCTTTCAAATCTTATAAATTCGTGAAGTCTTTTCAAATCTTTATGTTATAAATCCATTGAAATCCAAATTAGATGATAAAGTTTATTGAAAATAAAATAAAATAAAAATTATAACCCTAAACAAATCAAACTATCAAAAGAAAAAATATTATAATCTTAAAACAATTACAATAATCTTAAGATAATAACAAACATTATAATTTTAAAATAATTACATTCATCAATTTATTTAAACTACCTCATTACACTTTTCAGTATTTTTTTTATTATCAACTATTATTTAAAAATCATAATTTCTCTTTGAATTTTAAGATCTTAAATTAATATTGTTTTTTTAAAAAACAAAATCTAGTTAAAAAAACAAAATTAATATCAAATAATTGATTTAAATAGATATTTATTTAATTTTAAATCATTTAGACTTGTTACATTTAATCTTTAAATTTGTTATATTCATAAGATAATTACAATAATAACTTAAAGGTGTTGTAAAATAATAACAAAGATAATAACAAGCATTATAATTAAAGAATGGATATATTATTTGTAATATGATTAACAATTAAACATTGTGCTCCACCGATCAAGTGGTTGTGATTTTACTTTCAGGTTCAACCTAATATTTTTTAATGTCAATTAGGTCAATCAGTTTAACCGGTTATCGGTTTAAGCATTAAACCGGTCAGATTGATTGGGCCAACTACATGACTAATCAAATGTGCAACCCAATCCAGATTGACCACTAATTTGTAGGCGAACCAGTCCAACCGACTAGGTCGGTTCAAATTTTAAAACACTCGCTGTAACAAGTTTATACATGATTATTAATAATAATTAGTTAAGTGGCTCTCGAGTTTTGACCAGACTCGTTAGCCAAAAAAAATGTGATAATCTTTTCTAATAAAAAATTTGAGTCAATTTATTTAAATTGATATGATATAATAAATAATTATTTTAATAAAATAAATAATTATTTATTTTTAATATATTTATATAAATTATTTTTATTTAAAATAAATACTTTTATTTATTTATTTATAAAATAATTATTTGTTTAAAATTACTTATTTTATAATTATTTATTTTAATTTTAAACAAATTCAACTCAACAACCTTTTAAGCAAAATTTCATAGGAATTGACAAACTAAAATTGATAAGGCCAGGAAGAATAGAATAGAAAAATAAAAGGAAAGAAGGAGGTGGATTCCTTACACATCACGCATCTGTTGGGTTTGGGTTTGGGTTTGGTGTTCGGTTAGGAGCTAGGTTTTGTCGTGTGAGACGACTTTGATTTATTGTGTGGATAAGAACGACCTCTCTCTGCTCTCTAGTTTTCCCATTCTCTCCCATACCCTTTCTCTCTCTAGAAAAATAAAACACCTTCTACCGCCTCCAAGTCCTACAAGAACCCATTCCCTCTCACACCGCCCCCAAATTTCACTCACAAAACACACCTACCTCTTCTTTCCTCTTCTCTTCCTCCAAAACAACTCACTCACCCTCGCTTCTTCACATTCAACGCAACACAAACAAACACAACCTTGTACCAATCACATCCTTCAAGCTGGCGTTCGAAAACCAAGACACTTTTGTCAGAGAAATCAAGCCCAAGAACCGGAGAATCATGGTAAGTTGGTAACCCAGACTCCCTCTTTTGCCTTTCTTTCTACTTCTTGAGTAGAAAATGCAATTAATCATGTCATTCTGGATTCTGGGTCTGATTAATATTTCTTGTGTTGTGAAACAAAGGGTGCTGGAGGCCCTGGTGATGAAGATAACAGGTGGCCACCGTGGCTGAAGCCTCTGCTCAAAGAGAGCTTCTTCGTTCAATGCAAGTTGCACGCTGATTCGCACAAGAGCGAGTGCAACATGTACTGTTTGGATTGTATGAACGGTGCTCTATGCTCTCTCTGTCTCGCTTACCACAAAGATCACCGTGTTATTCAGGTTCGTATCACTTCTTCAACAAAAAAAATATAAAATAAAAATAGTAAAAAACAATAAAAATTATTTCTTTCTCACTTTCTCACTTTTTCAGCTTCTTCTGACACATTTCTGATCATCTTCCCGTCATTGTTGTCAAAAACTACCACTTTTCCTTTTGTGGGCGTGTTGGATACGCTCTTTTTCTGAAACTCAGTTAAAAAGTTCCATCTTTTCAACCCTTCTCTGCTCAGATACTACTCGAACTGTCATTAATTGGGTTCCGATTTCAATTTTCTTTCTGCCCAATTAACCGTTTATTGGTGATTAAATGATTAATCAATACCCTTTTGTTTTTTCTCCCATAAACTCCATTGTCTGCATTTAACAAGTAACCACAGAACGAAAAGATGTCTACTTTTCAATGCAACTAATGGCCATTTTTGTCCCTTCTAATGTGTTCTGTGTTTTTTTTGTGTGACAACAGATAAGGAGATCTTCCTACCATGATGTGATTAGGGTGAATGAGATTCAGAAGGTGTTGGACATAACAGGGGTCCAAACCTACGTTATCAACAGCGCAAGGGTTGTTTTCTTGAATGAGAGGCCTCAGCCAAGGCCTGGTAAAGGTGTCACCAACACTTGTGAAGTCTGCGAGCGTAGCCTTCTTGATTCCTATCGATTCTGTTCTCTTGGTTGCAAGGTAAGTAAATAAATAAATAATTCACTCCACACATTGCATTTTGAAAATAAAACCCCTCATAAAATGAGTTTTCTTTCTCAATTTTACTTTTACCATCTCTTTTCAAGTAAAAAAAATGTATAACAATTTTTATTATTCAAAATCATGACATTGATATATTAAAATTAATAATAATACATGTTACATTTTTTTTTCATTTTTTTAATTAATCACTAATGTGGCATTTTCTTTATTTTATTTTGCTTTGTTTTCAAGCTAGCTCTTGAATGGGTTGACTTTTTCATTTACACCCATGAATTAGTATGGGTTTTCAATTAATTGCTATGCCCACTATTTGAATTTTTTGAATTTCAACATTGGCCCTCCTCATTCATTGTTCAAAGTTCAAACATTGAATAATTCATTTAATGGACTTGTCAGTCTTCGTTCCTGATTTGAAACTGTATTCTTTTTAATTAAATATTAAAATCAATGCAACCAATGAATTGTAGATTGTTGGGACTTCAATGAAGAAAAAGTCAGCAGCAATGGCATCAGACTCAGATGATTCGTACAGCAGCAACAAGGTGCAGCAGAGCTTCACACCGTCCACACCGCCACCAACTTCTGTTAATTACAGAACGGCCAAGAGAAGAAAGGGAATTCCACACCGCGCCCCAATGGGAGGACTAGTCATAGAATACTAGAAAATTAATAACTTTAGGTTATTGCTATAATACCCCTCATATAGTATATTTTACCGAAAAATGCAACTTTCTCCGTGCAGTTTCACTCGAGCTTTTTGCTGAAAAAGGCCGGTGCTGGAAGTGTTCCCTTCCCTGTTCCTTACTTGTTAATAGCGTTCGTCTATATAGGAAAAGTCCAATAGAAGTGGGAAAAGGTTGAGAAAGTAGAAAAAAAAAGACATGTGAAATAGTTTGAGAAAAAGAATGGTTGTAGCAAAATAAGCAAGTTCCTTTCGACCAAAGTACAAGACTTTGAGGAACATTATAGGTTTGGCTTCTAGAGAAATTATACGTAGTAAGTTTTTGGGTGGGGTGTGTAAATAGTGGCTTGGGGAAGAAGACAGTGACAATGTACTGTTTACAAATAGGTGGACTGTCTATATATGGAATGGTGAAATAATAGTAATAGATTTTCTTAAAATCTCGTGTCTACATAACATTCAATTGCAATTTTATATTACTCTCTTATCTGTGTCTCAGAATGAGTGAGATTTAAGATTATTTTAGATAAATTAAGAAAATGAAGTATTTAAAAAAAAAATAGTATTTATTAGAGAATAGTTTTATTAAATTGTTCATATTTTCTTTTTTCTTTTTTATTATTAAGTCTTTTAAAACAAGAGAATTTATTAGAGGATAAATTTGGATCTAAAATTTAATAATTTCATTAAAAATTAAAAATATCAATTAATTTGGGATAAATTTAAATGAAACTGCAGTAATACATTAAATTAATGAGTTCTAGTTCATTGAATTGTTGGAATTATAACAAAAGAATAATTTGAACTTTGAATTATTCAATGATGATTATTTTTAGAATTATAAAACTAAATATTGAAAGAATTAAATAGTACTCCGGATTCTCTTGATTTTAAGAATTAATCTAGTGAAGAATGTTCACGGTTTGGTACTCAATTATTTCATCTCTTCTTTTTCTTTACATTGTTTATTCTTTTAAGTGAATTTTCTGATTTTAACTTGTGAATTTGGTACGGGACATTGGTGGTGGCTAAAAGCTTCTGGGACCCACTTGAGCCGGTTTATGAGGGTGTTGGTCAAGGTTTTGGTCGTAGACGTGTCCACGTTTCGGATTATGATTGGAGAAAAGGAAAGCGGAACGTATTGGTTGTCGAAACAGAGATTAGGTCAGCCGCCCTTGATCAGAAAAAAAAAAAAAAAACAAAACAAGTATTATTTGTGGGCGGTTTCGCTGTACTGGGTTGGGTTTTGGCACTGGTACCCACATCTAACTTTTTTTTTTTTTTTTTTTATCAACGGTTGTCATTGACCAGCATTGGACGGTTGTGATCAAATGGATGTTCCCTAAATTATGGATCAGAATATAAGATTATCCTGTTTCTATAAGAGGAAGGTTTGGAATCTTTTAGTTAGTGGCCATAAGTGATAGTAGTATTAGTAACCCATTGGCATTTGGCAAAAGCATAAGTGGGTTTTGTGGTAAAATGCGAAGTGGCATGACACTGATTGGGAACTTTCCTTGCTTAGCAATTTGTTGATGGGTCTAATCAAGGATAGTGGGGGATGGAAATTGGAAATCTAATTTGTTGATGGTAAATGATAATCGATAATATAAACTAATTTTTTATTTATACGATTTTTAAAATAATTTTATAAAAATTAATTTATTTATCATAAATAAATTATAAATAATTAAAAAATTTTATTTTACACTATCAGTAAATTATAATTTTTTATTTATGATAAGTTAATTGAGTTTTATAAAATTATTTTAAAATTTATTCAAATAGTAAGTTGTAAAATAAATAACTGATGATGTAAAATTATTTTATACCTTTGGACATTGATGCATGAACATTAAACTCAAAGAAATTTTACTAAAAATAGTGGAATGTGTTACTTATAATTAAAGATCAAAGAAAAAAAAAAGAAATATTAGGAACCCACTCCCATTAATTAAAATTTATTAAAAATCATAAAATTTGGTAGTATCCAAGCTAAATTGACTGGACTCCACATTTAATGACTTTTTCTTCTAATTTCATACATTTCAATAATTTTTTACTAATAAAAAAGAATATGTTTGTTAGTGTAACTATTCTCCTTAAAAAAAGAAAGTGTTTATATTTAAGAAAAAAATCAAAGGTAATATTATTTAAGAGTGAATCACCTTTAAACTATCAATCTCATTGTAATCTTTCCATGTTTGAGTTGGGTCTGCAATATAAAATTGTTCTAAATATAATCTAAATATGATAACATATTTAAATTAATGTAATAGCGGAAGCTAATAAATGGATTGAAACATTAACTTCAGCCATTGCAAAATAATTTAGGCACACACTTGGAACGTCTGTTTTCTTTCTAAACCTTAACTCACTCAACTTGATGGTGTTAGTTTTTTTGAAGGAGTAGTAGGCTTAGTGACCCAACAAAGTATAGCGACCCATCATAGAGTTTAGTTAGATAGAGATTTTGTGGGAACCACAAAATCCGCATAGAATCTCAACAAAATGTCAGTAGATAATGATTCTATGAATCAAGATATAAAATGGACCACATATAGTGTAACCGCTTTCTCATAGCCATTACCGGTTACATTCGGTGTAATAGTGTAACTGCTTTCTCATAGCCGTTACCAATCAGTTACATATAATGTAACCATTTTCTCATAACTGTTACTAGTCAGTTGAATAAACAGAATATAAGTTTGTTCCTAACAGCTAACATACTCCCACTTGGTCCATTTACTCATTATCTATCACGACAAGAAACCAAATATATAAATCATGGTGATAGGTCCTCTAATAGCGAGTATTATCTCCCATGTATTACAATATATCAAGTCTCTTAATACTAGCTCTTAATGAATAAACCACATGTTTATTCTAGGTCAAAACTAAAGATGTTTCTCAAAATAAATGTGCACAATATAAATGAGAAAACATTAAACTGAATAAAAGTTTCATCTAAACAATAAATGTACATCATATCATGGAACCAAGTCCCATTTGTGCTACATGATCCTTAAAATTCTATGGTGGCATGCCTTTAGTTAAAGGATCGACAATCATCAACTTAGTGCTAACGTATTCAATGACCACTTTCTTTTCTTTAACACGTTCTCTTATGGCTAAATACTTAATGTCGATGTGCTTACTTCGACTTCCACTTTTGTTATTCATAGCCATAAATACTACAGCAGAGTTGTCACAGTACAACTTCATCGGCCTAGAAATAGAGTCTATAACTCTAAGCCCAGATATGAAACTCTTCAACCATACACCATGTAAGGTAGCCTCAAAACAAGAAACAAACTCAGCTTCCATAGTAGAAGTAGCAGTCAAGGTATGTTTTGCACTTCTCCAAGATATAGCTCCACTAGCTAGCATAAAAACATAGCCAGAAGTAGATTTCCTAGTGTTAATGCAGCCAACAAAGTCTGAATCAGAATAGCCAATCACCTCCAAGTCATCAGTTCGACTGTACATGAGCATGTAATCTTTTGTTCCTTGAAGATATCTCATTACCTTTGTTGCAGCTTTCTAGTGGTCAATACCTGGATTGCTTTGATATCTTCCCAAAACTCCAACAGTAAATGCAATGTCAGGTCTGGTACAAACCTGAGCATACATAAGGCTTTCTACAGCTAAAGCATATGAAATATTTCTTATGTGTTCTCGCTCAAGATCATTTTTCGGGCACTGTCTCATTTCAAGTTTATCACCCTTCACAATAGGAGCTACACTAGGTGAACAATTTTTCATGTTAAATCTTTCTAAAACTTTGTTGATATAGGCCTCTTAAGACAAACCCAAAATGCCTCGAGATCTTTCTCTATAGATCTTAATGCCTATGACATAAGATGCCTCACCCATATCCTTCATATCAAAGTTCTTTGGAAGAAATTGTTTCACCTCGTATAGCATACCCTTATCATTAGCTGCAAGCAAAATATCATCCATGTATAAAACAAGAAAACATATCTTACTCCCACTAACCTTTTGGTATATATAGTGATCCATGATGTTTTCTTCAAAACCGAATGAAGAGATGACCTCATGAAATTTTAAATACCATTGGCGGGAAGCTTGTTTTAATCTATATATGGATTTATTAAGCTTGTAGACCAAGTGCTCACCATCACTAGAGAAGAATCCTTTAGGTTGTTTCATGTAAACCTCTTCTTCTAGATCACCATTGAGGAATGCCGTTTTTACATCCATTTAATGTAATTCAAGGTCAAATTGAGCTACTAATGCCATAATTACTCAAAGAGAGACCTTTTTTGATACAGGAGAAAAAGTCTCTTTGTAATCAATTCCTTCTCTTTGAGTGAACCCTTTGGCAACAAGTCTTGCCTTATGTCTCTCAATGTTGCCTTGTGAGTCTTTCTTTGTTTTGAAAACCCACCTACAACCAATGGCTTTTACACCATTAGGCAACTTGATGAGATCCCAGACTTGGTTACATGTCATAGAATCCATTTCATCTTTCATGGCATTGTACCATAAATTTGATTCCTTAGAACTCATGGCCTGTGAAAACGTTTCAGGATCATTTTCGGCTCCAATGTTATAGTTTGATTCTTGTAGATACACTTCATAGTCACTAGGAATTGCTGGTTTTTTTGACTCTAGTAGATCTTCTTAATACTGTATCAACAACTTGTTGCTCAATCGATTGTTCAACATTATCTTGTTGTTCCTCATCAACAACTTGATCTACATGATCATCTTTAGCTACTTGTGGAATTTCAATTATTGGTTGTCCAATACCCATTTGAACTTAAGGGGCATGAATGACCACTAATCTATTAATTGATTCAGAGGGTTGAGCCTCATAGTGATCCTTTTCAAAAGAAATGTTTTGAAATTGATCACTCCCACTGATCAAGTCATTTTCAAGAAACTTTGCATTTCTTGATTCCACAATCCTAGTGTTGTGAGACGGACAATAAAACCTATATCCCTTGGACTTTTTAGCATATCCAATGAAATGCCCACTAATAGTCCTAGGATCTAGTTTCTTTTCTTGTGGGTTATAAACTCTCACTTCAGACGGGCATCCCCAAACACGTATATGTTGCAAACTCGGTTTCCAACCTTTTAATAACTTAAAAGGTGTCTTGGGAACAGCCTTGGTTGGAACCCTATTTAATATATACGCAGTCATCTTAAGTGCTTCAATCCACAAGAACTGAGGAAGCTTCGCATTAATCCTCATACTTCTCACCATGTCCATTAAGGTTCGATTTCTTCTTTCTTCCACACCATTTTGATCTGGAGAACCAGGCATGGTGTATTGGGCAACAATTCCATGTTCTTGAAGAAATTTGCAAATGAACCTAGTGCTTGTCCATTCTCTGTATATCTACCATAGTACTCTCCACCTCTATTTGATCTCATAATCTTAATTTGCTTTCTGCATTGTTTCTCTACCTCAGCCTTGAAAACTCTAAAGGCATCTAAAGCTTCATTCTTAGAATGAAGTAGGTAAAGATATGTGTATTGTGAGTAATCATCTATAAAGGTGATGAAGTATTTCGGACTACTTACGTCCATGTCTGGACAACAAATAATTGTATGAATGATTTCCAATAGGTTTGAACTCCTCCTTGCACCCGTTTTAAACTTGTTAGTTTGCTTACCCTTTATGCAATCTACACAAGTCTCAAAATCAGCAAAGTCCAAAGTACTAAGTACCTCGTCTTTTACCAATCGCTTAATTCTCTCAATGGAGATGTGTCCCAATCTTCGGTGCCACAACATAGAGGAATTCTCATTCATAACACATCGTTTCAACCCGACAGAAACATGTATAGAATTGTAAGCAGCGTCATTTTGTAATAAAATAGAGTAAAGACCATCATGTAGTTCACCAAAACCAACAATTTCCGATTTATTTAACAAAGTAAAACCAAAGTCTAAGAAATTAAATGAAAATCCCAAAGGTGCAAGTCTTGAAATAGAAATTAAATTCTTAGAAAAACTATGAACATAAAATGTCTTTTCTAAATGTAAAATGAAACCACTGCTTAAAACTAAATTGCACGTCCCAATGGCCTCCACATGTGAACTCATCTTGCTCCCTGAATAGATGCATTGTTCACTTCCCATTGGCTTCCTTAGGTTTTCCATACCCTGCAAGGTATTAGAAACATGGATTGTAGAACCAGAATCAATCCACCATGTGTTATAATTAATGTTAACCGTATTAGATTCATAACAAACAAAGGCAAATGGGGTACCTTTTATGTCTATCCAAGTCTTAAATTTTAGACAGTCTTTCTTCATGTGTCCACTCTTTTTACAGAAGAAACACTTTGACTCCTTCTTAATGACTGGTTGGGCAGGAATCTTTCCTTTGTGATTAACTTGAGTCCTTTTGTTCTTCGCAGAAGTAGTCAAGTTCACTCTTTCACCCTCCTCCATCATCAACCTTTCCTCTTCTTGAGCACACATGGTCAACAACTCATTAATAGACCACTTATCCTTATGTGTGTTATAAGAGATTTAAAAAGGAACATACTATTGAGGCAAGGTGCACAGAATAAAGTGTACCAAGAAAGAATCTTGACATGGTAACCTCCAAGGCTTTTAGTTGAGCCACAATATCCCTTGTGTGCATGATGTGATCACACACACCTCTTATCCCAATGAGCTTAATGGATGAGAACTGCATTATAAGGGTGCTGGCAAGAGACTTATTAGATGTTGTGAACTGTTCATCAACAACCTTTAAAAGTTCTTTGACATTATCATGGTGGTCGATTGAACCTCAGATACCAGCAACTATGCTGGTCTTTATGAAAGTCACAGAGAGGCAATTAGACCTTTCCCATTTTTCATAAAGAGCAATTGCATCTTGAGTGTTGCCTTCATAATAGCCGATGGTTCATTTTTCCTAATAGCATAATCAATGTCCATCCAACCTAAACGAAGAAGAATTTTCTCCTTCCAAACCTTATAATTGTCACCCTTTAATGCGGGAATGTCACACTTAATGTCAAGAAATATTTATAGATTTGGTAACTGTAACATTCAAAACACATACTCATCATTCATGGTTTGAGACTAAAAGAAAATCATGTTCACCAATGTAAATCATGTCTTAAAATATGAGCCTAGAAACATAAAACTTGCCTGTGGGCTAAAGTTCTATTCAATTAAACTCATTAAATCCTTAAAAAAAAAAGAGCCTAAAGACATAAAACTTGCCTGTGGGCTAAAGTTCTATTCAATTAGACTCATCAAATCCTTATGATAAAACTATCAAATTATGTTCTCATTCTTAATTCCTGTGGGTAAATTAAGAATTATAATTCAATATTTTATCCTAATTAATCATATAAATGCAACAAAATTCTTGTGGGTAAATTTTATCACACTTAATACGATTAATACAAATAATATTTATAATGTGGTTTCAAAACTTAATATATAATCTCAATTAATTGAAGATGTTGTGGCTACTCTCTAATTGATTAAAATTATATTAACCACTTAATATTCATGGTTATTTCTCTCTAAGAGAAAACATTATTTGCATTAGTACTCATTAATAATGCAAACAAAATGATACTTATGAAAGAAAACGTTTATTCATGATAAATATGAACAATCCAAAAAAAAAAATATTGACTATATGAGCAAATAAACCCATTACACAATATAATTAAATTTCACAGCGTAATGGCAAAGTAATTTGTAATAAGAACCGAAGGAAATTAGGTTCGAAACTCATAAATTTACTAAAAAAACGATTATCGCTGCACCAAGATAACACACATAGGATATATTTGAATTGAATAATATATATTATATGTGCAAGCATCAATATTATCACATCTTCAACCAACCGCAAACCCAATTAAAAATCCGATAGTTTTCAAGCATTTTAACACCAAATATTTGCATAAAGAATACAAATAAAAATAAAATAAATTAAAAATGTTGAATAAACGATTTACTTTATATTCTGATTTTAATTTGAACTTAAAGGAGTCAAAACATTAAAATCAGAAATTAAGTGTACCCAAAAAGATCAAAATTGTGAATCCAAACAAACAAAGAATTCACTTATCACAAAGCAAGGCAAAGGTTGTTCTCATCACTCTGATACCAAATATAAAATTGTTCTAAATATAATCTAAATATGATAACATATTTAAATTAACGTAATAGCAGAAGCTAATAAATGGATTGAAGCACTAACCTTCAGCCATTGCAAAATAATTCAGGCACACACTTGGAACGTCTGTTTTCTTTCTAAACCTTAACTCACTTAACTTGATGGTGTTAGTTTTTCTGAAGGAGTAGTAGGCTTAGTGACCCAACAAAGTATAGTGACTTATATAGAGAGCTCTACCCATCATAGAGTTCAGTTAGATAGAGATTTTGTGGGAACAACAAAATCCGCACAGAATCTCAACAAAATGTCAGCGGTGATTCTATGAATCAAGACATAAAATGGACCACATACAGTGTAATCACTTTCTCATAGCTGTTACTAGTTACATTCGGTGTAACAGTGTAACTGCTTTCTCATAGCCGTTACCAATTAATTACATACCGTGTAACCGTTTTCTCATAACTGTTACCAGTCAGTTGAACAAACAGAACATAAGATTGTTTCTAATAGCTAACATGCAAAGCTTCAATGACATTAATTAATCACGGATTTGTATTTAAGTTTACTAACCGGAAAAGTTCATATCACTCCTTGATAAAGAAAGAACCTGCTCAGGTCAAAGTCCAGGGTTGGAGTAAAGTGAAATGTTTCCGGATGAAGAATGTACAAGATTTTGTGGGAATTATTATGACTTGTTTAATTAATGAATGTGTCTTATAGGGAAAGATTTCGTATAACCAAGTTGTAATTCATAGATCTTTTGACCGAGCTGGGTGATCTAAACAGGATTGTGTGTCTTAGTTAAATTTAGAACAATACATTCTACTATTATATAAACTAGACTCACGAGATAGTTTTTAATTATTTTTGTAATATTTTAAATTTTCATAATTTAAATATTATTGTAAATTTATATAAAGTATTTACAATTTTTATGTTAATATTAAAATATGTATTATATATAAATACAATTTTTTTTACTAATATTAATAATACATATTACAAAATGTTAACAATTTAATTTTAAAAAATGAGTAATTTTTTTAGAGTAAATTACAGCAACACCCCTTGAGGTTTGCTTCAATTACACATGTACCCCCTCCTTTTTTTATCATTACTTTGGCCCCCCTTACTTTAACAGTGTTAAATTGTTGTTAGTTTTTTAAATGAATTTATATTTAATTTTAATTGATTTATTTAAAATACCATAATTACCCTTATACTTAAGTGACCTAAAGGGAAGAGAACTGTTATTCTTTCTTTGTTTCGTGTTACTATTCTTCCAAAGGGGAGAGAATTGTTCCTCTTCCTCTATTTCGTGCCACTGTTCTTTCAAAGGAGGAATATTTTTCTTATACGCGAGTTCTCTATTTCGTGCTCGACGACCATATCTGTTGTCATGACTCTTGACCCAACGACCTTGTTCGCGACAAGTTCCAACCCAATGAATGACCCTATCCGCGGCAACGACGACCCCATTTGGTGAAAATGATGCTTTTAACATTCTAACACATGGATCCCCAAACCTTTTAAACTCGTTACTCATGTATCTCCTGACCTTTTAAACTTATCACACATATATCCCTTAAATTTTAAACGCATCACACATATACCCCTTAATGTTTAAACACATTACACATGTACTCCTGAACTTTTTAATACATTACACATGCACCCCCTATGTTTAAAAAAATAAGATAAAAACATTTTTGAGAAAAAAAAATATTATAAAAGTCATGTGCTAGTCACATAACATAAAAAGTTAACAAAGTTAAATCCGTTTTTAGTTAAGGGGGTGCAAGTGTAATGAGATACCAAAAATTAAGAGGTTTTGTGTAGGGGTAAAAATAGGAGAGGATGCATGTGTAATTGAAGCAAACCTCAGGGGGTGTTGTTGTAATTTGCTCTTTTTTTATAGGCAAATGCTAGTGATTAATTGTTAGTTTTTATCAATGAAAAAAATCAAACTCACGACCTCTCCCTCCCCTTTCACCCTTCAACCATCAAGCAATCTCCAAGTAAATAAATAGTGATTTTTTAAAGATATAACTATTAGATTAGAAACACTATAGCATTTCCAAACATACGTAATAACAAAAAAATATATAGATAAGTTTCGTTAATATGAATTAAGTTGACCAAGAGTGGGTTTCTTTCGCATTATAAAAGTTGAATTTGTTGACACAAAGAATAAAAGTCTTTATTTTTCTTGTTTTGGTTTTAATTTTGCATATCAAACATGTAGATGTAGGGGAGGACCTAGGGATGGCAATGAGTAAGGTATAGGTAGGGGTAGGGGTCCTTTAAAGACAAAATAACATAAGAAGTGAGGTTGAATTGTGTTTTAGCTAGTTTTCAAAATCATTTTGCAAATACTTTTTGGATCGTCTGTTCTAGTTGAGTGAAAGTTGAATAGATGATATGTTTCTTAGCTTTGACAAATTCTCCCTGTTAGTTTACCACAATAAATAATAAAAGATAAAGCAAAGAATATAATGCTAGAGATTTATATTGGTTCATCTCACCCCAAGACTACGTCCAGTTCTTGGAAAAACCTTCTAAGTTCCAATATCTTTGCAATCTTACAAGTGTTGTAAAACATCTCTAGTTCTTTACACAACTTCACCACAAAGCTAAATTTTAATTACAAGAGAAGTTTGATTGCTTGAATATTGAAAGTTTCGTTGGCTTCAAATCTTCATATCTTCTAGTATTTACAAGCCTTCAGAATGTAGTCATTGTGATTAAAAATACTAGTCGTTGAGTCTATTGTAGTG
The DNA here is from genome assembly GCA_014843725.1 of Amphicarpaea edgeworthii. Lineage (NCBI taxonomy): Eukaryota > Viridiplantae > Streptophyta > Magnoliopsida > Fabales > Fabaceae > Amphicarpaea > Amphicarpaea edgeworthii. The sequence goes on along the minus strand of CM026325.1, from coordinate 15,794,137 downwards.
CCTGTTGAAGTTGGCAGTTGGAAAAAGCTATTTTGCATTTAATGCCACATTAAATGTCCATCTATTCAATTTTGATATAGCACTTCACTTATCTTCCTTGAGTAGCATACTTTCTCTCTAATCTCTATGGTCGAGGCCGTACCCAAACCAAATAAAAATAATTAAATGCAGTACTAGGAAGTGATCCTAGGTCGTCTCCCAGTGAGCAGTGATCAAACAAACGTTCATAACACTTAACAACAATAAAATAGTAGCAAATGGGGGGGTTATTTGCTTTAATAATTTAAACAGCAAGCAACTTGAATTAAAAATAACAGAAACTAAAACGTGTTGTTTCCCCTTGATTCAAAAGCAAGCCTCTTATCCTAGGTTACGAGAATCTATCCCTAATCAATTCAGCCACTTAATCCAACCCGAATTAATTTACTAAGCGAAAATTAATACAAGGTTTTCATTATGTGATTAAGCAACACATACACCAATTAATTCCTCTCACAGGTCCATTCTGAGAATAATTGGTGAAGGGGAAAACTGATCGAAATTAACATTAATAACAAAACCTCAAAGAGAGCTAGTGCTTAGTCCTCAAGAGAAAACAACACTGAAAATTTAACCTTCCATTCAAATTAAACAAAGAATCGAAACGTAAATAGCAAAATGCAAAACAGAAACGAAAACAAGAATAGAAGACAAAAACAAAACTGGAAATGGAAACTAAAAACGAACCAACAATGAAGAGCGAAAATGGAAACAGAAGCAGAGAATGAACAAAAACGCTGCTCTACATGAACAGTAGCATGCTGGGGACGTGAAAACCCTTTCTGAATAGTAAAAATGAAACTAAAACCTCACAGCCCCCCTCTCCATGACGGCTGGGCCTTAAAATTGTCTCACTAAAAGTCACTTACACAAAACCCTAGGCTACTAATCTGATTTGGGCCCATAAAAATTTGATGCGGCCCAATTACAAAATACAGCAATAAAATGAAATAAAATAAAACTGGACGACAAATAAAACTAAAACAGTCTCCTCTCTTCAAGCCCAAGCTGGTTCAACCCAATTCCAGATCCAAGCCCAATTGCTTATAATTCTCCTGAAATCAAATTAAAATATAGAATTAGTCAAAAAGGCCCAAATGATAAAACTGCATAATTAATTTGACAATTAAGGCTAATCAGTAATTAAAATGATGATAGAAAGGGGTAAGAAATAGGAGAAAATAATGACACATCACTCTACGCTTGTCAAATCACGTAGCCCACGACTATTGCGTTTTAGGTAGGGCATGTCTTTTTAGATGGAGAGTTGATAACAACTATATTTTTCCTTTGCTCTTATCTTCGATTTGTCCGATGAAGAATAATAGAATGTTTCCTGCAAAACTGAACAGAGCATTAACTATGTCTTGAAGTGCATTTAAGAGGGTAGAGTTTGTCATGCTTCATGTGTACTACACAAATGCAGACACAAACTTTATCATATGAAATTATAGATTCACAAACGTAGAGATTGATAATCATTTGTTTTACATCTAATCGAAATTAATTAGGGCTATGAATTTGTATTGGACTAAACAATCTTCCCTTTTTTTATGATGTTAAACAAAGATTCAGTTTTGTATATGCAAATAAGAATAAACAAACTTAAAATATGAATGAAGACTTTAGCTTGAAGTTTGAGTAAAATCTCAATGTATTCAAATTGTATTTTCACATCAAGATGATGTGTTCTGTTTCATATACAAAGTATGAGACTTAAAACAAATTATACGTATAAGATTTAAAGAAAAATTATACTCACCCTCATATGCATATTTTCCTTGTTCGTTTGCTCCCCCTTAAATGATTATCATGATGCTTGTGAGCAAGAACATTAAAATATCTTCTCCCCCTCTTTGGTTGACAGCCTCAAAAGGATCACTCTGCTGCGTCATCAGATGAAGAGTTTGTCAAACCAAGTTTTGCATATAGAGCATGTTGTTCAAGTGCTTGCTTTACCTTCAAAGTCTGTTGCAAAGCTAACTTGGTTGCCCATCGCTCATGCGAGTTATCATCAACAACCATCTCGAGCTATTCCATTTTCCTTTTAGGGGGTTGAAGATCGAGTATCTCATATGGATCCTCCACAATGCTAGACTCAGATGGACACTAAAAATGAAAGGCGCTGAAGGGCAAACACATGTAAAAGGAGTAGCTAGTTGGAGAGTCTATGTAGAAGTTTGTTGACTAGACACAGAGTGTGTTCCAATCAAATGAAAATCCAAATAGATCTAGTAGATGTGTAGTGCCAATAGACATCTTCTCCAAAGAGCTTAACCTTGAATGAAATTTGTTGATGCGGCAGGTTCGATAGAGAAGCTTGTTGGGTCTTGAACCATGCACCTTAGTTAGTGGATGCAACAGAGCTTCTTCAACTTTAGCATTCTAGGGGTGGAGGTGACAAACACGAACCATGGGAACAGGTTCATCATCACTATCTTTATTGCCATCATCCTTTGGACGCATTAACTCTTTCCTTTTGTAGCAGTTGGTTGGCCGCACTAGAACTTGCTTGTCCAAAGCAACATTGAAGATGGTGTTGGGAGTGGCAATTCAGTCACATTGAGTTCCAAGTATTTAAGGGAGGTGGAAGTTGTGTCTTGCCATCTGGTTGAGAGAGGCTTGCCTTAGCCTAATCTCACACCTATAGACCTCTAGCTTCATCATCATCGCTGAAGTATAGTTTGTAGTAGGGGTGTGCAAAACTAGTTCGGTTTGAAAACCAAACCGAACCAGTTCGCAATAAAACATTTTTTTAACCAGTTTGAATCGGTTCCAAACTGGTTTTTTAACTGAACCATTTTTTTTAAGATGCTAGTTTCATTTTTAAAATCGGTTCGGTAAAAACTAGTTTGGTTCCAATTCGAACATAATCGGTTCAACTCGAACTAGTTTTTTTGCACACCCCTAGTCTGTAGAGGCCCACAAATCAAAGTTTGGGAACTTGATTGGATTCTACAAGTTGATCTCCTCCTTTATGATGTCACTGATAATGTTGTGTATGTTCCATGGAGGATAAGCATTATGGACTGCCGACAAGGCAAGAATCTCCTTCAGGTTCAGAGGAATGTTTAAAGGAAAGACATTGGACTCCCTATCCATCTGTCTCCAAATAGTCGCCCCTTGTGAAAAGATCTTTCTGCCTCTATCAGTATAGACGAAAATGGTAGACCAAAGATTTGGGCAAGCAATCTGTTGAGGAGGATAGACTAGAAGAGTGGGCTTAGACGCATAGCATGCAAGATAGGAGGAAAGTCTTCAACATAGGGATTCATACCCACAACACTCAATTACCACAAATGTTGCATGTGTAGACTATCCAAAGTGAGGTGTTGATTATCTTTCATCTTGGGAGGCTCAAAACGCCATTTGCTCTAAAGAGGAAAGTCTTTGTGGTAAGGGCATGAGAAGTTAGGTTGACGAAACCTTTATTGCCTTTCAAGACCAGATGGAAGAGACACCTTAGGTGAGGGTAGAGATCCATATATATATATATATTTAAAACCAGACCATTGATCTAGTCATAAGATGGAGGAGGGGCCATATTTAGAGCATGGCAAAGATGCAACCAAAATCTCCTCAAGGTTGTTGATAATCGCTTTATATACGTAAATATTGCATTATATTTTGTAGTGATTATCCAATGTTCCAGGATTTTTAGCTTAGTTTGAAATCATTTAATATAGATTTGTATAGTTTGATAATTCTAACCCTAAGAAGTTATTTTGTGAGAAATATACTTTAATTTATGTGTGTAGGCCTAGATTCAACAGTAAAGGGAGAATGCAAGAAGCAGACAGGTCTCGCTAAGCGACACATCTTGCTCAGCGCTTCCCTCGTTGAGCGCGACATCAAGCTACGCGAGCTAGGCGGCCTATGACGCGCTGAGCGCCATATTGCGCTAAGCGACATTTTCATTCGAACTGAAGACTCGCTTAGCGAGACATCACGCTTAGCGGAAGTTGCTTTCGAACTAAAGATGTGCTTAGCGAAAGATCGCGCTTAGTGGAACACCTGTTCTGAGATGCATTATGCAGTGTCCTGCGCTTAGCGGAATGTTGCGCTAAGCGCGACTTCGACTATATAAGCTGCACTTGTAATAATTTTGAAGCATTCAGACTTGGTGGAATTTTGTTGAGCTATTTTTCCTCTGTTTTCTCTATTTTTCCTCTGTTCTCTTCATCGCATTTTGTAACCTTTTCAAGGCTTCTCATGACAATGAGAGGCTAATCTATTAGTGTTGAGGACTTGGAACTAGGTGTTGATCATGTAAACGCTTTTCTTCACATCTATTCATTGAAATATTCAGTTTAATGTTCATCTCTCTATCTTTACTCTTGTTATATGATTGGATAAGTTATATATGCATGTTTTAGAGTTTACCTGCCATTGACAGATGCTGTTGAACTTGGAACTGAGTTTGAACTCTAATGGAGTGTATTTATAGACATAGGATAGACTCCATTAGCTTCATCAAACCACTCAACTGAACTTACTAAGACATCGGAAGTGAGGTTGAGCAGTTTAGGCTTGATTTGATGAGAGATCATGTTTTGAGCACTTTTAGATCGAAGTTAATCTGAACTATTAATGTGAATGGAGAATATATCTGATATGTTTACATGGGAAGCAAACCGGTTGAACCAAATCCTCAACATATCCATTATTCCATTCTAAAACTCAAACACGCCAACTGTTCGATCATAGTCTTGAATCAACATTGTCGTTTTTATTGTTTATAGTTAGTGTTAACTGTAGTGTTTAGTTAAATTTCTATTATTATTGATGTTTCAAGAACAACCAACTTTAAAAAACCAAACTAATGTTTAGGAATTGATTATTTTACTGATAGTCAAATACGGACAATTCCCTGTGGATTCGATACTAGGATCTTCCCTTTTAAACTACTTGTGCGATATTTGGTATGCTTGCCAAAAATTATCCATCAGTTGTCAGACACAAGAAGAGATTTTCGCCTAAGCTTCTCTTTAACTAATAGGCATTGGAAAAAATCTAATACAACCTTCTCAGGTATAGGATCTTCATAGACTTGATCCTAAATGGAGAAGGTTGTAACAGATTCAAGAACAACCTTTTCTAGCACCAAGGCTTCCTCGCATTCAATCTTGTTGATTCTGGCCTTTTTAGAAGCTTCCCTTTTAGATAGAATGGTAGCCTTCTTAAGGGCTTTAGCTTCTTCGAGATCAAATGGTGGTGAGGGTTTAGTAGTAGGTTTAGGGAGAGTGGGGAGTTTGAAGGTCAATTTGGGTGGCTTTTTAGTGAGGGGTTTCTTGGAAGGTGGGGGATTTGTAGTGGAAGAGGAAGGGTGTTTACGTTTAAGGGTAGAGATAGGGGTCAAGAGATGGAGTGGTGTGATGTTTCTTAGAGGGTGTAGACTAAAGGGTGGAAATGGAAGGTCTTTTAGGAGGTTGAGGTGGTTAGGTTCAATAGTAGATGTAATGTCAATGTGGGCATCAAATGATTGACCAACAAGGTCTGTACTAAGGGACAGATGAATTTGTTGGCTCAGTTTTAATAGTCTAAAAATGGTCCATGATTCCCATTTTGGCATATCGTCTAAGTAGGATTTGTAGACCTTCAAATCTACCTTACCAGCCTTTAGCATCTTCGAGAACAACATACATTAAGGTATAGGAGTCTTAACCTTTCTGAGTGTTGTTTGCCATTGATAGAAGATTGCCTCTAGAACGTTCAAAGGACTACAAGTGTTGGTGTTGTATATGAAGAGTTTGTCCTTATTGCTAACATTATCTCTAGATCTAGATCGAGGGGTAAGGATGTTGAAGAGAATGTTATTGAGGAGTTTGCTTCCGCTCTTCATGTTGGCATACCAAAGGAAAACCTTCAGTTCTTCCTTTGGTCCAGTAGTGGGGCGAGGCTTGTTGTACAATAGTGTTGGCGATGGCTTGAGTGATGGAGGTCTCCCAGTTAGGGTCATAGACCTTTCCTGTAGCAGATCACCCAATAACTTTAGCGATAAAGGCAACAAACATAGAGATGGTCTTGCCCGGAATGGTGGCGTTAATGGTCTTGTCTTCTCCTTCGACGATGACCCCCTAAAACTAGGCATACGACTGGTGGTGCCACTTGTAGTTTAGCTCCATGAACTTTGTCCAACCAGAGTGGTCAAAGAAGCTGAGAAGATCAAGGCCTTCATCAACAAAGTCATGAAACCCAACCCATTTGCCTTTGATGAACGTTTTGATTGGGAACCATTCCATTGCCTTGATTTCATCCTTTGGAGGGATGAGCATAGCCGATGTAGACATTTTCGCACTAAAAGGTGGAAACTTTTTCAAGAACAATTCAAGTTTTGAGAAGAAAAACATAGAGAAAAGGATTTTAGGGTTTTGAGAGAGAGAAAAAAGGGGGAAGAACTTAGGGAATTTTGAAAATGTTTTCAACTGTTCTTGCGCCTCTTATATAGTCATGATGGACAAATGAAACAATTTGAATTTAATAAAATTAAATAGATGTTGGAAATCGATTTCGCGTCACTATTAATAATGGCGACGCACATTTCGGGAACCCTTTTATAACTATGGTGCTTACATGTCAACAAGGCATCTAAAATAGACTCAACAATTTGTTAGATGTATCAGTTGTATATATAAATAACAGATGAGTTAATCGTTTGGTAAAAACACCATGTACAAACGATCTCTAATATATTCAAAATGTTCCACCACCAAAGGTTTAGTAATATATCAGCCCATTGATGATCTGTGTCCACAAATTGTATATCAAATACACCTTTTTAGACATAATCTCAAATGAAGTGATATCTTATTTCAATATGTTTGTCTTTGAAATGTTGAATGGGATTTTTTGGACAGATTGATTGCACTAGTATTGTCACAATATACTGGCATATTGTTTTCAAACTAGAGTAATCTTCCAGTTGATATTTTACCCAAAGTAACAATGAGCTAGAACTTGCAACTGAGACATATTCAACTTTAGCTATGGACAGAGTGATGGAGTTCTATTTCTTGTTGGCCCATGAGATCAAACATGGTCCAATGAAATGACATCCACCACTTGTACTTTTTCATTCAATCTTATCTCCAACATAGTTTGCATCACAAAAACCTGCTAACCTTAAATGATGATTTTTCTCATAAAATAAAGTAAGGTTAGTAGTCTCAATTAAGTAACAAAATATTCTTTTTACCACTTTAAGGTGAGACTTTATAGGATCTGATTGAAATCTAGCACATAAACAGACACTATACATAATGTTAAGTCTACTAGCAATAAAATAGAGAAGAGATTCAATCATACAGTCTAATCGACTGGCCTACCTAGTTCGTCTTTGGTCATAGGACATGACTCATGCATGAGGGTTTTCATGGCCTTTGCATCATTCATCTTGAATTTCTTAAAAAGTTCTTTTTGTATATTTTTGTTGGTGAATGTATATGCCTTTGCTAGATTGTTTGATTTAAAGCCCCTAGAAGAACTTAAGTTCTCCCATCATGCTCATTTCAAATTCACTTTTCATTAATTTAGAAAAGTCCTTACAAAGAGATTCATTAGTAGCACAAAAAATGATATCATCAACATAAATTGAACTATTATAAAATCTTGTCCATCTAATTTTCTAAATAGAGTTGTGTAGGGGTGTTCACAGTGTGGTTTGGTTTGGTTTTGGAGCAAAAAGTCCTCCGAACCAAACACAAAAAATAATGTTGTTCGGTTTGGCTCAGTTTTCTATTTATAAAAAATCCGAACCAAACCAAACCAAACTTTTGCAGTTTGGTTTGGTTTGGTTTTTGCAGTTTTTTTAAACTTAAAAAAAAATACAAATTCAAAGTCTTAAAACATCAAATTAAGGGATCTTAAAACTCAAAGTTGCTATCATAATTTCAAATATGTCCACATAAGTCTCAAAACATATAAAATTAACAAAGTCTTAATACATAAAACTACACATAAAAATTCCAAACTCCACCAAATGTTATACAAAGTTACAAACATAACAATTAAAAACACTTAGTCGGCCAACATCATCATAAGGTTTTTCCAATAGCTACATGTCAACATTTATTGGTTCATTTGAGGCATTATTAGATTGAGTATTTGTAGCTTCATCTTTAACATTACTTTCAGCCTGCATTAGTTGACAAAACATCAATCAACTTCATTCTAAATTAACAAATTCAACTCAAATAAAGGAAAATGACTACCTCCAGGGTGTGATGATTGTCAATTGATAAGTGTGTCACACCCACAATTTAAACTGGAAAAAAAAATCAGGTAAAGCATTAAAGAAAGTGAGCACAACCCACACAGCCATAGAAAATATCAAATGCATTTTTAGAACATGCCACGTAGAATCAAATATCAAAGAGAAACTAGTCACAAGAGAACCAAATAGGAAAATATCATAGAGAATTAGACACAAAAATAACTACAGTGAATCAGTGATAACTACAGCTACTCAAATGATGAATTAGTTACCTTTATTGGTCATTTTTTAGTGGAAAACCCTATATTACCTATCTACAACAGAAAAATCATCTAATCACAGACATAGAGAACCTACTTGAACCTACTACTCACATAGTCACAGACATAGAAAACCAAATTAAACAGAGTCATAGACACATAGAACCTACTCGAACCTTTTAGTCCAACTACCACTCTACCACCACCATCCTAACCTACTAAGTATTAACCTAACCAACTCTATTAAATGTTAACCATCCAAAGAAATAACAGAGTCATAGACACAGATTCATAGAGAACCTACATGAACCTACTCATAGAGAAAAAAAATATCACAGAGAACCAAATATGACAGACAAAGAACCAATCAAGATGCAAACACAAAGAACTGAATAAGTGAATAAGGATGCAAACATAGAGAACATACCAAGTCAAGCATGTGAGTCGTTGGTGACTCGGTGGTCCGCGAATAGAGAAGGCGAAGGAGAATAAGACGAGGTCGGTGCGCTAGCGAGATGAAGGCGCTGAGATTGAGAGGCAGAGCTTCAACGACGTGAGATTGAGGGCACAATATTCAAAGGCAAAGCTTCAACGACGCCGGCGAGATGAAGGCGCTGGCAAGGTTAAGGGCGCGAGATGAAGGCGTCGACAGGCTTGAGAGGCAGAGCTTTAGTCTTCAACCTCACAGTTGTGTTATTTAAGTGATTGAGAGACAAAGCTTCAACGACACAAGATTGAGGGCATAAGATTCAAAGGCAAAGCTTCAACAGCGTTGACGAGATGAAGGTGCTGGCGGGGATGAGAGCGCGAGATTGAGAGACAAGAGGCAGAGGCACAACTTTCCTTTAGCTTAGGGTTTCTAATTTTGTTTTTTTCCCTCTTCACCCTCACAATCACTAAGCTAGTAAGCTAAGCTATCAAGTGACGAGTATCAATAGAAGAAAAAAAAAACATATACAAAGCTACGCGGTTCGGTTCAGTTTGGGGCGATTTGAGATTTCCAAATTGCAAACCGAACCAAACCGAACCGCTCGGTTCTTTACAAAAAAAAATCCAAACTAAGTTTGGTTTTGTTCGGTTTGCGGTTTTTTTGGGACAGTTTTTTGATTTTTTTGGACCGGTTCGATTTATGAACACCCCTAGAGTTGTGTCTAATTTTCCTCTCATAGAACCATTTTCCAAAAGAAAAGAGTTGAGTTTGTCACAGCAAGCTCTGGGAACTTGCTTGAGACCATATAAAGCCTTTTTAAGTTTGAAAACATGATCTGTAAAAGTGTTGTGTTCAAACCCAGGGGGTTGTTTAATATAGACTTCTTCCTCAATGAAACCATTTAGGAAGGCACTTTTTACATCCATCTGATATAGCTTTATATTTTTATGAGTAGTAAAAGTAAGAATTATTCTAATAGCTTTTAGACGAGCCACAAGAGCAAAGGTTTCAGTAAAATCGATACCTTCTTTTTAATTATACCCTTATGCTACTAATCTATCTTTGTTTCGGACTACTCTTCCTTCTTTATTCACTTTGTTTTGAAAGACCCATTTTGTTCCAATGATACTCTTGTTGGCGGGTCTGGGAACAAGAATCCACACATCATTTAGAACAAACTGATTTAATTCTTCTTCCATGGTGATGATCCATTCATTGTCTGCAAAGGCTTCGTCTATATTTTTAGGCTCTATTGATGAGATGAAAGCAAAAGAAGATTGGTCTTTGAAAGATGATTCAGTCTTCACTCCTTCAGATCGATCTCCTATGATCTAATCTTGCGGATGATGTGTGACGTACTTCCAATCTCTTCTCTAAGTCTGACAGTCTGACAATGTGATTCTATGAAGTATCTGATGGTTGAGGATTTGATGTAGATGTGCATCTGTCTTTGATGCATATGGTCGTGTATGTAAGTTTGCAAAATTATCCTCAGTGTCTAATGGTCTCCCATCAGAAGTTAGTCCCTTATTAAATTTAACATGCATAGATTTTTCAGCTACCATGGTCCTTAAGTTAAAACTCTATAGGACTTGGAGGTTTCAAAATATCCAAGAAAGATTCCTTTATCCACTTTAGAATCAAACTTAGCAAGTTGATCTTTAATATTGAAGATAAAGCATTCGCATCCAAAGGGATGGAAGTATGAAATTTTGGGTCTTCTTCCTCTCCATAACTCACAAAACATCTTTTTAGTTATAGGTCTTATTAATACTCTGTTTTGAACATAGCATGTTGTGCTAATAGCTTATGCCCATAAGTGTTTTGGAACGTCATTTTCACAAATCATGGTTCTAGCCATTTCTTGTAGAGTTTGATTTTTCCTTTCAACTACCCCATTTTGCTAGGGAGTTCTCAGTGAAGAGAAGTTGTGGAAAATTTCATTCTTTCACAAAATGATCTGAACTCATAGTTTTCAAATTCTGCTCCATGATCACTTTTTTCAGATGATATGCAAAAACCTTTTTTTCATTTTGAACTCTTTTGTAGAATATTTCAAAGACCTTGAAAGACTAATTTGTATGTGTTAGGAAGTATACCCATGTATATCTAGAGTAGTCATCGACAATAACAAAACCATACTTCTTTCCTCCTAGACTTAATATCTTGGTAGGTCTGAACAGATCCATATGCTTGTAAAGGCCTGTTAGTGGAAACAACATTTTTAGATTTAAAAGAAGTTTTAATTTTTTTTCCTTTCTGATAGGCTTCACATAGAAGATGAGTTTTCTAAGAAATATTGGGTAGAACTTTGACAAGATCCTTTTTGTATAATTTTGAAATATGTTTCAAATTTATATGCCCAAGTTTTTTATGCCAGAACTATCTTTCATCTTCTCTAGTCATTAGGCACTTTACATTTTGTTTGCACATACCTACCAGATCAATCTCATAGAGATTCTTGTGTTGTCTCGTGGAGAAAAGAACTTTGTTATATGATGTCTTAATTGTGCAGATCTCTTTATCAAAGGATACCATATATCCGCTATCACAAAATTGACTAATGCTAAGCAAATTATATTTTAATCCTTCAACATACAAGACATTATCTATGGAGGCTACATAAGGCATACCAATTTTACTCATATCGATGATCCTTCTTTTTCTAAAGCCTCCGAAAGCCTCTACTTCACCTTCAATTGGCTTGATGTATAGGAACATAGACTTTTTGCCCATCATGTGTCGTGAGCAACCACTGTCCAGGAACTAGCTTAAACATTGGCCTTTTCTTACCAGGGATATTCATAATAGGAACAATTTGAGTTTTTGGTACCCAAATCTTTTTAGGTCTAAAGCCATTAGTACCCTTGGTTTGTCTGGACTGTTGCTTCTTCATTAGAATGCATCTGAACTTGGAATGTCCAGATTTTTCGCAAAAGTTGCATCTATCTAGATTAGACTTTGTGACAATTTCAATCTTTTCCTTATCCATGCCTAAGCTAGACTTATGATGCGTAGAATATGAACGCTTAAGGGCAAGCATACCTTACGCAGTAGTAATAGTGGACCTAAGTCTGGATATCGTACCCTAGAGATTATAAGTGGTTCCCAAATAATAAATCTATAAAGGACAAGTGATCGAAAGATTGGTTTAAGTTGCAATTTAATTGTAAAAAGAAATAAAGCAATAAGAAATTGAGAATTGATTAAGGTTCTAACAGATTAAAAGGCATAAGGTTGTGAATTCAGACCTATCTTTACGTTCTCCCTATTTTCCTATTTCAATTAAACCCCCAATAATTTATTCAATTACCAATCATGCCTCTTAAAATAATAATCAAAGTTTGGTCATTCGGTGAAAATCCTCTTCTCCCTAATTTATTCCATTGTTGGTCATGAAAGAATAAATTAAAGAGAAGGTTTTAAGTGCAGAGAGGTTGATTAACCAATATTAATCAGATTGGGAATTTAAGTATTAGTTTGGTCATGCAAATCCCTAGAATTCAATCTATGCGTAGATCTATCAATTAAAAGTGTTGATCATGACAATTAATCAAATTGAATTATGGGGTGATCGATCCCAAATAGCAATAAGAATAACGCAAAGATATAATTGAAAGAACAATTGAGAAACTTTATTGAAAATAGAAAAATAAGGTTCACATGATAGGTCCTACATTACAACCCTAGATTATGAATTTAGCTAGCCATAGACATAATGAAGCAAAAATCTACAAAAGAAAGCAGTAGAGACATTAGAGGAGAAGAACTTTACAAAAATTATTCCCTGTGATGTTCCTTGCTCTGTAGTTCCATAAGGAATTCTTGAAATACACAAGAACACACTAGAAGGGGGGGGGGGGGGGGGGGGGGGGTTGAATAGTGGGTTTAAAACTTTTTCGTAAATACCGTTAGTTCACAAGTTGCCTTCTTGGATATATGTTAGTTTAAATCAACAAATATATCCTTGCAAGGCAAAGCTTAGAAAGTCTTTCCAAAAGAGCACAGTGAGCAAGATAAATATATGTAATCACAAGACAGTAGATGAGAGCTTGTTTTTATACTGGTTCACTCAACCGAACTACGTCCAATTCTCCTTTAACAACTGTTAAAGGGTTCCACTATAATCAACTGATTACAAAACAAGTATTCTCTATGCCACTCTTGGCTACAAGTATTCTAAACCACTTCTGGTTACAAGTATGAATCTCCCCCTGAGATTATACTTCCCAAGTATTCTTTTATCACTAAGCCATTCCTGGCTTTCTATACAAATATGTATAAGATTCAAATAACTCTCAAAGAGAGGATATAAACAAATGTTGAATCTACGTGAGCTTGTAGAGGATGAATATTCTTTTTCCCTCAGCTCGTGTTCAAGACCTTGTCTCAAAGGGCTTTCTCTTGCTATCTAGATTGATTTTTGTTATTCTATTCTCGTTCATTCATTTATCATCTCACTTCATGGAGGCATCCTTATAAAGTAAGCTTCATGAATTTGAACGTTAGAGAAGACTTATTTCCGTTGTCTCACACAATAGAGTGTTGAAGTAGCTTTGACTGTGCTTCATGTGACAGGAGCAGGTTTCTGTCTCTATTACAGTTGTCTTTTAGCTAAAAGTGTGCATTCCAATGCTGATTGGTTCTTCTGACTATACCTACACACTTCACATAATACGAGACATACAAGCAATACAAGGAATCAAATAAAGTAACGTCAAAGAGAGTATCCCTTTCTTTCTGTTGCAGCAATGCCTTTATTTTAGTAAAGATTAATTATACAACACATATTCCTTAGCACATATGACAAATTATGTTTTGTTCCTGCACAGAAAAAGTCTGGCTTAACAGACATAGTCTGGTCTTGATTAAGTATGGTCTGTTCGTGCACATACATCGTCTGGCTTAACAAACACATTCTGAATTAAGAGACATGGTCTGTTCGTGCACAAACAGCATCTAGCTTAACAAACACATTTTAAATTAAAAGACATGGTCTGTTCTAGCCTTAGACATCATTTGGCTCAGCTTCAGACATCGTCTAGCTTAGCATCAGACATCGTCTAGCCTTGCATCAGACATCGTCTAGCCTGGCCTCAAACATCGTCTGGCCTTGCATCAGATGTCGTTTGGCCTTGCATTAGACATCATCTGACTTGGCATCAGACATCATCTGGCCTGGTCTCAGACATCGTCTGACCTTACATCAGACATCGTTTGGCCTTGAGACTTTGTATGATTCATTAGGAGCTTATTTTAGTCTATTTATAAGCAATTATAGTGCATGACTTAATCATCATCAGTTATCAGACAATTAAGACGAAAGTAAAAGTTAGAGTGATTATACCATTGTTTGTTCTTACTTTGATTTCCTGAAATCACTTAGTCTGAAATCATCAATTGATTAAATATTATTACATTTGTTATCATTAAAACCTATCAAGGTATTAAGGATCAAACATCATCAAATGTCTTGGTTCTAACAATTCTCAATGCTCCAAAGAAAGTATGCAAAAAGATAAAAAGATTCATTCCTAAAAAAGACGAAAACTACTATTAATAGAAAATAAAGTGCAGCTGTCTCGTGGAGGTATGCACGGCCTCAAGTGTGAGGCCGTGCATATTTTACGAAGCAGAGACTGTTATGCACGGCTTGGTGCTTGAGGTCGTGCATACTTTACGAAACGAAGGTCCTTCTACACTCCCTGGTGCTTGAGGTCATGCATACTTTATGAAATGGAGGTCGTTCTGCACTCCCTTGTGCTAGAGGCCATGCTTCATCAACTTATGCACAGCCTAGAGCTTGAGGTCGTGCATAGCAAAATATGACCAAATTTTCCCTTTTGAAGCTACTTTCCCCTTTTTTCAATGTCTCAACTGTCCTGCAACAACTCAACACACATTTGAATCAAATATCTCATTATAGTACGCAAAAATCAATAAAATTGTGCAAGAAATCCCTTAAAAACAAAGACTGAAAAGGGGTTTATCAACATATCATGGGGATGTTGATGATACTTTAATAGCATGGTTAAAGTATTTGAGCTTTCTAAAAATCTCCCAAAGTCTTTGGTAATACAAGAAATTTCATCTCTTAATTTTTCAATTTGAAATGTTTCGTCTATAGTACCACTAGAATAGGTTTGACTTAATTTATTTACTACATCTTTTAATTTTTCTTCTAAAATAGTGTTTGCTTTCCTCAAAGTATTGTTTTTGCAAATGGGAATTTTAATTTTTTTTTCTCTATATTTTTCATATTGAGAGGAAAACATTTGACAATTTTGAAGAAGAATATCATAAGGAATTTCTTCCTCATTGTTAGATTCAGATCCAGAAGATGGGCTAGATTTAGAACAAATTTTTACCTCAACTAGATCCTTTATTCCAGCCATCAAACAGAGATTTGTTTTTTCATCGTTTGAACCTTCGCTTCCTTCACTTCTAGAGTCTTCCCATGTGACCATTAGATTCTTCTTTTTGGGTTTTCCGTAGCTTCTCTTATTTTTCAACTTAGGGCATTCAACTTTCATGTGTCTAGGTTTTCTACATTCAAAGCAAATGATCTCATTGCTTTCTTCCTTATCTCTCCTTTTGAATATGGTGTCCTTCCGTCTGGACGATTGTTTAAACTTTCCTTTGTTTTTCAGTATCTGTTTGATTTTTTTGGACATGAGAGCGACTTCATCATTTGTGGATCCAGATCCATCGTCATCTATTCGGTATGAGTTTGTAGTTTGAACCTTTAGAGCTTTGGGAGTGCTCTTCGTCTATTCAGACTTGCTGCTAGTTTCTCTAGTGGTGAGTGTGGAGGAACCATTTGTTGGTGGTGGGATCTCATCCCTGCTCAGCATGAGTCCTTCATGGACACGAAAGATTCCAAGTAGTTCATCCTAACCCATATTCTTCATATCTCTTGTTTTAGAGATTGTTGTGGTATGAGGATACCATATCTTCGGAAAGCTGTCAAGGAGTTTCAAATTCATTTGAGGCCTTATATAGACTTGTCCAAGATCTTCCAATCCATTAATAAGGATTTGGAATCTCCTAAACATTTGATCCAGACTTTCTCCATCAATCATCTTGAAGCTTTCATATTGTCTTGTGAGCATTTTAGCTCTCCTAAGTTGAACATCTTCGGTTCCCTCGTAGTTGATTAAGAGGGAATCCCATATAGTCTTTGTAGTTTTATGCATGCGCAACTTGGTGTATTCAGATCTACACAAAGCAAACATTAAAGTAAATCTAGCTTTGTAATTCAATTAGGCTATAGCAATTTTGTCTAATCCCCACTGTTCCTCAAGTTTTTTTTATTGGAATGTCTCCTTTAGTGATGATCCTCCAGAGTTGGTAATGTGTAGACTTGATGTACATCTCCATGTGATCTTTCCAGTAGGGAAAATTTTCTCCAATGAATCCTAGAGGTCTGTTAAGAGATGCTCCTTCAAGGATGAACATGCCAGTTGAGTGTGCCATTAGGATCTTTTCCTTTAGTCGGTGTTAGGCGCTCAACCCTTTAAAGGTTGAGCTCTGATACCAAACTGTAAAGACAAGATAACACAAGAAGGGGGGGTTGAATTGTGTTTTAGCTAATTTTTGAAATCTTTTTGCAAATCCTTTTTGGATCATCTATTTTAGTTAAGTGAATATTGAACAAACGATATGTTTCTTAGCTTTGACAAATTATCACTGTTAGTTTACCACAATAAATAATAAAAGATAAAGCAAAGAATATAATGCTAGAGAGTTATACTCGTTCGTCTCACCTCGAGACTACGTCCAATTCTTGGAAAAACCTTCCAAGTTTCACTATCTTTGCAATCTTACAAGTATTGTAAACCACTTCTAGTTCTTTACACAACTTCACCACAAAGCTAATCTACTCAGAGTATTGTTTATAGACCAGCCACTATTGGCTCTCAAACAAGTGAATTGTTTTTGTTTGAAAGGGGTACACAGACTTTGGGATATATCATCTAACAAACAGATATTAACTAAGGCACTCTAGTCTCTTTCTCTCATGATGAACAAAGTGTTTTGAGATCTTTTGAAAGAAAGTAAATTTGAATTACAAGAGAATTTTGATTGCTTGAATATTGAAAGTTTCTTTGGCTTCAGATCTTCATATCTTCTAGTTTTATAGGCCCTCAGAATGTAATCATTGTGACTAAAAATACTAGTCATTAAGTCTATTATAACATTTGTTGAATTTGACAATTGGAAAAGCTATTTTGCATTTAATGTCGTATTAAATGTCTATCTACTCAATTATGATAGTAGATTGATATAGCACTCCACCTGTTTTCTTTGAGTAGTACACTTTCTCTCTAGTGTATGCACTTGTCAAATCATGTAGTCTGCGACTACTGTGTTTTAGGTAGAGTGCGCCTTTTGAGATGGAGAATTGATAACAACTATATTTTTTCACAGCTCTCATTAATATGTCCGATGAAGAATAATAGAATATTTTCTTACAAAATTGATTAGAACATTAACTATTTCTTGAAGTGAATTTAAATCCAATCAAAATTAATTAGGGCTATGATTCCTAAATTTGAAATTTTTTAAATTTAATTTTAAGTTTTTAAAAATAATTCAATTTAATCCTTCTTTTGTGAATTTGATTAACTGCCGTTAATTTTATCATATGTTAATGTCATATGTTAATTTAGCTAACGTTTTTTGTTTTTTACAAAATGATAAAATAAGACTAAATTGATTTTTTTTTTTTAATTTTGACGATCAAACTGAATACATTATTATAACTTTATAACGTGTTGAAAACTAAAAATAAGTTGAGCCTTCTAACACACATGTTCAATGTGGAGAAATCCCTGTACACTTCTCCGTACACTGTTTCCCTGTTTTTCATTTCCGTTTTCACTTTCTTTCCAAAAATTTACCTTTTATCACTTGTCGCAAAATTTATTGACCACGCTTCAGTATGTTCTACTTTCTACTTTTGACTTGCTTCTTTTTCATTTTCGGAAAATCAGTTTTTACTCTTTTACCTCAATCTACCAAGTCTCTAAAAAAACAAATCTACCTAGTTGAGTTTGAACTAGTGTTTAAAAATTGAATCGGTGATCAAATCAATTAAGGCATTGGATCAATGGGTCAATGATCAAACCAATAGATCAATGGTTAAATCGTATGATTCAATCCTTATTAAAAAAATTTAAAAATTTCATACCTTATCTTAAAAAAATACATCACAAATTAATATAATTCCACAAATTCATTATTTAAATTTAAACTCAGTGATATAATAAAATTTAAATAAAAAATTATTTAAAAAATCAAAATAAAATTCAAAAAAATTTAAAATAACCCCCCTTTCTCTCTCTTCTTTTTCTGAATAATCCAATCTCCCATCCACCTCATAAACCCACCCCGCTCTTTCTCTCTCTCCCCTTTTTCAATTTTTTTCTCATAACCCCACCCCACCCCCCACTCTCTCTTTCTTCTTCTTCTTCTTCACACCAACCTAATCTCGAAATCTAAACCCACTGAACAAGTTGGTTTCTTCTTCTCCTTCTCTCTTAATTTTTTTCCTTCAACACTATTTCTCATTTTGACATCTCGTCGCGTTGTCGGAGAACGACCACGCCTCCTTCAATGGCTCACATTTTGTTCACCACAAACCCTCCATCTCCATCTTGCTCTATTCATCGTCCTCTTCCTCTATGTAAATTTTTTTTAAAGTGACCCGAATCGGATTAACGAGTTAGCGATTTAACCACAAACCTAACCGGGTCACACCGACTAAAATTGATTCAATTACATGATTGATTTAATATTGAAACCGACCCAGACCGAGCACCAAATCCCGGTCCAACTGATCGGTTTGGTCCAATTTTTAAAACACTGATTTGTACTTAAAACAAAAGTTAAATATTTCAAGTGATTTTGCATGATGACTACTTTTGCTTTTCCTTGAAAGGATTTTCCAAACGAAATCAAGATACTGGTATTAATAATATATATATATATATATATATATATATATATATAACAATGTCACATCACGTTCTCATTTTTAATTTATTATCAAATTAATATTAATTAAATATGGATGAATGAATAAATATTAAAATGATATTTTGTAAACACCGAAGAAAAAGAATAGAGTATCATTGGCTTAAAACCTTCGTCGACTCGACATTCGTTGAAGTCTCTCCAACTCTGCCTAACCACGAATCTGAAGAGAGTCATGCAACTCTCCTTTATGTATACGGTCATATTCTTCTATAATTCCTTACAAGTAATGTTATATCCTCCTAATGTATTCTCCTATAAATCTTCTTATAATTTTTTTTATAGTAAGTATTAAATAAAAATAAATAAATTAATGTCTTGAAAATATATTAAAAAACATTACTTATCATAAAAGGGTGGTAGAAGGATTTGGAAAAAGATGGAGTAGGAGGATTATCATTACTCATCCCTTAATTTTTATTTTTTTGGGGTGCAGTCTGGCCATTTGGAACTGGAGGAATGTTAAATTTTTAGGAGTCTTCAGTGTTATTAAGATGAGATTATGTAACAAATTTTGTTCAATGTCCGATCATGAATAAACATAAACACACCCTAAATTGTTTGAGAGCAATGATGGATCCAAGACCCTAGATCAATGTGGACAAAATATTAAAATAAAATTCAATGAATACAAATATATAAGTTTATATGAAATAAAATATAAAAAATTAAAATTTATTAATAATTTTATATTAAAAATTTTGATTTTAAAAAATTGAAGGGTGCAAGTGCACTCATGAGTGTAATGCATATCCGTCATTGTTTGAGAGTTCACACTTTTGATGACGAAAAAGTCGATTGAACAATCCAACAAGTATTATGCAATCGGTTATTTAATCAATCATAAAAAATTATGAGTTTTATTTTAAAACTAATTTACTATTATTTTTAAGGCTAATTTGATGATAAACATTAAATCTAATGCTAATCACTAATTTGATGATATAACTTTTTTAGGCTCTAACTTCATGTTTTACTTTCTTAAAAAAAAAAAACACTTCATGTTTTGTAAACGAGAAATTATTTACCTAAAAAAATTGAGAGATTACTAAGATGTAACGAATATTTTAAATCTATAATAAAAATAGATTTTTTTAATTGAGAAAATTACATTTGAATAAATTTATTTAAATAATGAATTTACTTAATAGATTTTAAAAACTCTTTAAATATGTTTTTTGTCCCAATAAATTTATGCATTTTATATTTTGGTCTGATAAATTTATTTGTTCATTTTTAGTATGTAAGTTGACATTTTCAATTTTAATCCTTTAAATTATTTTGTTTATTTTTAGTTTGGTAAGCTTATGGTTTTTATTTTTCACAATCCATATGTATGCTCAAACTTATATATATGACTAAATATGAAAATGAAATAAAATTTTAAAGTGACTAAAATTAAAATTGAAAAGTTTAACTTATAAGACTAAAAATGGAAAAAATAAACTTACAGGGACAAAATTTTAAAAAGTACAAAGTTACTGAGAACAAAGAGATATATAAACATTTAAAATATAATGACTAAAAATAATTAAATATATTAACGGCTAATTAACTGTATCATACCTTTTATGTTTACCTAAAACAAGTGATAGTTCCAAACAATTCGCTGAGGAACCTTCAAATGCGTCATTTCTGCTAAAGCACGCTAGAATATGCCTTTTGCAGTTTGGACTCACAAGTGATTATGCTAAGCAAAGAGAAAAGAGTGTTTTGTTGCTTATTTGGGTGACTCGTTGGTTTTAACAAATCTAAACTTAATTGTTTTGTAGGTGGAAAAAAAATGCAAATTCATTGCTGAATAGTTTGTGAAGTAATTAACAAAAAAATTTGTTGTCTTGTAAAAAAAAATATTAGTTTGTTTTCCTTTTTTTACTTAAATAATCTTATTATGTAGTTGTTTTTTATTCTTAATTAATCATTAATTAATGGATAAAGAATTGATTGTGACTAACATTAAGTAAGCAGGTGATCCTTGAAAAATAAGTCATTTCAACTCCATGTTCATATGCATGATTCTTATGAACAAATTCATATTAAAATCTTACAAATAAACTAACCCTACTTAATGTTCTTCGTATGTTTGCCATTAATGTTACAAATCTATGCCACAACATGTGAAATAAAGTTTGAGAGCGAGAGATAACCAAACACTGCGTGTTGTAGTTGCGACTTGCGAGCAAGTCCAACAAAGCCATGTTACTGGGACAACTTCCAACTAAAAATCGTCACAAATTAGTCATACATTTCCTGCAGTTTAGATTATATAAATTAAATATTTAATCTTACGAGAAGCTAAAGCATTTGATTTCACCAAATATTTTCAATTTTTATTTTTATTTTTTAAAATAGTGTTTATTTTTAGATTTTCAAATATTATGTTTATAAAAATTAAAACATGAAAAAATGAAGCGGTTAAAGAATGAAAATATTTATAAAAGTGAAAATGTTTGAAAATGTTAAATTATTGTTTTCAATTTTCAGCCTTTTTTTTCATAAAATATTTTTTCTGAAAATATTTTAAAAAATTAAAACAAATACGTTTTCAGATGCATTTTCTATTTTCTCTTAAAATGAAAACAAAAAATAGTGAAACGTCACCTAAAATGTTAAAGGATGAAAATATTTATAAAAGTGAAAATGTTTGAAAACACCAAATTTTTATTTTCAGTTTTCATCCTTTTTTAGAAAATATTTTAAAGATTAAAACTAATGCATTTTCAGATAATTTTTTAATTTTCTCTAAAAATAAAAACAGAAAATAGTGAAACCAAATACTACCTAAAATACCAGTTAAAATAAAGGAAATTTCTCTTATTCACAAGTGTTATTCTATTTGCATAATCAGACATCATATTGATGAATATAGTTACTCTCCTTTCCTGTGTCTATAGCTCGTTGGATAACATAACTTGTAATGGAAAGTTGCTACGCTGCTGCCAATTTCAGATGTTCAAGTTTTATAGGATACTGCATTATTGAGTTTGAATTACTACTAGTACAAAAAAAAGGGGAATAGATTGGAATATAATGCTTCAATTGGGATTGAGCTGTTAATTATAGGCAATTTGTAAGAGACGAAGCTGTGACATTTTGACAATAAAGCACATGCCAAACTACTTATCTTATTGCCCTTTATATCATAACAACTCTTAAGTTGTACCATAGATATCAACACGCAATCATATCTCTTTAATTATGTCATTTCATACCTCGTAAGAGAATGACCAATATAAAGTTGATAGCACAATATGGGTATGGCTTATAAGAGAAAGGTTGCTTAGAACTGGAGCTCATAATTAAAAGTTAAATCTTTCAAAGAAAGAAATATTTCTTCACTGTGGCTGTGGAGCAATTATTAGATGGTCATGTATCACACCTCATGCGTGGTCAAACATGTGACATGTGATTAATTAAATATTTATTTATTAAATTAAATATATATTCATTAATAATTAAATAAAGATTAATGATATTATTTTTTTAATTTAAAGAAACTTAATTAATTTAATTAGTAAATTAATTATGTATCATAGATTTATTGTTCTGAGACTAAAGATAATATTAGAAGTGACAAAATGAGTCAATTTGGCCACACTAATTGTAACATGCATTGCGTCACATTACATAACAATCTTTTTATATTTTTTAATTTCATACTAATTACAACATTAACATTATGAACTCACAATCTTCATTAAAAAAAAAACATAACAATAACAAATTTATTGGCTTAATGTTACTTTTAGTCCATTAAATTTCATTATGTTTTAGTCATATTTTGGTACATAATATTTTAAAAGTTTCATTTTAGTACTTTAAATTATGTTTTAGTCATATTTTGGTAAATAATATTTTAAAAGTTTCATTTTAGTACTTTAAACTATGTTTTAGTTATATTTTGGTACATAATATTTTAGTTACAAGCATAAACAAAAACAAATCAGCAATCTTGAAATGTACCAAAATATAACTAAAATATAATTTAAAGTACTAAAATATAACTAAAACATAATTTAAAGTACCAAAATGAAACTTTTAAAACATTATATACCAAAATATGACTAAAACATAACTTAAAGTACCAAAATAAAACTTTTAAAACATTATGCACCAAAATAAAAAAAAAAATATGAAACTTAATGGACTAAAAGTAACATTAAATCCATATTTATTCAATTTCAATCAATCATAACTAATAAGTTTTTAACAACAGAAAATATAAAATATAAAATCTTCCATCATAAATAATATGTTTATCAAATATAAAATGATCAAACCACAATACAAAATTATAAATTATCAATATAGGCGGGTGAGCCTTATAACACCCTTCTTTCTCGAGACACATACACTAATAATATACTTAAAATATATTATATTCTAATAAAAAAAACATTTGACTTTCTAAAAGTCTTTCTCATAACACATACACTAATAATATACTTAAAATATATTATATTCTAATAAAAAAAACATTTGACTTTCTAAAAGTCTTTCTCATGGTGAAAGAGTATTCCATCATATTTCATAAACCTCAAACCCTTTCATAAAAATAAATATAAACGGGCTCAATTATCTCTTGGTGCTACAAATGTTATACAAATAATTTAATCAAATGTAAAGAAACTAATAGAAATAAAAATATAATTTACAAGCTAAAAACTCATGTCTCAATTTTACATAATTTTAGAGCAAACAAAATCA
Organism: Amphicarpaea edgeworthii; assembly: GCA_014843725.1. Taxonomy (NCBI): domain Eukaryota; kingdom Viridiplantae; phylum Streptophyta; class Magnoliopsida; order Fabales; family Fabaceae; genus Amphicarpaea; species Amphicarpaea edgeworthii. The sequence continues at coordinate 15,770,451 of CM026325.1, read as the reverse complement.
TAAACAATTAAAGTAAATAAAATAAAGTTTAAACTTTCTCTCACTATCATTATTTAGATCTCATTATATCTTACCTACAATTGTGACATTCAGCCCAAACACAAGCAATACACAAAAGATGGGGTGATATATATATATAGGGCGAATTGCATTTTTATGTGAAAATGAGAATAGACATTCTCATCCATTGAATTAAATTAGACGGTAAAGATTAACGCAATCTTTTAAAAATTAACATACACCTACTTCATTTAATCTCTCTACATCCAAAATTTTAAAAAAAATAAAATTTATTCCCCTCTTTACTACACCCAAAATTAAAAAAAAAAAAAAAAAACACTATTTCATCTCCCTCCCATAAACCTATTTCATAATAGCCTTAAACCTTACACCCTAAACCTTGTATTGAGAAAACACCCTTATCACAAGAGGTGAAACTGTGTTTTGTTTGTTTAAGGTTTAGGATGTAGGATTTAAAGTATAGGGTTTAGGGTTTAGGATGCAAGGTTTAAGACCGTTATGAAATAAGTTTATGAAAGTGAGAGAGAAACAATGTTTTTTTTTTTTTTTTTTTAATTTTGGGTGTAGTAAAGAGGGGAAGGAGATTTTTTTTAAAAAAATTTTTTGGATGTAGAGAGATTAAATGAAATAGGTGCATGTTAATTTTTAAAAGACTGCGTTAATCCTTACCGTCTAATTTAATCCAATGGATGAGAATGTTTGTTCTCATTCTTACATAAAAACGATGTTATCATATGAGTCGTCCTTATATATATATATATATATATATATATATATATATATATAAGATTTATAAGATAAAACATATAAGACTTCACACTTTATTCACATCACAATAATGTACACATTTATTACATAGATATACATGCAATATTGCATTGGCTGACTTATGATGGGTATAGGATGAAGATCACATTTAATTTTAATTCAAAATTATATCTGGACCATTAATATTTAATCAATAACTATTATTTAAACTTCTCATCTCTCATAATAAACATGCCCTCTAACTTGAAACGACGTGTATATATATATATAAATCAAACCTTAATATTTATAAACTCCAACACAATGCGGTAATTTTAAGAATCATACTATAAACAAAATGTTCATATATTATTACTATTATATGCATCCACGTAACAACGTGAGCATATGAATATAAACGTGAAGTATGTATAAACTAAAAGTATTATATATAATACTTGCAGGCGACATCGTGCATTCATGCTCATAAATTAGGAAGCATCAAATGCATATATTGTTGGATATTTTGACTAAACTAAATAAAATATCAAATAATCGAAGAAGACATTACTCAAATTACGAGAAGGGTTATAAAGAATACCTAAATCTATAGAGCAATTTTGATTGACATAGCAAAATCTGTAATGATCAGAAACTGTTGGTTCAATTAACTTTCTCAACCAAATCGAATTTTGACAGGACTAACTTTATATTTCCAAATGAATAAAAAAACCCAAATTTGTCCAAATTAGAAATAGAAATTAAATTCCATCTAAAAGATGGTACAACAAATGTTTCAAATAAATCAAAATAAAACCTAGTTTTTAACTGTAATCTAAAAGTTTCAATGACCTCTACTACAACCTTTTGTCCATCGCTTACAAAGATGAATATTTCATCATCACTTATGTGAGTAGTAGCACCAGAATCCACCCCCACCAAGTATCCATAAGTACAAAAGCCAAATTAATTTTAGAACAAACAAAAGCAAGAAATTTACCTTTCTTTACACGTCAAGTGACATACTTGGAACACTCTTTCTTCATGTGTTTCGACTTCTTACATAAGTAAGAAGTAAAATCTTCAACTTTCTTTAGTTTCTTTTGCTAAGAAGACCCTTCTACAACATCCTTAGTCTTCTTTCTCTTTTTATTATGAGAGGTCAAAGTCAATTGAGCACTTTCAGTCTTATCCATATGCAACCTCTCTTCCTCTTGCACACAATGAGATATAAGCTCATTGAAAGACCATTTGTCCTTTTGAGTGTTATAACTCACTTTAAATTGCCCAAAGTGTGTATGAAGTGAGATCAAAACCAAGTGCACGAGCAAGTCTTCACCAAGCTCTAACTTTAGTGACTTGAGTTTTGATGCAAGATTGACATTTCCATAATATACTCTCTAACATTTCATTTTCCCTTATACTTCATGGAGATGAGTTTAGCCAAAAGGCTGCTCATCTCTACCTTTTCATTTTGGGCAAAGTACTATTCAGTTTCTACAAGAAAATTTGTTGCATTTTGACCCTCAGCAATAGAGCCCTGAAATGCCTCTAGTATAGAGTGTTTCATGATCATAAGACACATTTGGCTGGACTGTTCCCATTTCTCAATTTTTGCCTCATTGGAGACTTTCAAAGTAGAAATGGGTGGTTCCTCCCTTAGTGCTAAATCCAAATCCATACAAGAATAATTTCTACGATTTCCTTTTAGACCTTAAAATTTGTCCCATTCAGCATTGGGATATAATTCAATTGAGTAGATACATTCACAACACTAATGATATTAACTAAATAGAGAACAAAAAATAAATTAATAACATGTTCAGAAATCACCAAATAGGTCATATATATATATATATATATATAACAAGATATACAAATATTTTGCATAATGGACTCATAACAAGATAACCAACACAACATTAATTCCTAGTCTTTGGATAGAAAAATTAATTTGTAAATGATACCCTCTACGCAATAATCAAAATTAACAATCAACTCTATCAAATAATTGGACCAACTATTATTCACATGAAAATTATTTTATGATTATCATATATTTATCATCACAGATATGTTATTATTTGGTCAAATTGTGTCTTCCTTTGGACCGAGCACAATTCACATAAATAATCTAATACAAACATCTATATAATTTTAATTAAATTAATTTACACAATAGGAATTACTATGATAATATATTGTTTCAACCAATTTAATTAAAAAATTACTAGACATAAATAAATAAGGAGATTACATAAAATTTACATCCAAATTGATAATAACAATTATATAATAGCAATCATCACTATAAGTAAATGACTCTATCATAATTCATATACAATGTCATCACAAGATTAATGTATCATATTCTATATGCAAGATAAATCCATTCAAATATTTTTTTTTTTTTATATAAAATAGCATGACTAGAACATACAAGAACAGCTAGCTTGCATAAAGCCAAATAGTAACAACATGAATATGACAGAAGCACGCCAGTAACTTGCGTAAAGCCAAGTTCCAATATTGAATTCTTAAAGCCAATTACTATGATAAAATATATAAGTTGTGTCCATTTCTAAAAAATAACATCATCAATTCTAATCAATCATGTATAGCGTGCACAAAAATATTCACAAATTGATCACACACGCACACAAGCAAGTGACGCCGAAAGTCCAATAACGATGCAGAAAAAAAAAAAAAACAAATATTCACAGTATTTGAAAGAAGAAGAAGAAAACATCGAACAAGAGAAAAAAAAGATTTTAAAAATCACACGTTATAATTTTTCCAAAAAAAAAGTAAGGTTCATAAAATCAAAAGAGAGATTCAAGTAAAATATAATTCATATTACTTTAATCTTAATAATTTAACAACAATGGAGACTCTCATACTACTTGTTAGATATTTGGATTAAACCAAATAAAATATCAAATAAGTGAAGAACACATTACATCAAATTACGATAAGGATTCTAAGGAATCCGTAGAGCAGTTTTGATTGACATGTAGTGGAATCCATAGTGATTAGGAACTGTTGGTTTAATAATCTTTCTTAACCAAATTATTTTTCTACTTATGAGACCTTTAGATGCGAGGAGAGAAAACTATTTTTGATTTGGTGTATTGAGGATCATAGCCGTGTTTCACGTTTTAACTCATCAGAATTTTCATTATCCTCTAATGAGCTAAATTGATATTCACTCATTAAACTTATATTATTTTCTGTTGACAATCTAGGGGCTCTCTAAATTAGATCATTAAAATTGAACACTTATAAATGTAAACATGTATGAATATATGATCACGCAATTAGAGTCCATGTGCCAATTTCGAATAATTACATCAACACAATGTATTTCTCTTTTATATATATATATATATATATATATATATATATATATATTAATTGCAAGTTTGATCCTCAAAATTAAATTTTTCACGATTTTGGTCCTCTAATTCTTTTTCATCACTTTTGATCCTTCAAAGTTAATGTTTTTTGCACTTTTGTTATCACTATTAATTTTTGAATGTTGACTGTTACTTTGAATGTTGACTATGCTAATTTTTTTTTAGCAATTAAATTATTAACATTAATTAACTATTAACTAATTAACATTATCACTACACTAAAACAACATATGTTTGTGAATGTATGTTGGTAGGGATGGCAATGGGTAGGTATGGCCGTCCCCGTACCCGTGTTTGAAAAAAGTACCCGTCCCCAGCCCCATATTCGTGCGGGTAGCAATTTCAATCCCCATCCCTATACTCTTTGGGTACCTATATACCTATACTCGCACTTGCAACCTGCACTTTCCATATATATAAAATTATAAATTATAAAAAAAAAAATCTTAGGGGGTGTATTGGACTAGGATTGTTTAAGATTTGAATGACTTTTTTTTTTTTTTTTATAAAAATGTCTTGGGGTATTCAATCAAGATTGTTAAATGATAAAAAATAATTTGATGGTATTCAATCAAGATTATCAAGATTTTTTTTAGAGGGCAACGAAATCTTGTGGTATTTGATTGAGATTTTGAATAATGCAAAAAAAAAAGTCATTTGTTATTCAAAATTATAAAGATTATGGACTTTTTTTTTAATTGGATTTTGGTAGATTTTATGGATTTTTTAGTTGATCATATAACTACTAAACCCAACAAACAATCACATTCAACTATGAGAGACTTTTCTTTCTTATCATAGACTTTGCTTTGAAGTTAGTGACATAATCTCTTACCCACACATTTTTTTGTTTCAAGGTGAGACTTTTCATATGATTCTAATAGTGATGTATTCATACCTCCAAATCACTATGAATCAATTTACAAGCCTACAATGTAGTCCACTATCTCATTCATTTTAAGTTCATAAATTCTTAATGAAATGAAAATTTTCATAAGAGAAGTAGATCTAAGTCTAGAGGAAGTTTTAACTCAGAGTAAACAATCAAGTTAAAGTTTTAAAAGACATTTCTAAACTATTGCAGTCAATTTTGAAAAAATATACAATTTAACATAGAAAACAAAGAACAATGTTTGGGATGATATAAAACATACACAACTTTGGATATTCTTCAAGTTAGGTAGATGATTAATGTTTTGATCATCATGTATTTTTTGTTGAATTATTTGATTTATATTTTGATGACATTATTGATTTTATGAGTTAAATGAAACATTTTATATTTTTGACTAATATTTTGTTATTATTTTTCACTATTACTTTATGAAAATTTGTGAAAAATATATCTCAAAATGCATTAATAGCTTGTAACTTTGATTTTGAATTCATGTACATTATTAGTAGGTGATTCGCTGTCGCGCACGGATCAAAACGAGTGATTTTGAAAATATAGTTACGATAACGACAACTCGAGTATCGTTTTCAAGGATTCTTGTATTATTATTAATCAATGCAGTAACGATTAATGGGGGGGTTTCGATTACAATTTCAAGAAAAAGGGATTAAAATAAATTGTGATTATCGAATAAGCTAAAGCGAATCAACCTACTGTATCGACTTTCGACTTATCATTGATCCCTATAAATTCCAATTCCCTAAACGGGTCTGATCCTATTCGACTATAATAACCACTGACAAGCGCAATAGAAATTATACAGCGTATGTTCTTGAATTCCGGATTAAGCAAACGGATTAAAAACTATTGCGAATTAAGCAAACGCAATCTAATCAAACGCGATAATGCAAAAGTTACGTTAACGCGAAATTGATTCAATATCAAATAATCAATTGAATTTAAGAATTATATCTTATAACAACAATCAAATTAAGCAAATAATTGAGATTATTGGAATAAATCAAAGGAAAGAGATTGATATGGAATTTATAAAAGAACCTCAAAGTGGAATCCGATTATAGTAGATCGATTCTTCGGAAATTAGTTCTCTATTATGATTGTTCAAAACTTTCAAAATAATTTCATGAATAGTGAATGAGTGAACGACAGCCGGCCCTAGAGTTTTAACAGAGTAAGGGTTTCACTAACAATCCGAACCGGGTCGGAAAATACAAACCAAGCCCATAAAATTGACCCAAAACAAATTATTTCCTAAGGTCTGTAACTTCAACGAATTATTCAAGCCTTCTACAATTCGAATCAGCTTCTGACTCCAACATGAAAGTTGTAGCTCTTTCTCTTAGCTTTCCAACGAATATTAGAACGCCTCAGTCCGATCCCTGTAGCTCCAGTTATGAATTTTCCATTGAAAGCTGCTAATGCTGAAAATAAAATACGAAAATTAAATAAAGCTAGAAACAAACTTAAATATGAAAACACACTAAAATGGTGAAACTAATGAAATAAACTAAGGAAATGCCTAAGAATAACAGTAGAAGAATGTGCATGAAGATGCACTGATCAAATTCCCCTACACTTAAACTTTTGCACTCCGAGCAAAATTAAAAATTCAAAACAGAAAAACTTCAAAACAAAAATGAAACAGAGTATGCAAACTTAAAGGTTATCAGGATACAAGGTGCAAGCAAACTCCTAATTCTAAGCTTAAAGAATATGATATTAGTGAGTGACTCTTTTGTGACAGTCAAAGTAAATATGAAAAATAGATTACCAAAAAGTACATCAAAGCATCAAGATTCTCACAAGATAAACTATTTCCACTCAACTCTCAAGTGTTTAGGTTACTGTTTACACTCAAAGCACAGGATGAGAGATAGTACTACCATAAGCTTGAAAAGACTCTAACATTCACAATTTGAAATACATTGCACACAAAGATCAAAAGGACTTTTATTATGGTTGTAACTTGGCCAAGGTCAAGGTGAGATACATCCTAAAGGGGTACTAAGCTAAAATTCAAAGAGTTAAAAGAAAATTGAAAGAATTGCGGGAGTTGAACTAAATAATATCTCAATGGCGATTGAACAACAACCTCACAACTTATTTCTCTTCTCCTTTTCCTTTTATTCTTCTCTTTCTTTTTTTTTTTTTTTTTTCAGAAGGACTAGCATTGACATCCTTCTTTATTTTTTTATTTTTTATTTTTTTTTCTTTTGTTTTTTTTTTCTATTTTTTTTCTTTTCTACCAACCAACATCATAACAACAATGTTCAACCCCACACAACTCTATACAAGACCCTTTCAACCCTTTGAATAGGGTGATAACATTGTTTTTCACTTTTCAGCTTGTAATGAGTTTTAAACACAAAAAAGGATAATAGGCTCAAAGGGGCTTCCAAACAAAGGGATGATATTATCAAGGTTGGCTTTTTGGCTAACTAGGTAAAAAAAAAAAAAAAAAAAACAAGATGCCTTTATCATTTCAGTGTGCACAAGTAAACAAAAAGCTTCAACAAGAGTCAATTCAAGTTCTAGAGACTAACAAACATGAGTGAAATCACACAAGAAAGAAAGAGATGGATTTTTGATGTTATCCATTATTAGGCTCAAAATCTCGCAAGGGTTAGTGATCTTCCACTAGTGATGTACAATTTAGGGTTTAGTTAAACATACAAACTAAGAATGCGCAAAAAGAATCAGTCACATCACACCACAAGTCTTTCAACAAAGAACAGAGAGAATACTCACAATTGTAGCAAGATAATCAACGAAAAAAAAATGTATTTTCCATTTTTTTTTAAAGCAAAAACAAACAAAAACAAAAACAAATGGTTCCCTCCCCCACACTTAAGACATACATTGTCCTCAATGAAAAGAACTCAATTATAAAGTAAGAGTGAGAGAAAGGAAAGGGTGCCCCCTGATCAAGTTGCAGTGTAGTTGGGCACTTCCAAAGAAAGCTCTTCTATGGTTGCATCTTCAGGCACTGAACTTTCATGGAATAGCTTTAGGCGCTGCCCATTAACCTTGAAACCTTTGTCAGTACCTGCACTTTTAATTTCTACTGCACCATAAGGGAAAACATTAGTAACAACAAAAGGGCCAATCCATTTGGATCGAAGTTTCCCAGCCATAAGCTTAAGGCGGGAGTTAAACGTAAAACCTGTTGGCCCACAGAGAATTCCTTCCTAGAAATCATTTTATCATGGAAGTGTTTGGTTTTCTATTTATAAATCCTAGAGCTTTCATAAGCCTCTAGCCTAAACTCTTCAAGCTGTTGTAATTGGAGTTTTCTTTCAATACCTACTTGTTGCATTTCTAAGTTACAACTTTTCACCGCCCAATAAGCACGATGTTCTTTCTCTACAGGAAGGTGACATGCCTTACTGAAAATAAGTCGATAAGGAGACATCCCTATGGGTGTCTTGAAAGCTGTTCTTTGAGCCCAAAGTGTGTCTTCTAGACGGCGGCTCCAGTCCTTCCTGTTTGGTTGCACCATTTTCTCTAAAACCTGTTTGATCTCCCTGTTTGAGATCTCAGCTTGCCCATTAGTTTGTGGGTGATATGCAGTAGAGACTCTGTGCACAACTCCATACTTCTGGAGCAAAGCTTCCATGGTGCGGTTATAGAAGTGAGTGCCTTGGTCACTTATGATGGCTCGGGGTATTCCAAACCTGCAAAAGATATTGGACCTGACAAAATCTGCAACAACTCTTGAATCATTAGTCCTAGTGGGGATAGCTTCTACCCACTTTGAAACGTAATCAACAGCAAGTAAAATGTAGAGAAAACCAAATGATACAGGAAAAGGACCCATGAAGTCGATTCCCCATACATCAAATACCTCACAGAAAAAGCATAGGTTGTTTGAGGCATTTCACTCTTACGAGTGATGGTCAGTACTGCTATCTAGCACTCTTTACAAGTGCAGTAAGTCTCATAAGCATCTTTAAAAATAGTGGGCCAGTAGAAACCTGAGTCTAGGACTTTTCTTGTAGTCCTTTGCGGACCAAAGTGTCCCCCTACTTGAGATGCATGAGAAAAATGTAAAATAGATTCAGTCTCATAGTCGGGGACACATCTCCTAATCACCTGATCACTACCAAACTTCCAAAGATATGGATCATCCCAAACATAATATTTGGCATCATCTTGAGTTTGTGAATTTGTGCCTTGGATGCACCTGTAGGAAAAACACCAGCAACAAGATAATTAACAATATCAGCAAACCAAGGAGTAACTCCATGCAAAAGTAAAAGCTGCTCATCAAGAAAGTCATCCTGAATCGGAAAAGGATCTTCATCCCTCTCTATCTTGCTCAAGTGATCAGCCACTAAGTTCTCAGCTCCACTTTTATCTTTAATCTCTACATTAAACTCTTGGAGCAACAACATCCACCGAATCAATCTCGGTTTTGCTTCCGGCTTCTTCAACAAGTACTTTAAAGCTGCATGGTCAGTAAAAACAACAACCTTGGAACCTAGCAAATATGATCTGAATTTATCAAGAGCAAAAACAATAGCTAGAAGTTCTTTTTCAGTGGTGGTGTAATTTGACTGTGCAGAATCTAAAGTCCTAGAAGCATAATAAATAACATGGGCAGCCTTGTCAACTCTTTGTGCAAGGACTGCTCCAACAGCATAGTTAGAAGCATCACACATAATCTCAAAGGGGAGGGTCCAAATCGGGGGCTGGATGATGGGAGCGGAGGTCAATGCTTTCTTCAAGAAGTCAAATGCTTGTTTGCATTTGTCATCGAAGTTGAAAGTGACGTCATTCTTCAACAAGTTCGACAACAGAAGAGCTATCTTGCTGAAATCCTTGATGAAATGCCTGTAAAAACCTGCATGACCAAGAAAAGAACGAATCTCGTGAATGCAAGAGGGGTAAGGCAGTGTAGAAATCACATCAATCTTAGTAGGGTCAACAGAAATTCCTTTTTCAGAAATAATGTGACCTAAAACAATTCCCTGCTCAACCATAAAATGGCATTTTTCATAATTCAAAACAAGGTCAGTTTTGATGCATCTCTCTAAAACCATATTCAAACTGTTCAAACATGCATCAAAAGAAGAACCATAAACAGTGAAATCATCCATAAACACTTCCATGCAATTTTCAATAAAATCAGCAAAAATGCTAATCATGCATCGTTGGAAAGTGCCAGGAGCATTGCAAAGACCAAAAGGCATCCTCCTGTAAGCAAAAGTACCGAATGGGCAAGTAAAAGTGGTCTTTTCTTGATCTTCAGGTTCAATATGAATATGAAAATAACCTGAAAAACCATCAAGAAAATAGTAATGTGATTTACCAGCAAGTCGTTCAAGCATTTGGTCAATGAATGGTAAAGGAAAGTGATCCTTTCTAGTAGCTTGGTTCAACCTCCTATAATCAATACAAACTCTCCAACTGTTCTGAATTCTAGTGGGAACAAGTTCATTCTTTTCATTTTTCACCACGGTGAGTCCAGATTTCTTAGGTACAACTTGTACTGGGCTTACCCATTTACTGTCAGAGATAGGATAAATGATACCTGCTTGTAAGAGTTTGGTTACCTCTTTCTTCACCACATCGAGGATCAAAGGATTAAGCCTCCTTTGGGGCTGCCTTACTGTTTTCGCACCATCCTCAAGCAAAATCCTATGCATACACATGGAAGGACTAATACCTGGGATGTCAGCTAATGTCCACCCAATCGCCTTCTTGTGCTTCTTCAAAACCTGCAAAAGCTTATTTTCTTGATCGAAATCAAGCTTAGAAGAAATTATAACAGGGAGTTTTTCATTACTCTCCAAATAAGCATATTTCAAGTTTTTAGGGAGTTGTTTCAACTCTAAGGACGGGGGGCTGCTCGATGGATGGAGTGTTTGGGGCAGTCGGGATGTTGAGCGCATCAGCGGCATAAACAACTTCATCTGTAGGAAACATGTTACCCTGCAAGACAGAATCAATCTCAGCACATACAACACAAAGGTTAGTGTCAGTACAATTAGCACATGAGTAAACATCATCAAAACCCGATAAAGATGGAAAATCAAGTGAAAATAATTCAAAACAAGTGTCATCAACCAATTCAGAGATCAATTCAATATGAAAAATGGAATGCTCTTCCAAGGGATGTTTCATGGCATCGAAAATGTTAAATTTCGCGACAATGTCACCAAATTCCATGGACATGGTTCTATTGTCAACATCAATTTTTGTTTTCGCCATTTTCATGAACGGTCTGCCTAAAATGATGGGAGCTCTGCTTGACTTAGTTTCTCCTTCCATGTCCAAAATGTAGAAATCTGCAGGAAAAATCAAATTTTTAACTTGAACAAGGACATCTTCCACTACTCCCGCGGGGCGGGCATTGCTCCTGTTCGCCAGTTGAATGATTAGACCTGTATGCTGCAAAGGACCAAGACAAAGGTTATTATAAATAGAAGTAGGCATAACATTAATGCCCGCTCCTAAATCAAGCATGCAATTCTCAAATTTACTATCCTCGATGGTACAAGGAATAGCAAAAGTTCCCGGGTCCTTGCACTTTTGCGGCAAGACTTGAGTGAGGGCTAAAACATTTTGCTCGCTGGTAACTTTTTCATATGAAGGCTTGGGCTGAATAAAAGCAGAAATATTTCTTCCCAAGTTGACTCTTTCACTTCCCTTCATCCTCCTCTTATCTGTACACAAATCTTTCAGAAACTTTGCATACTTTGGAACCTGCTTAATTACATCAAGAAGCGGAATGTTTACCGCAATTTTTCTGAAAACATCCAAGATCTCTCTCTCTTTGTCTCCCTCCTCAATCCTTTTATTTTTCAGAACTCTATGTGGGAAGGGGACTGGTGGAACATACTCTTTTTCTTTATTTTTTTCAATTTCTACCACAACAGAAGAAGGTGGAGAAGGTTCACATGTTGCCTCAATAATTTTTTTATTTTTTTCGGGGGCTGGTTCTGTAACCTTTCTGGATCGCAAGGAAATTGCACTCACATTAGCATTAGGACCTTTTGGATTCACAACTATTTGGGCAGGAAGTTGGTTCGTGATGTGTCATTATTTTCTCCTATTTCTTACCCCTTTCTGTCATCATTTTAATTACGATTAGCCTTAATTGTCAAATTAATTATGAAGTTTTATCATTTGGGCCTTTTTGACTAATTCTGTATTTTAATTTGATTTCAGGAGAATTATAAGCAATTGGGCTTGGATCTGGAATTGGGCTGAACCAGCTTGGGCTTGAAGTGAGGAGACTGTTTAAGTTTTATTTGTCGTCCAGTTTTATTTTATTTCATTTTATTGCTGTATTTTGTAATTGGGCCGCATCAGATTTTCATGAGCCCAAATCAGATTAGTAGCCTAGGGTTTTGTGTAATTGACTTTTAGTGAGACAAATTTAAGGCCCAGCCATTATGGAGAGAAAGGCTGTTAGGTTTAGTTTCATTTTTCACTATTCAGAAAAGGGTTTCACGTCCCCAGCATGCTACTGTTCATGTAGAGCAGCGTTTTTATTCATTTTCTGCTTCTGTTTCCATTTTCGTTCTTCATTGTTGGTTCGTTTTCAGTTTCCATTTCTAGTTTCGTTTTTGTCTTCTATTCTTGTTTTCGTTTCTGTTTTGCATTTTGCTATTTACGTTTCGATTCTTTGTTTAATTTGAATGGAAGGTTAAATTTCCAAGTGTTGTTTTCTCTTGAGGACTAAGCACTAGCTCTCCTTGAGGTTTTGTTATTAATGTTAATTTCTGATCAGTTTTTCCCCTTCACCAATTATTCTATAATGGACCTGTGAGAGGAATTAATTGGTGTATGTGGTGCTTAATCACATAATGAAAACCTTGTATTAATTTTCGCTTAGTAAATTAATTCCGGGTTGGATTAAGTGGCTGAATTGATTAGGGATAGGTTCTCGTAACCTAGGATAAGAGGCTTGCTTTTGAATCAAGGGGAAACAACACGTTTTAGTTCTGTTATTTTTAATTCAAGTTGCTTGCTGTTTAAATTATTAAAGCAAAGAAACCCCCCATTTGTTATTCTTGTTTTATTGTTGTTAAGTGTTATGAACGCTTGTTTGATCACTGCTCACTGGGAGACGACCTAGGATCACTTCCTAGTTACTGCATTTAATTGTTTTTATTTGGTTTGGGTACGGCCTCGATCAGTTCGATCCTTGGGCTTGCATGGCATTCATTGAGGTGGCAAGCTGTCCAATCTGTGTCTGCAAGGTTTGAATACTAGATTCTGTTCTTTGTTGAAACTGAAGATTGTTAACAGCTAGTTGCTTGACCAGGTCCTCTAATGAAGGTCCAGAAGGTACAGAAGTGGTAGCTGGTGGAGTGTTCTGTGGTTGCAGAAGGGGTAACACTAGCTGTTGCTATGTGGGCTGCTGGTTTCCATATCGAAGGTTGGGATGGTTCCTCCAATTGGGATGGTATTTGTTGGTGGACAGGTCAGAAGTGTTGTTGTACTTGTTCTGATTGTTTCCATAAAGGGTTGCTGCATAAGCTTGGGGTAACTTGGTAATCGACACATCTTGCAAAATAGGACATGTGTCGGTCGGGTGTTCGGCGGAAGTACAAATACCACACAAGGTTGCTGGTTGAGGTTTTCCTACTGCCAACTGTTTCACTAAGGAGGTGAGCTCGTCAATTCTGGTTTCTAAAGCTTTGTTGGAGGAAACCTGAATTTCGTTCACACTCTTTGTTTGGACCGTAGAATTATTTCTGGTTGTGAATTGTTGAGAGTTGAGTGACATGTTCTAAATTAAGGTTTTGGCATCTACTGGAGTCTTATCAACAAGTGCTCCACCACTAGCAGCATCAAGGATGTTTCTATCCATAGGTAGCAATCCTTCATAAAAGTATTGGATAAGTAACCGCTCGATAATCTGATGCTGAGGACAACTGGATACTAACTATTTGAATCTTTCCCAATACTCAGCCAATGTCTCATTACCTTGTCTAATACCACATATATCCTTTCTGATTGATGCAGCTTTGGAGGCAGGAAAGTATCTCTCTAGGAAGACTTTTTTCAAATCATTCCAAGTTGTGATAGAATTCGGTTCAAGATCGTATAACCAATCCTTGGCAACACCCTATGGTGAAAACGGAAAGGCTCTCAGCTTGATATGGTCCTCAGTGATTCCTTCAAGCCTCAAAGGTGTAGAACACACAACCTGGAATTCTTTCAGATGCTTATGCGGATCCTCACCTTGCAAGACCATTAAACTTTGGCAACAACTTCAGGATACTCAATGCATAAACCATTGTAATTCACATCAAGGGCAGCCAATTGCCTTAAAGTTCTTTGGTTAGCCATATCAAAAACAATTTCAGAATCTGAATCAAACAAGTTATGCAAGTAATCGGAATCAGTGTCAGAATCAATTACGGGTGGTGAACTATTGCTAGCCTGGACTGCTACGTCGTGTGTGCAAAGTTCTTTCTACCTCAGGATCAAAATAAAAAAGATCAGAACAAGAAGACCTAGTAGCCAGGACCAATGCAGCAATGCAGCAACAATTGTCAAAATGCCAACAATGTCCCTGAAATGCAAAAACAAACAGAATGAAGGAAAATGATTAAAATAAATTCAAAAAAATATAAAAACACCAAAATTAATCTAATGAAGTGAAACTAGAATTTTAAGAATTTTTTTGGATTTTTTCGACACTATGAAAACAGTAAAAAATTAATTAAAAATAGAAAAAAAAGAGGAATTTGGCGATTTGAGGTCAGAATCCCGTAACCCTTCCAGAGTATGGGACTATTGATCGCACGATTTTTCTAGTCCCAGCAGGGAAAAAAGATTTACAATTGGACACAATTTTTCCAAAAACCAATTTTTTTCGACTCTAAACGCGAATTGGCCAAAACCGTGGGGAAACTAGGGCCTAAAAGCGAGAACACTAAACCTATGACTCTAATATCGATTAATAATGACAAGAATCCCCGGCAACGACACCAATTTGATCCGCTGTTGCGCACGGATCAAAACGAGTGATTTTGAAAATATAGTTACGATAACGACAACTTGAGTATCGTTCTCAAGGATTCTTGTATTATTATTAATCAATGCAGTAACAATTAATGGGGGGTTTCGATTACAATTTCAAGAAAAAGGGATTAAAATAAATTGTGATTATCGAATATGCTAAAGCAAATTAACCTACTGTATCGACTTCCGACTTATCATTGATCCCTATAAATTCCAATTCCCTAAACAAGTTTGATCCTATTCGACTATAATAACCACTGACAAGCGCAATAGAAATTATACGGTGTATGTTCCTGAATTCCCGGATTAAGCAAACGAATTAAAAACTATTGCGAATTAAGCAAACGCAATCTGATCAAACACGATAATGCAAAAGCTACGTTAACGTGAAATTGATTCAATATCAAATAATCAATTGAATTTAAGAATTATATCCTATAATAACAATCAAATTAAGCAAATAATTGAGATTATTGGAATAAATCAAAGGAAACAGATTGATATGGAATTTATAAAAGAACCTCAAAGTGGAATTCGATTACAGTAGATCGATTCTTCGGAAATTAGTTCTCCATTATGATTGTTCAAAAGTTTCAAAATAATTTCATGAACAGTGAATGAGTGAACGGAAGCCGGCCCTAAAGTTTTAACAGAGTAAGGGTTTCACTAACAATCCGAACCGGGTCAGAAAATACAAACCAAGCCCATAAAATTGACCCAAAACAAATTATTTCCTAAGGTCTGCAACTTCAACGAATTATTCAAGCCTTCTACAATTCGAATCAGCTTCTGACTCCAACATGAAAGTTGTAGCTCTTTCTCTTAGCTTTCCAACGAATATTAGAACGCCTCAATCCGATCCCTGTAGCTCCAGTTATGAATTTTCCATTGAAAGCTGCTAATGCTGAAAATAAAATACGAAATTAAATAAAGCTAGAAACAAACTTAAATATGAAAACACACTAAAATGGTGAAACTAATGAAATAAACTAAGGAAATGCCTAAGAATAACAATAGAAGAATGTGCATGAAGATGCACTGATCAGTAGGTGAGATGGTTTAGCTTATAATAATTTGTGATTAGTCTATGTTCCATAATATTTCCAAGCACACTTTTGTTGACTAATGTTTAGTAGTTTTGAATGTTTTTTTTTTTCTAGAAATCCATAAAGTCTTTTCAAATCTTATCTTATAAATATATGAAATCCTTTCAAATCCTATATTCTAAATCCATTAGATCCAAATTATAAAATCCTAATCACAAAAGTCTTCTTAAAAATATCTTAACAGTTTTTAGTTTCTTACAAAATCTTAAAAATCTTCAAGACTTTTTTATGTCAAAAAGTCTTTTAAAATCTTAATCCAATACACCCTTATATAGTATTAAAATCAAACGAATATTGATTTATATAAATAAATAACATTACAAAAATAATCATTCAACATAAATCTAAACAAAAACTCTAATTAAACGGGAAAAACTAATTAGTTTATAATTATATATTAAAAATAAAACACAAATAGATATAATATTTTAACTTCATCATCCGAATTAATTTCTCCATATTTTGTAAATGCTTATTTCCATAGTTTCTATATTGCTTTGAACTACTAATACAAATAAAAATTAAATCATAATAGAATATAAAAATTAACATATAAAAAGAATAATTAAAATAATAAATAGATAATTAAATAATTTTAATTGAATAATTTAAATAATAAAATTATAATATATTAATTAATATGTATATACATAAGGTGCGGAGCGGAGCGGGGCGGGGTGGGTACTATAGTACCTGTACCCGCACCTATTCCCGTGAGATTTTGCGGATAAATACCCGCTTCATCCCCATCCCCAAATATGCGGGTTATTACCCTACCCGTGTATGGATATTTTTACGGGTGCTCGTAGGGTCTGAGTTCATATTGCTATCCCTATGTGTTGGTGGTTAGAAATTAGAAACAAAAAAGCCTAATCCCCAAATTGAATAGGGTGGATACAAGAAACCCTAAATCCCTGAATCTTAGTTACACAACAGTAAGGGTGGAGAGTAGTGTCATGAAGGTGGAGAGCATTGTGAGGGTGGAGAGTAACAACGTGAGGGTGGATAGCATCATTTCACATAAGGTCTTCCTTCTTGCAAAGCTTGGGGTTTAAGGAGTTCCTTCTTCCTCTCGACATTCGTTTTGCATAATGGGAGTTTGAATCCGCAACCAATTTACTACTTTGAGTTAGGTTCTAAAGTTTAGGGAATATTTATATGAGTGAAGGCATGTGATCCCCGGTTTATCATATCTTTATTGGTTGTGGTCCGTGCTTAGGATATTTTAATAGTGAAACTCGTGGTTTAGAAGGATTTTTTTATGCATTTGTTATATGTTGTCGATGTGTAAATGTGTGTTGTTGTGTTTTTAAAAGAAGAAGGAGGCTTATGGGATAGAGAGAAGAAGAATAAAAATTATGTAAACATAATTAAATACTAATTCAACGGTCAATGTCCAAAAATTAATAGAGGTACCAAAAGTGCAAAAAAAATAATTTTGGAGGACCAAATGTGATGAAAAAAAAATTAAGGATAATAGCAAAAAATTTATTTTTGAGACCAAAAATACAATTAAACCAATATAAAAAATAACTATGAAATCAGGGACAAATCATACACACCAAATTTCTCTCCAAGTCATTGATTTGTGGACAAGGAACAACAAATGCGATTACGAAAATTAGTAAAATAACTAAATAATTATGATTAACACAACAGCTTGCAAATTACACATAAAATAAAAAATAAAAACATAATCATACATGACTAATTAGGGTCTAGAGTCAACTTCGTTGTCGGATTATGATAAATCCATGAACAAGACAATCTTACTACTCTTTACTTCGAAAGACATAGTTTCATGACAAGTGTTTAAACAACGATAGTTCTTCGCGATTGCTCCTTTACTTCTCTATTTATGGTTTTGACAACATAGTTCTCAAAGTGAAAAAAAAAAAAAAAAAAGATAGAGAGAAAGCAAAGTAGATTTTGGATAAATTCTAACAACTTTTAAAAGAAAATTTGACTTACAAAGTGTAAAGCCTGACACGTGATTTAACTCATAAAATTCTTTTATTTTCTAATTTTTTTTTATTTTCTAAAAAAAAATTTCTCACTTTCAAAGTCAAAACATATTCTTAAATTATTTATTTAATTAAAATCAACACAAATAAATTATTTAATAATAATAAATATATTTATATTAGAAAATCAAAATTGAGATGATACAAGTTGACTCGCCAGATTGACGGACTAAGATATGCTAAAAATCTTATTTTGGTCCATCATTTTGTAGAGAGTTAACAGGTCGAGTTGCGACTTACTTTATAATTTTTAGATAATGTAATGATTTTGAATTACCTAATCATTTATCGTGACTGTAGCCCAAAATCTATAACCTAAAATTAAATCAAATGCATCACATAGTGGCATATATATACTTAGAATAATCTCAACTCGATCATTCTTTTTTCTTTTTTCTACCATGTATGTGTTGGCAAGCCATGTAGGAGCACATTATTAGACAGCGAAAGTAGTGGGTGGATGAATATTTGTAAATCTCACTATCCACCTTCTACACTTGCCTAGTACTATTAGAATCATTATCCAACCTTTTTTTTTCTTAAAACTTAAAAGTGTTCCCAACTTTACACAACTTATTTACCACCCCTCCAAACTCTAAAGTCTTAACTCGCCTTCCTTTTGTCTTTTTCTCGCTTAGAAGGAAAATACTTTTGAGAGTATGACATGGAATTGCATTTCTCTATCATGGTGTGCTCGTCAAATATGCACCCTTCGTTAAAAGATAGAGTCATATTTTTTTCCCTTAGTTATAAGAGAAGCTGGGTCCTACTAATTAATCAAAATTGCTTAAGCCATGATGTCATTGATTTACTAATTAACTCTTAAAATAGGAAGATGCTGATGAATGGTGGGTAAAACAAAAAGAAAGCCTCTTTCATGCCCACACCATTATCCTACTTCATCATCCTTGTGTGGGTCCTTAGTTTGTGTTTTCTAGCTATGATTGGTTATTCTTGTTTCAGGTTGCCAACAACACCTACTTTACTATATAAAAGATTAAAGATAGTGTATGCTGACAGTGTAATATAATCTCATAATTGGATAATTATCATCCTTTATTTATATGATCTTTAATTTTTTTTTTTTCATAAAAACTAACTGATCTGTTATAAATGAAAGTTATGATTTTCTTGATAGGGTAACTGTTACTTATTTTCTAAAATAAAAAATTACTATCACAACTGCGTATATATTTGAAAATCCTCGGTGTAGTCATTTTCCATGACACGTTTGACGTTTGTGACATTATACACGGTTCTATTCTATATCATCTTTTCATTGCAAAGTTTCTGTGAACTTCTCCACTGATTAATTAAAAGCAATTAAGAAGAGCCAAATTAATATTCTATATCCCAGATGCTTATTGTAAACATCAATACGATGTGGACGCTTGATTGAGTGTTTCATGATTCATTATAATAAATAGGCCGCCATATATTATTCTATAGTTAGGTTGTATTTTGTTCTTTCTTTATTTAATTCGATCCACAATTGGGCTAATGCACAGTTAGACATATTATTGAGTTAGTAAATGTATGGTTATGAATTATTTTATTTTATTGATCAAATGGGAAGAAACATTTTAAGTTATGTTTTGGCAAAAACTAGTTGAAAAGCTAGATGATAATTGAAAAATTAGCATATGCAATCATATATGTTCAGGAAAAAAAATATCCACAAAAGAAGCTTATTAACTATTTTTCTTCTCTCTTCAGTTTATGTGATTATTTTCCGGTAGTGTAAGAATTCTAGGATGAAATCATTTTAATTGCTTCACAACTAGAAAGTTACGAGATAGAGATTTTTTTGGGAAAAACGGTACTTGGACATAATTAAGCTGAAGTCAGATTTTAGGATGTATTTTTTATTTTCATTTTCTTGAAAACAGTGTTCAATTTTAGATTTTTAAATATTAAAAAATTTGTTTATAAAAATGACAATATTGTAAATGAAACCGTGGAAAGATGAAAATGTTTATAAAAGTAAAAATATTAAAAATGTTAAATCGTTGTTTTTAGGTTTCACTCTTTTTTGAAAAATAATTTTTCTGAAAATATTTTCAAAAATTAAGACAAACATTATTTTCAATTTTCTAAAAATAAAAATAAAAAACACTGAAATAAAACGTCACTTTAGATTTACAGAATATAATGTATGCTTGATTTAAAATTAAACATGTATTTTTTTTTTTTTTTAAAATGATCCATTGGTAAAAATATTTCTCTCTCAAATATTTTTTTTTTACCTGAAAATTAAACATGCTTGGTACAAATCCTCTACAGTAGAGAATAATTTATTTATGCAATCAAACAGCTACCGAAAATAACTTTAGAGTGGATAAAGAAAGAAAATGTTGAGTATAGAGTTGAATAGAGATACGAATCCTAGTAGTTATCATGCATTTGCTTGGGCCGCAAGAACTGCTTTGGTGGGACTCGTGAGACACATTGGCCCCAAAAAATAAAATGATACAAGGAAACTCGAGCACGGAACTGAAACTATACTGGACAGGTTAGTGTCGCTTTCACAACTTTTTCTTGACAATAGATTTACTAATTATAAGAGTTTAACTGTTATGTATTCATAATATAAAATTTTTATATTATTAATTAATTATAATATTTTTAATAAGTGAATTAATTTTTATAAAATCATCTTAAAATATATAAATAGAAATTTATGATAGATTGATAATGTCAACATATCACTGTTAGATTTTAATTATATGATTTATTTATTGAGAGATCTTGTATTCAGGGGCGGATCTAGGTGGTGCTTTGGCCCCCTGATTTTTTTTTTTTTTTCATATGATTATAGGGATGTGTTTAGTAATTTTAGGAGATATATTTAATAATTTTAGGGGTGTGTTTAGCATTTTTGTGGTGCATTTAACATTTGTTTTTTCTAACTTGTGTTTAAAATTCTAATATTCTATATTTTTTTTGTTACTTTTTTAATTTTATAAAAAATATTATATAAGTATTATATTTGACCAAATTTATTATTAATATTATATAATTTGTTTTTTTAAATTATTTTTTCTCTAAATTATTAAATCAATATCAATCTTTTTTTTTTAAGAAAATCTTATTTAAATATTAAATTTTAATTATTATATAATCATTTTTATCTTTAATTTTTTTAAATGATAAAACTAATAGTAATTTTATCTTTTTTTTTTTTATAGAAATTTGCCACCCACCTCCAAGCACTAAATCAGATCCATTTAACTTCATCATCTTTATGCAAGCCAACCCTAGATCAAAAGCTCTTATTTCCCTCTAATCCCCTTCAAGGCTGAGAGCCCCACCACACTTAGGAGCAAGCTTCTAGGATTTTCGTCTTTCCAAAATCAAAGGTAAGGGGTACTCTTCTTTATGGACTCAAATCATGGTTGAGTTGAGGGAGACTCAACCATGAGCATGCATGATTATACCTTGTGTTCTAAAAACCACACATGCAAATGTGGAGTTGGATTATAATTGTTATTTGTGTTTAAATTGCTCGAAAATGTGGTTGTTTTTAGGTTAAAAGTTGTGTTGCATGTTGATTTTGGGTTGATTTAGAAAATGGAAAGTGCTCTAAATGTAAAGGAGACTCTGCCCAATTTTTCCTAAAATTGTTTGATGAAGTTTGTTTGTAAAAACTTAACCAAAATCCTAAGAGAAAATGTTGATAGTTTCGGACTTCATAGAATCAGTTGTAGTGAAATTTGTTTTTACAAAAATCTAAACGTTGGAGTTTTTGTAAAATTGGTATTAAATTAAAATATATTTATAATGAAACCATAGTTATTTTAAGTAATTTTTCAGATTATCTCATATTAAGGTTCATCCGTAACTCACAAAGAAATTGCCCTATTTTATAACTTAAGGGTTGGCAATGTTGGAACTTACTCAATTATGTACTTGTGTAATAATAGTTTTGGAAATGTGATTACCATTTCAAGTTAGTAGGCTAAGCTCTAATAAAAGTTGATTATGTTCATCCTCCCTCTATGAATTTTAAGAATTTTTGTAGATTTTTGTTTGTAGATTAATATACTTATTTTTAAAGCTGAGGTAACATGCTTCAAATATATAAAAGAAAATGAATTTTAGAATAGTTTCAGAGTCTCAAATCATGCTCACAATCTGCCTTGTTTTTTAGTTATATGGCTCATCTAGAAATCAAGTTTTATGGAAATTTTACTAAGATAAAATAGTGCTTATGTGTGTGGGATGCATGATGATTTGTGATTGTAATTATGTGATTTTGAACCCTAGAACTAAGTAGAGACATGTTGATATAGTATTAGTTGTATGAACAGATCCGTTGGGTTAGACTCACGAACCTGTAAAAATTTCTATGTTAGATTGTCAGTGTGAAATTGTTAGTGTGTTTATTAGTGTGATAGTCATAGGGATCTCGGTATGAATCCCTGTGACAGCGGTGAATATAAATATATGTATGAATATATTTATATACATGTTAAATATTATGATACCTCGATTTACGCATATAAGAACACGTGTACACAACAAGACACTGAGAGTACGAGGCATTGAGACATCATATAGGGTGGCAATCTAAATCGTTTTTCTCGATGGACAAGACAATTGGAGTTGTTTTGCACCAAGGGTGCCAGAGGACGATGTTCTCGAGAGTGAGTATGATATAGGGTGGTGACAAGGTCTCCAACCCTTTTTCTCCAAATTGTCATCGTTAGTACCAAGTGCAGTGGAGACCTTATAGCGACGAAGAAGATAAACTTTGGTGAGGAGTGTTAAGGAATAAATCCTCAAAGATTGGATGACCACAATTGGTACCTAGGAGATTATCATAAGGACACTTTTATCCTAGCAGGTGTAGCACTAGGTTGGACCATTTGGGCCCATTCTAGACTTAGCGACCTTGACTGCATGCGAGACATTTTCAGTTGGTGAGAGCCTTACCATTCTACCGTGGCAAAAGGTGTACTCCCTTCAATCATCCCGATCCTAAATGTGTAAGTCCATTGGCTTTTGGATGTTCCAATGGCAGCTGGCCAATAAGAATAAAAGACAAGTTTTAGTCGCAAGAATGATATAGGATGTGAGAGTGTTCGATGGATAACTATACTGTAGTGATTAATAGTTATTTTTCCTGTTAACAATTGTTGTTGTGCTTTGATGAAGTGAGGAAGTTTCACCCTTACATTTTCTTTTTAGATGGTGGAGTTGGAAGTTCACTTGAGCATTGAGGCACCAGACAAAAGGTTGTATCACAATGTAGATCTTGGCGTGGACCATTGTGTGGGATACCTTCATTTCACCCTAACGTCCCTTACGCAACCTGACAGAGAGCCGAAGATATACGAGACCATGAGTGACAGCCCTGCGACAAAAGACGAGGAGTCAGAGGCTATCATGACTCATTCTATTGTGAAGATAGAAGATTCCTCGGACATGGAAGAGCTTGTTAGGATCAGCCAAGTGACTATCAAGAGGAGGGGGGGGCTGAATTGATTGAACGTAAAATGACAGATTCTTTTTCTCAATAAAAGTTTTTCACCACCGCTCTTGAGGTTTTGATAAAAATGTTTTTAGAGCATGTTATATTGAATGAATAAACCAGAAAAACAATCTCAGCTTATGATAGAATTGATTAGACAATTAAACTTGATAAAGATCAAAAACTAAATTGACAAAGATTAAGGATAGAGAGATTGAGCCTATTGATTTATACTGGTTCGATCAACCACCAATCTACATCCAGTTCTCCCTTTCATCAAGGGGTTCCACTATGAATTTGATTACATACACCATGCACACACAATTCACAACAAATCCTGATTTCACAACATGAAAAAGGAACCTAGAAAACTGAATGTGAAAACACCATTCACCATCCAATTTCTAAACTCTAGAACAACACAATTCTAGAAACAAAATTAGAAAGACCATCTAATTTCAAAACAGCATCTAGGAAAAAAATTCCTACAATGCAAATCAAACAAGATCAATGAAAAGATTCAAGAACGAAAACACCTTTGTGTGCTAATATATCTTGATATAAGATTAGTTGAGAAACTCCAATGTGAGTGTGTATAGTAGTCAAGAACAATCACTTGAATCACCTCAATTCATGAAAGAACAAGAGAGGAATATAGCTGTATGGGCTCAGAGGTTTAATCTCAAATGGGTATAGTAGTAAAAGCAATATTGAGTTTTTTCTGAAACTCAAGAGATTAAGTGATGTGCAGAAGAAAGACAGAGAATGTTCAGAGCAATATCAAATCTAAAAATCAAATCAAAGATTTGGATTTTGACAATTGAAAGAATGAAAAGATATTGTGAAAGTTGGTCTCTTTGCACAGAATGCTATGGGTTCAAATATATAGAATGGGTCAAAAAGATTCGGAATTAGTTAGACAAAGAATGAATCTTGGAGATCTTTCAAAATGACCATTATACTAGATATAATTGATTGCAATAAGGTCTAATTGATTATCTTGTGTATTAGAATATGATTTAAATTTGTTGTCATCTATTGTAATCGATTGCAGTAGACTTGTAATAGATTGTAAACAAGACAGAGCCAATTCTAAATTTCAAAGATCATCTAGTAATCGATTGCCACTGGATGGTAATCGATTGCAAATGAAACAAAGCAATTTCTGAACCACGAAGATTGTCTTGTAATCGATTGCAATTCAATGGTAATCGATTGCAATTGAAACAGAACAATATCTGAAATCTGAAATCAGCATTGTAATCGATTGCAATGGTTAGTAATCGATTAACCCAATACCAGAGAGTGGTTCAAAACTGATTTGGCTATCTGGTAATCGATTCCCACAATGTGTAATCAATTGCAATTCTCATAATAGGTTCTTAAGTAAGCAAATCATCTAATGATGCTAGAGATAATAGAAAACAGGGCAAATCAAGCATCAGGTAAGAACAATATGGCTTAGTCTATAACAAACAATACAATGCCATCATCCATACATGTTATGGCATAAAATAGAAAATACTAGACTAAGAGAATGGAGAAGACTTAAGGTATGAAGATACCAAAAATCTAAAAAGAAGACGCGTCAATCTTCAAGAGCTATTGTTGGAAGAGGAGCCAGTAACTGCAGCAACGCCAGCCACAAAGTTGGAGGTCCCTACTGTGGGGGACCAAGATATGTCGGACATAGTGGTGGAAGCCCTTAAAGAGGTGCTTCATGGAGAACCAAGTCAACTAGTTGAGACTTCTGAAGAAGAAAACCCCTAAAGATTGAAGACTTCATATAGATTTTTGGTTATTTTCATACCTCTTAGTCTTTTCCTCTTTTCTTAGATTAGTCTATTTTATTTTAAGCCAAGACATGAATGAATGTTGGCTTTGTATTGCTTGTTTTAGACTAAGTCTTATATGTTTAAATGTGCTTAATAGGATGCTTGCAAAACCTTTTACAAAACTTTTATCCAAGCATCTAAAGATGATTTGTATTTTTAAAATTACATTATGAGCTTTGAAATAGATTACAAAATCAAAGAATCGATTACTAGAGAGCTTATCAAAGTAAAATTAGCCTCTACCCTCGGAATAATCAATTACATGATCTGACAATCGATTACAATGAAACTTTTAATTTTGAGAATTGGCTCTGTTCCAAATGTAATCGATTATAATTGATGACAGCAAGCAAAAATCATCTTTGTCAAATCCTTTCCATATCTTTTGACCCAATTATATCTTTCAACCCCAAATCATATATTTGATTGATTGAGTTGCTCTCTTCAAATCTTATCTTATATTTTCAATCATATCTTTGATTGATTGATTTGTTCTCTTTTAATCTTATCTCATATCTCTCAACATATATTATCCAATCTTATATTCAATATAGAGATAAGATTTTTATCTTCCTAAACACTATAAAAAGAGAATTGTTTGTGATTGGTTTCAAAAACACTTTCTATTATCCTTCTACTATGTTCTTCTTCTTCTCATGAGCTTCATTGGTTAAATCCTTTATGAAGAAGAAATTTATTTACAGCTATATCCACACATTAAGATGTCTTGTGTTCAAAGCCTTTTCCTTCTACATTTGCACATCCAAGGTGCTAAGTGTTTAGGATAGGGTTTCCTAAACACTTGTTTTCTAGGATAGGGTTTCCTAAGTGCTGAGTGTTTTAGGATAGGATTTCCTAAATACTTGTTTTCTAGGATAGGGTTTCCTAAGTGCTGAGTGTTTTAGGATAGGATTTCCTAAATACTTGTTTTCTAGGATAGGGTTTCCTAGAGTAGGTGCTTGAGTGGTGATAGGGTTTCACATTCTTGCATAGTTTCTTGTTCGGGTTGTGAACAAGAATAGGTTGGTGTGATTTGTCTCTATGTGTATGGTGTTTGCAACTAATAATTTCATAGTGGAACTCCTTAGGGTGAGGGACTAGATGTAGACCGAGTTGTGGTCAAACTAGTATTACTGTCTTGTTCTTTATTATTGATTAATTTGTTCTAACAAGATGGTTTTCATTGAGTTTCTACTTTACTATTCTATCAACAACTTATTTGTTAAAACTCTTTGTGAAAAACTTCAAGAGAGTGGGTGAAATCTTTTTAATTTTGAAAAAGGAAACGAAAATCTTTAAATATCAATTCACCCCCCCCTTGATATATCTGATTGATTCTAACAACCCCGAGGAGGATGCTTCTTCTCAAGGGTCTGGTTGCTAGATCCTTGATCTGCTAACTCCTTTTTGCTTACCTTTTTGATGTGGTCCACATTGGGTTATAGAGGTGACTACTATGAATTTAGGTTTCATTTTTTGTACATGGGTGGGTAGGCCTAGATTCATAGATATTTTGTATGTATTCAGTCACTTTTTTCTTATCATATGTATTTCTTTTAGTTTGAGACTACTTAGGTTACTCTACTTTTGGGAACATCATGTTAATATTATTCATGTTAGTTAGTACTTTTAGAACTTTCTTTTGTATGTAAATAGCCATAGAGGCTTCTTCAAATATCTCTATTTTACTAAATCCTTGGAAGTGTATGCTTATTTATTACTTCGCGATTATAATTCATATTTTAAACTGCACACAACGTTTTTCGTTATATTTTATCCTTTCTCTTATATATAAAAGAAAGTGTTTTAAAGTTTTAAAATTTTCGCAAAATTCCTATCACTTTTATAAATATATTAAATTCTCACTAAGAGTTTTATACAAATAAATAAATTAACTCATCTCGTAAGTATAATTAACGGTTTATCAATTTAGAATTTAAGGCGTTACATCAACTATAAAAAAAATTATCTAACAAAAAAAAATATAATCAATTATACATAAAATATTCATAAATTGATCTAAAATGTTAATTACATTAATAATTTATCAAAATGCGGAACGTTTTTTTTTGCATGTCATGAAAATCTTCTATAATTGAATCTACACTAAATATTTCAGCATTTTTTTTCAATGTACACTAACAAACAATCAGACAAGAATTCTTCTTCCATCTTGTTGTGAAGTGCAATCTTAACTATATTCATCGCTGAGAAAGATTGTAGATGTGGACATAGGAAGTGTGAGAATTAGAGTTATCATCCTATACACAAGAGGAAAAATTGTGTTTATCTAGTATTAACCAACCAATGACATAAATCAGAAGTAGTTTCTAATGCTCCAAAATCATGTTTAGGTATTTCATGTTTAATAACTAGACAATTCAAAACCTACTATACAAAAAAAAAAAAAAATAGTCAATTATATTTATTATATAGTATATATAAATATAATATACTAATTATCAAATTTAAAATATAAAAAATTAGAAATACCTTTCTTTCATATGGTGATGTCTTTTAATATTTGTCTCTTGTCGACGATGTTAACTCGTGACTATGACGTCTTGTACTGATGTACAATTTGAGAAACAAAAACAATTCATTTTCCTACAAAACAAATAAAATTTGACAATTGTAGTTTTAGTTAAAGAAAAAGTTAATTATATATAATATCAAAATTAATCGAATATAATATTTTGATAAGATTTATTTATAAAATAAAATAAAATTACTATTGATTTTATAATTTAAAAAGTAAGTTAAAAACTGATTCTATAATAACTAAAATTTGATATTTTATAGAATTAAAAAAAAAAAGATAACATCGTGATTTTATAGTTTAGAAAAAAAATCAAAAGATAAAAACAATAATATAATAACTAAAGTTAATAAAATATAATCTTCATATAAGATTTCAAAAAAAAAAGATAAAATTACTATTAATTTTATCATTTAAAAAATTAAGGATAAAACTGATTGTATAATAATTAAAATTTAATATTTAAATAAGATTTTCTAAAAAAAAAATAAGATTGATATTGATTTGATAATTTATAGAAAAAATAATTAAGAAAAAAAATTATATAATATTAATAATAAATTTAGTCAAATATAATATTTATATAAGATTTTTTATAAAATTAAAAAGTAACAAAAAAAAAGTAACCAATATTAGAATTGTGCACCAGTGGAAAAAAGAAAAAATGCTAAATGTACTACAAAATTTCTAAACACACCCCTCCAAGTTACTAAATGCACCCCTATAAGTATATGGTAAAAAAAATTGAAAACATCAGGGGGTCATGGCCCCCCTAACAAGCAACGTTGGTCCACCTCTAATGATGTGGAATCTCCTTTAAGTTCATGCTGATCACATGGGTTGGAGTATCTTGCAAAGTTGGATAACCCTAACACATTGGTAGGGCTGTCCTCCCAGTGAGAGTGTTAGTGTCAAATGCCCATGATGAGGCTATTTATCAACTGTATGTACTCCTAGGCTAATTTCGTAAAAGAGTGTCACCCTAATGAGAGTGTTAATGTTGGATGTCCATTGTGTGACTATTCGTCGACTACATGTACTTCTAGGTTACTTTCATAAAATAGTGTCATCCTAATGAGAGTGTTAATGTCGGATGCCCATGGTGTGACTATTCATCTATTGCATGTACTTCTAGGTTACTTTCATAAAAGAGTATTATCTTGGAAAAGTGTTAGTGTTGAATGCCCATGGTATAACTATTCATCGACTGCATATACACCTAGACTATTTTCACCAATGTTTTTATGGGCACCACATGCATATGGGACATAAGTTAGTGAAGCATATATTGCATGTGTATCCATGTAATAATTCAGTATATTATTGTAATGTAAATAAAGTGTGAAGTTTTCTATGTTTGCCTTATAAATCTTTAATTACCTTTATGAGATATATCTCACTCCCATCTTTTGTGTATTGTTTGTGTTTGGGTTGAATGTCACCATTGCAACTAAGATATAATGAGATCTAAATGATGATGGTGGAGAGGAAGCTTAGACTTTATTTTATTCACTTTGATTGTTTATGGTTTTGTTTGTTGTTTCTATTAGTTTCTTTATATTTGATTAAATAGTTTTGTATGACATTTGTAGTGCTAAGAGATATTTGAACCCGTTTGTATTTCTTTTTATGAAAGACTTTGAGGTTTATGAAACATGATGGGATGCTCTTTGATCATGAGAAAGACTTTTGATAATTAAATGTTTTTGTTTATTAGAACTAAATATATTTTAAGTATATTATTAGTGTTTGTGTCTAGAAGGGTATTTCACCATGCACATGTCGATTCAAGCAACTGAAGACTCCATAACTCAATTATGGCACACTGCATGCAATATTCATAATTGTTAGATAATATTTGGTTTTATATTAGTTAGGGGTAGTTTGGTACTTTGCCTATATATATAAATAGGTCTCTCTCTTATTCTTGTACCAAGAAATATTCATTCTATTATATCAATGAAACCCTAGTCCCCTTTCTTCTTCTCTATTTTGGATGTCTTCTATATGTGTTAACATGGTATCAAGAGATAGATCGATTCAAGCCACAACTTCCGCAGCTCAGTCTTCATGAGACTAATTGCATTTGCTCTGTTTACATTTGTTCTTCGGGGCTTTTGCAACCTCAGCTCTCTTTGTGTTCATTCTTTGTTTTCGGGCTTTCACAATCGCAACTCTATTAGCATTCATTTTTTGTTTTGGGTTTTCGCAATCTCACCTCTGTATAATTTTAGTTTTGCTATTGCGAATTCATTAACCTTTGGATCAGGCTGATTTTTAGGACTGATTTTTAGGAGACACAGTTCGAAAGATATAGTTCTTCATTTTGTACGGTTGGATCATCCAGAAAAAGTATGTAGAGGGAGACGAAGTGTTCACATTATTGATAGTTACAGTTTTGTTTTGGGGTTTTCACAACCTCAACTCCGTCGTGCTCTTTTTGTTTATGCCTCCGCGTCTGTTTGGTAATTTGTTGAGTTCCATTGCATTTTGGTTGTGCTTCTGTTGTGCTCTGTTAATTTGGTTGTTCTCATTTGCTATTGTTGTCTTAAATATGTTTGCTTCAATTGATGATTATCTTGGCATGTCTATCTCTTCTTTAAAAGGTTTGTCTTCTTCCCCTGGCTTATCAGGTATGTCTTCTTCTATATGGATTCTTGATTCTAAAGCATCACATCATATGTCTTTTGATTGTCAATCTTTTGTGTCTTTAAATCCCGTTTCTTTTATATCTATTATGACTGCTAATGCACTCCAATGCCATTAGCAAGCACTGGATCTGTCTCCACCTTTACTTTGACTCTTTCAAATGTTTACTATATTCCAAATCTCACCTTGAATCTTGTATTTGTTAGCCAACTTTGTGATTTAGGTTATTCAATCATGTTCTCTTCTACTTATTGTTTTATACAAGATTCTCAATCTGGGAGGCTGATTGGGATAGGCTGTAAACAAGGGGGATTATACATGTTGGATGAGCTAAATGTTCCAAATGTCGCTGCTTCCACGATTGGTTTGTCATCTTTTCATTTAAATTTATCTTCTTATCCATTTTATTTGTGGCATTCTCTTCTTGGTCATGTTTCTACTTCTCAGTTAAAGTATTTGGCTTCTACAGGAGCATTAGGAAAGTTGTCAATTAATGATATTTCTGATTGCTGTGGTTGCAAAGTTGCAAATTTTTTTGCTTTACCTTTTTGTAAAAGTGTTTCGGCTTCGAATGCATCATTTGACTTGGTTCATTATGATGTATGGGGTCCATCACCAATTCTTACCAAAGGTGGATCTCGATATTATGTGTCGTTTATTGATGATCATACTCGTTTTTGTTGGGTGTATCTTATGAAACATCCTTCTGAATTCTTTGATATTTATTGTATATTTCGTGCTTTAGTTAAAACTCAACATAATTCTGTTATCAAGTGTTTTATATCTTATTTTGGTGGTGAGTACACTTCTAATAAATTTTTTGAATTACTTGCTTCTGATGGTACTCTTCATCAAACATCTTGTACTGATACTCCTCAACAAAATGGTGTTGTTGAAAGAAAACATCGTCATATTGTTGAAACTGCTTGTTCCCTTTTGTTGTCTTCCTCCGTTCCTAGTGAGTTTTGGGGTGAAGCTGTTCTTACTACTGTCCATGTTATTAACAGAATCCCATCTTCTGTTACCTCCGATTTGTCTCCCTTCCAAAAGTTGTTTGGCTGTGTTCTTGATTACTCTTCTTTGAAGGTTTTTGGCTCCACTTGTTTTGTTTTTCGTCCTCATGTAGAACGTAGTAAATTGTCTCCTCAGTCTTCAATGTGTTTTTCTTGGTTATGGGACTGGTTAGAAAGGTTATCGTTGTTATGATCCTACAATCGATAAACTCTATGTTTCCCATCATGTTGTGTTTCTTTAGCATATACCTTTTTATTCCCTTTCTTCTAAGTCTCACGATCCTACAAAGTATGATCTTCCTATCATTGATCCCTTTCTCATGGACAGGGGTGATTCCCATGACTCTAACATTGAAATTTGCAGCATTGATATTACTCCTTCTACAAGTCCACATGTCCCCACGACTTCCCAAGCACCCCCTGCGATTGTTGATCCTCCTTCTCCTAGTTATCCTACTCAAAACTGTAAGTCCACTCAACTACCTGACTTTGTTTATTCCTCATATTCTCCTGTGTTTTCTTCTTTCCTAACCTCCATTCATAGTTTGTTTGAGTCTTCATATAAAGAGGCTTTTCTTGATCCCCTTTGGCAACATGCTATGTTAGAGGAACTTTCTGTTAGAACCAAGACAATTGATGATGTCTAACCCCTAATACCTTGATAGGTTTTGATGATAACAAATGTGATAATATTTGATCAACTAATGATTTCAAATTAAGTGATTTCAAAAAATAAAGAACAAACAATGGTATAATCACTCTAACTCTTACTTTCGTCTTAACTGTCTGATAACTTATAATGGTTAAATCTAGCACTAGAATTGCTTAGTAAACAGACCAAAATAAGCTCTTAACGGATCATGCAAAGTCTCCAAGCCAGACGATGTCTGATGCAAGGCCAAACGATGTCTGATGCCAAGCCAGACGATGTCTGATGCAAAGCCAAACGATGTCTAAGGCTAGGCCAGACATTGTCTGAGGCTAAGCCAGACGATGTCTGATGCAAGGCTAGACGATGTCTGATGCTAAGCTAAACGATGTCTAAAGCTGAGCTAGATAATGTCTAAGGCTAGAACAGACCGTGTCTTTTAATTCAAAATGTGTTTGTTAAGCCAGACGTTGTTTGTGCACGAACATACCATACTTAATCAAGATCAGACTATGTCTATTAAGCCAAACTTTGTCTGTGCAGGAATAGAACATAATTTGTCATATGTGTTGAGGAATTGTGTTGTATAATTAATTCTTTACTCAAATAAAGGCACTACTGCAACAAAAAGAAAGGGAGACTCTCTTTAACGTTACTTTATTTGATTCCTCGTATTGCTTGTATGTCTCGTATTATGTGAAGTGTGTAGGTACAACCAAAAGAACCAATCAGCGTTGGGATGCACACTTTTAGCTAAAAGAAAACTGTAACAAAGACAGAAACCTACTCTTGTCACATCAAGCACAGCCAAAGCTACTTCAACACTTTACTGTGTGAGACAACGGAAACAAGTCTTCTCCAACGTTCAAATTCATGAAGCTCACTTTATAAGGATGCCTCCATGAAACGAGAAGAAGAATGAACGAGAACAGAATAAAAAAAAAATCAATCTAGATAGCAAGAGAAAGCACTCTGAGATAAGGTCTTGAGCACGAGTTGAGAGAAAAAGAATATCCATCCTCTACAAGCTCACGTAGATTCAACATTTGTTTATATCCTCTCTTTAAAAGTTATCTGAATCTTATACATATTTGTATAGAAAGCCAGGAGTGGCTTAGTGATAAAAGAATACTTGGGAAGTATAATCTCAAGGGGAGATTCATACTTGTAACCAGAAGTGGTTTAGAATACTTGTAGCCAGGAGTGGTGATAATCACTTTATATACGTAAATATTGCATCAGATTTTGTAGTGATTATCCAACTTTCTCAGGAATTTTAGCTTAG
Source organism: Amphicarpaea edgeworthii (assembly GCA_014843725.1). NCBI lineage: Eukaryota > Viridiplantae > Streptophyta > Magnoliopsida > Fabales > Fabaceae > Amphicarpaea > Amphicarpaea edgeworthii. The sequence continues at coordinate 15,736,794 of CM026325.1, read as the reverse complement.
TTTGAAATCATTTAATATAGATTTGTATAGTTTGATAATTCTAAACCTAGGAAGTTATTTTGTGAGAAATATACTCTAATTTATGTGTGCAGGCCTAGATTCAAAGTAAAGGGAGAATACAAGAAGAAGACATATCTCGTTAAGCGACACATCTCGCTCAGCGCTTCCCTCGCTCAGCGCAACATCAAGCTACGCGAGCTAGGCGGTCTATGACGCGCTGAGCGCCATATTGCGCTAAGTGACATTTTCATTCGAACTGAAGACTCGCTTAGCGAGACATCTCACTTAGCGGAAGTTTCTTGTGAACTAAATATGCGCTTAGCGGAACACCTGTTCTAAGATGCATTATGTAGTGTCCTGCACTTAGCAGAAGGTTGCGCTAAGCGAGACTTTGACTATATAAGCTGCACTTGAATAATTTTGAAGCATTCAGACTTTGGTGGATTTGGTTGAGCTGCTTCCTCTGTTTTCTCTGTTTTCCTCTATTCTCTTCATCCCATTTTGTAACATTTTCAAGGCTTCTCATGACAATGAGAGGCTAATCTATTAGTGTTGAGGACTTGGAACTAGGTGTTGATCATGTAAACGCTATTCTTCATATCTATTCATTGAAATATTCAGTTTAATGTTCATTTCTCTATCTTTATTCTTGTTATATGATTGGATCAGTTATATATGCATGTTTTAGAGTTTACCTGCCATTGACAGATGCTGTTGAACTTGGAACTGAGTTTGAACTCTAATGGAGTGTATTTCTAGACATATGATAGACTCCATTAGCTTCGCAAAGATCTCTAAGCTTCATCAAACCACTCAACTAAACTTACCGAGACATCAGAAGTGAGGTTGAGTAGTTTAGGCTTGATTTGATGAGAGATCACGTTTTGAGCACTTTTAGATCGAAGTTAATCTGAACTATTAATGTGAATGGAGAATATATCTTATATGTTTACATGGGAAGCAAACTGGTTGAACCAAATCCTCAACATATCCATTATTCTATTCTAAAACTCAAGCATGCCAACTGTTCGATCATAGTCCTGAATCAACATTGTCGTTTTTATTGTTTATAGTTAGTGTTAACTGTAGTGTTTAGTTAAATTTCTATTATTATTGATGTTTCAAGAACAACCAACTTTAAAAACCAAAATAATGTTTAGGAATTGATTACTTTACTGATAGTCAAATACGAACAATTCACTGTGGATTCGATACTCGGGATCTTCCCTTTTAAACTACTTGTGTGATATTTGGTACGCTTGCCAAAATCTATCCATCAAGTGGCATAGAGAATACTTGTAGCCAGAAGTGGCAGTGAAGAATACTTGTTTTGTAATCAGTTAATTATAGTGGAACCCTTTAACAATTGTTAAAGGAGAACTAGACGTAGCTCAAGTTGAGTGAACCAGTATAAAAACAAGCTCTTGTCTACTGTCTTGTGATTACATATATGTATTTTGCTCATTGTGCTCTTTTGGGAAGACTTTCTAAGCTTTGCCTTGCAAGGATATATTTGCAGGCAACTTGTGAACTAATAGTATTTACAAAAGAGTTTTAAACCCACTATTTAACCCCCCCCCCCCCCTTTCTAGTGTGTTCTTGTGTATTTTAGTGTGGTTGTTGATCCTCCTTCTCCTTGTTATCCTACTCAAAACCGTAAGTCCACTTAACTATCTGACTTTGTTTATTCCTCATATTCTCCTGCGTTTTCTTCTTTCCTAACCTCCATTCATAGTTTGTTTGAGCCTTCTTCGTATAAAGAGGCTATTCTTGATCCCCTTGGCAACATGCTATGTTAGAGGAACTTTCTGCTCTACACAAAATAGCTACTTGGGACTTAGTACCTCTTCCACCTGGGAAACATGTTATTGGGTCTAGGTGGGTTTACAAAATCAAAACAAAGTTTGATGGGTCAGTTGAGCGTTACAAAGCTCATTTGGTTGCTAAAGGCTTTTCCCAGAAATATGGTATGGATTATGAAGAAACTTTTGCTCTAGTTGCCAAGATGACTACCATTCACACCCTCATTGCAATGGCCTCTATTCGTCAATGGCATATTTTTTAGATGGATGTCAAAAATGCATTCTTAAATGGTGATCTTCTAGAGGAGGTCTACATGGTTCCTCCACCAGGAGTTTCTCATAATCAGGGGGAGGTGTGTAAGTTAAAGAAGACTCTCTATGGTCTCAAACAAGCTCCACGAGCTTGGTTTGAGAAGTTCTCAACTGTGATTGCTTCTCTTGGCTTTTACTCCAGTGATTATGATTCTGCATTGTTTGTGAAAACCTCCTCCCATGGTCATATTATACTTTCATTATATGTTGATGACATGATTATTACAGGGGATGATGTTGATGGGATTGCAAAGTTAAAATTGCAATTAACAAAACAGTTTGAGATGAAGGACTTAGGGTACCTTCATTATTTTCTAGGAATTGAAGTTGCCTACTCTCCTAGAGGTTATCTGCTATCTCAATCTAAGTATATTGCCAACATTCTTGAACAAGTTCATCTTACTGACACTCGAATGGCAGACACCACTCTTGAGCTTAATGCAAAATATGTTTCCTCTTATGGTGTTCCTTTACCTGATCCCACTCTATATCGTGCGTTGGTTGGAAACTTAGTATATCTCACTATCACTAGACTTGATATTGCTTATGTTGTGCATGTTGTTAGTCAATTTGTTATTTCTCCAACTATAGTACATTGGGGAGCTGCTCTTCGCATTCTCATATATCTTCGTGGCACTCAATTTCAGAGTCTTCTATTTCCTTCACCCTCTTCTTTGGAGTTGTGTGCTTACTATGATGCTGATTGGACTAGTGATCCTACTGATCGTAAGTCTACTACAGGTTTTTGCATCTTCCTAGGAGACTCTCTTATTTCTTGGAAGAGCAAGAAGCAAGACATTGTCTCCTGCTCTTCTATTAAAGTTGAGTATTATGTTATGGCTTCCACCACTGCAGAGATAGTTTGGTTACGCTGGCTATTTTCTAATATGGGTGTCTCTCTCTCTGGACCCACTCTTATGTTCTGCGACAACAAAAATATCATTCAAATCACACACAATTCGATCTTTCATGAGCACACAAAGCATATTGAGATTGATTATCATCTCACTCATCATTATCTCCTACATATATATATATATATAAATTAAGGGTAGTTTGGTACTTTGTATATATATATAAATAGGTCTCTTTCTTATTCTTGTACCAAGAAATATTCATTCTATTATATCAATGAAACCCTAGTCCCCTTTCTTCTTCTCTATTTTGGATGCCTTCTGTGTTAACAATAATGTCCATGAAGGAAATCGATACCTCCGCAGCGTCCACACACATTGAAGCAAACCAGCTGAAAATTCCTACAAGTGTAACGTAGACGCCTCGACCTTTGCTACCACTGAGAGTTTGGCACATGGGAGCGATAATCCGCAACTTGGAAGGACATTTTGTTGTAGCAAAGACCTTCTTCCAATCAGGAATCATCCATGTAGCTGAAGCGGAAGCATCAACACTTCATGATATTATTCTATGGTCTCAGCACTCTTGGCTTTAACAATGTAATTTTCGAGATTGATTGCAAACAACTGGTTGATCTAATTCATACGGAATCTGTTCTGCACACAGGCTAATCATGTTAATAACCGCTTGTAATAGTGTTATTAGTTTACTTAACAACTCGTATTCTAAGGTAAAACAATTGAACTATACTACAATCAACGAATTTAATAAAAATGGTTAGTTAAGTTATTTTATGTTCCCTTATATCCTTATTATATGGTCCACGTTAAAAGGGTAGCATGATCCTTTTTATAATGTTCAGTCTATAATTTTTCATGGATTATTTATTTTTCACAATAATATCTTTCATTAATATCAGTTCTAGAACAACGAGACAGTGGATAAATATAACTCATTAATGTTTGTTAGTTTTGTTTAAAGGGATATTGTTGGAAAAAAAATATAATTGAAGACAAATTTAATATTTTTAACTAAACTATCTAAATTTCTTAATATGTGTGAATTAATTAATTGGATATTATAATAAAGATAGGAAGGTGTAATTGTTTTAGTTGAAAAACATTAATTAATTAATTTTTTTTATCGCCAAAGTTTCTTATTTTTGTTATAAACAACTTTCTATGTTTCCTTAACCTTTATATATATATAATATCCGTAATGTACACTTTTATAAATAAAAAAAAATATTAATCACAATTAAAATATGTTTCTGATAAAATTATTATTTTTAATAAAATATTAAAATTAATAAATTTAAATAATACTAAATTAATTAATAAATTATTCATATAAAGTAATTAATATTATGAAAATGTCATAATATAAAAATATATTAGAAACAAAAATAATTCTATCAAATGTCCATCCCGTATACCAATAATAAGACTTTTTCATATTTTAAAAAAGATTTAATATTACTTTTAATTCATTAAGTTTCATATTTTATATATTTATTTTAAAAGTTTCATTTTGGTAATTTAAATTATATGTTAGTCATATTTTGATCCATAATATTTTAAAAAATTTATTTTTGTACTTCAAACTATATTTTAGTTATATGTTGGTACATAATGTTTTAGTTACAAACATAAACAAAAATAAACCAACAACTTTAAAATATATCAAAATATAATTAAAACATAGTTTAAAGTATTATAATGTGACCAAAACATAATTTAAAGTACTAAAATTGAAACTTTTAAAATATTATGTATCAAAAAATATAATTTTAAGTACTAAAATAAATTTTTTAAAATATTATGTATTAAGATAAAAAAAAATGTGAAATTTAATGAATTAAAGGTGAATGAAACTTTTAAAAAGTAATAGTTTTTATCGCATTGTGTCTCTAGATAGTAAGTTGGGTTGGGTGCAATTTTTTTTCTCACACAATGAAACTCGTCTTTTGAAAAAGTTGGAGACTTAAGAGCTTGACAATTATTATTCAAAAAAATTCTTAAATTTATTTATTTATATACATATGATATCTTCTTATCAATATATAGGTTAAAAATATGTTTTTAATTCTCTATAACGAAAATAAAAACATTTAGTTATCTTATTTCACAAAATTAAGGATTCGGGTCCTCAACCGTTAAGACATTGATTATTAATTCAAAAATGCTTATTAGTTTATTAATTAATAATTTTTACAGTCGATTAATCACAATCAATTATAAATGAAAGGTTATAATTGATTGATACTAATTATTTTACATAGTCAATAATGCATCACCTTTTTTCTCATAATTTTATTAGTATAACATTTAATTTAATAAGTCTTTAATTAAATTAAATAATTTAAATATTTTTTATTTGTTTATCTTTCTTATTATGTTAATTAATTAACAAAAAAATTATGCACCTTTAAATAAACAACTGAATAATAGACACCACCAATCTAGCATAGTAAAAATTAGACACAAATTAAATATATTTTTAGTATTTCAAATTAAATATATTTTTAGTATTTCAAATTAAATATATTTTTAGTATTTCAAATTTATAATTTTTTGTTTTAGTCCCTTAAATTAAAAATTATTTTTTTAGTCTTTCAAAACTCAAATAATTATTTTTCACATATGTTATTAGTTTTACCAAATAATGAATATTGATTCTGTAACAAGGAGTAAATCAAAATTATATTATAACGGTTAAAAATTGATATAAATTATAAAATTCAAAAGACTTATTTCTTTTTTCTTCTCCTTTTAATCATGCATGTTTGGGTAAACTTATTTAGATGAATTTTTTAAAAGAAAAAATATGATAAAAAAATGAAATGAGTTTTTTGATAAATTAAAATTAATTTTTCGTTTAAAATTAATTTTTTTTAAAATAAATAATTTGTAAAAATTTCACATATTTCAAAAAAGATATACAAGACAACTTATATGTATTAGTTATTGGAGAAATTAATTCTAATTTATGGAGAAACTTATTTGATTTTTTATTTATATTATTTTACTAAAAGTTTTTTTTTTTTTAACAAAAGAATTGATCGAATCAGAATTTCAAATTAGTCCCTGACTCATTTGGATATGAAGTCTAACAATGTTGAAAAGAGAATATTTATCTTTTGTGCATTCAAAATCTCTAACGAAGATCAAGGGGGTCTAGCATAGGTGATCAAGGGGGTCTATCATAGGTGGTTGTGTAAATCCCTTGTGATATCATGTTTAATTCCTTTGGATAAAAAAAAAATTCTAACAAAGATTAATCTCAACATCACACGAAACTACTTTGTACCAATACCTTCTTCATCCAAAAATATGCTCAACTTATGTAGTCAACTTATAGTTCGATGAACCTCTGTTTAATGTCTGTGTTCATCATCCGGTCTGCCAATCGATCTATTTTCTTCGGTGAAAGTGTAAAACCATTAAAACGATGCATTGATGATATATGACAAACTGTTACATTATATAAGAAAAAATTAAATACAAATCCTAATAGTTGAATACATTTAATTTCATTTATATATATTTATTTTAAAGAAATTTATAAAACAGTTTCTAATGGATTTTTGTTCGGTAGGTTAGCTTTTTGTAGGGGTGTTCATGAATACGGATAACCTACAGACCCAAATCAACCTAATCTGGTTTGATCGGGTTGATAGAGTGTTTGAATCATACTCAAATCAACTCAATCTTAATTAGGTATGGCAATGGGGCGGGGTGAGGGTGAGATTAGCCTCCCCAACCCCCGTCTCACACATTCCAAATCATCCCCGCCCCCACCCTCATTTCCCGTCGAGGCTTAAAAATTTGACTCATCCCCGTTCCCGTTAGGGATCGGGTTTCCCAATCCCACCCCATTCCCCATACACATGACAGTTTTAAATCATAAAATAATTTACATGATCGTCTCAAATGTTACACATGACACCCTCGTATAACATACTTTTATTTCTCATAATAAACCAAATTGTTTCATTTATTTTATCAATAGAAATTTATTTCATAATAAACAATAAATATTGTGTAAATCAAACAAAACACAAAAAAACATTTTGAGTACTAAATACCAAAATATAATAAAAACTAAACAAGTTCTAATTTCCAAATTCCAATCTAGCAAAATACATCACAACTTTTATTGATCATTAATCATCCTCCAAAGAAGTAATGCCACTCTCCATCAATTCACTTGAACTTGAAGAAAATTTAAATATAAATATTAAAATGTAAACTAGAAATTTCATATTTAGTAAACTAGCAAATTCAAATTAATTTTAGATTAGTAAACAAGCAAATTCATATTAAGAAAAATATACCTACATCATCTGAACCAATTTCATCCAGTAAAGTAGAAATTTCAGATTCAGCTTTAAAATCCACACAACCTATAAATATCAAATGGAACATAGGAAAAACATAGTTGTTAAAAAAAATAGTTATTAAATAAGATATAAATGAAGCATTTAAAATATTACCATGTTTTTCAACACTCCATAACCAACTTCTAGTACACATCAAAGCCTCTAAAGTAGTCCAATGGAGTCGGCTACGGTGTGGGCTTAATATATGGCCATTAGTGCTGAAAGCAGATTTAGAAGGTATGCTAGTAATAGGAATAGCCATTATATCCTTTACAATTGCTTGAAGTGTTGGGTACTTGATACCATTCAACTTCCACCACAACAAAATATCAAAATCAGTTGTTCTTAGTAAAACCTCCTCATCTAAATAATGATCCAACTCTGTTTTGACATAAGAACTTCTTGCCTTTTTTTTTCCTTAAAATATACATATCATATTCAGATAATGAATCACCAGCAACTTGATTACCATCCACTGTTGGAGAGGAATGAGCAGAATGGTTATGCATATTCATTTGATAATCAGAAACCAGATCATAACATAACTGACGAATTGTCTTAACTTAAGCAAAAGCTTCTTCTTTATACAACTTTTCATAATAGTATTTCAACAACTCCATTTTGTATCTGGGATCCAAAACATTAGCAACACCCATAATTTCATGAATCACACCCCAATATTTATCAAATTTGCTCAACATCTTTTCAGCCATTCTTTTAATCAATTCATTAGAACTTGTAATCCAATCTTGTAGTGCCATCTTTATCTCACAAATATTAGGAAAATACACATTAGCAGTTGGATGTTTATTAGCAGAAAACAATTCAGTCACAACATTGAATATTTTCAATCTCCCACACACATCATTTGCAAATTGCCATTGTAAACTAGTTGGCAAACAAGTATATTGAGATTCTCTTTGCTTTAATCGACTAAACACATCCTCATATTTAATGACAATTTCCAACATTTTGTAAGTTGAGTTCCACCTAGTTGGGCAATCTAGAACCAAATTTCTAGTGCAAGGGATCCTTAACTGTTTAGCAGTTTCTTCAAATTTTTCCTTTCTTTTTGGTGTTGCAGTCCAATATGCTACACTATCACAAATCTTTTCTACCCCTTCTTTGACCACTTCTAACCCATCTTTCACTATCAAGTTTAAGATGTGAGCACAACAACACATATGCAATAAGGATCCATCTCTCAATAAAGTGTTTAATTGCAATTTATCCTTAATTTTTTCAATCATAGCATCATTTGTGCTACAATTATCTAGGGTGATAATGGACAACTTTGTGTCAATGTTCCAATCCATCAAACAATCAACTAATGCATTACAAAGTCTATCACTTGTGTGAGGTGCAGAAACATAAATGAACCTAACATAACAAGATACATATATCATATTTAGTCATTTTATCATACAATTAAAGGCTAAATAATATATAATATAAAATCAATAGGAAAGTTATATTACCTCAAAATGTGATTTTGTAAGTTCCAAGAGCCATCAATATAATGTGCAGTAACAATCATATACCCCCTCTTTTGATTGTTGGCAATCCACATGTCTGAAGTAATGGCCACTCTCCCATCAAGACTGTCCAATAGCTTCAAAGCTACTACTTTCTCTTCATTATAGATTCCAAAAATATCTTTTTTAATTGTGTTTCTAGAAGGGACTTGAAATGCTGGTTGAAGAGCAGTTACAAATCTCTTAAAACCAAGATTATCCACAATTAACAATGGATACTCATGCATAATAATTGCAATGACAAGTAGTTTCTTTGCATTTTCTGGATTATAAACTCCAATGTTCAGCTCTTCTTTGCCTTGATTGAAAGAAAGGTCTATCCTTTCCCTTTCAACCAAAGCTTGTAATGCATACAAGTTGCGTTATGTTGCCACAAGTGTTTCGTTCCATTTTTGGATTTTCCATCCAAAAGTTTCTTACAATGTTTGCATTGGGCCTTATCTTCTTTGTTGACTTTAAGTTTATCAAAATGTTTCTAGATCTTACTTTTCAGCCTACTTCCTCCTGCTTTTGTTGTTTTCTCCATGTCATCAAGAATTTCATTTTGTGGTGTTTGTGGTTGATCAAATGGTGTAGGAGGATCATTAGTTGGAAAGTCATGACTTCTTTATAGAATCGTTTTTTGTGTACTTTTGTGTGAAATGCCCAAATTTGTCATTGTCATTTAACTAGTAAAAGAAAAAAAAAATGTCACCTAAAGATTCTTCAACAAAAAGACGTAATTTAGTATCTTTCACATAATCTTCTACCAACACAATTATAATATGAAAAAAAAATGAACAGTTAAAGGTTTAAAGCTTTGAAGAAACAAATATAAGTAAATAAAATTATAAAATAAAAATAACAAACTTGGCTATGAAAAAAAGGAGTACGGTGAAGGAATGAGAGAATGAGTAGAGAGGGACACATACCCAATGCTATGCACTGCACAGAGGCCAAAGATAATAGGGTTTTACACTGTTAACTGTTTCACCCTAAGACTATTTATATAACTAGTGTAAGAACCTTGAGCCCATGTAATGCACAGGCTTGCACGCTTACATGGCTGACAGCTCTTTAATTAAAGTTTTATACTTTTTTTATAAATATTATATTTTTATAATAACATACATTATATTTTAAATATTTATAATAAAATAATCTTATTTAAAGATTATTAATTTTATATAGGTTCTTAAAGGGTGTATTATATATTAAATTTTTATTTTAATTATATTTTAATCCATTTAATTTGAAATATGCTTGGTTTATTATTTTTTACTTGTTTTAAGAAATTGTTTTTTTAAACCAAGAAATTTAGACTTATTCAATTATTATTATTATTTATACTTAAAACTCCTAAATTTACATATATTAATATATTATTTGATTAATTGATTAGGTTGAAATGTTTTATTTTTTTTATTTAAATCTAATTAACTCAAATATTAAATTTAATTCAAATTAAAAAAAAAGTCTTTTTTTACTTAATCTAGATGAACAAAATCAAACTAAAGAAAAATAACATGATGAAATCATTGATATCATTTGATACTTAGATATTTGCATAGAAATTTTTAAATCCTTAAAAGCTTTGTTATTTTTTAAAACATATACACTTCAAATAACACAATATATAATAAACGAGAATAAAAAGTAGAATAATTGGCTAATATTAGAAAATACTACATGATTACCAATTGTATATAATAAAATAATAATTTCTACAAACATAAAATAAAATAAAAATGATCAAAAATAAGTCTTGGATAATATTTTTTGATTGTAAATGCATCGATAGATATTTCTTCATAATATAAAAAAATAGATAAAACATCTAGACCATAAAAGAATTTTTTTTATATATAAAGTTATAATACAATGAGTTAAAAATATTATTTTATAATAAATATAATTAAATTAATGCTTAATATAAATTTTTAAACTTATGATTTATGTCATAAATTACTCTAAGATATTTATATAATTTGTTATATTAACAGCGGGCGGGGACGGGTGTGGGTGCGGGTGCGAGGCGGGGATCACAATTCCCAATCCCAACCTCGTCCTCGACGTTCTTAAGCGGGGAAAATCCAAACCCACACCCGTACCCAATCAACTCAGGTTTTCCCCGTCAAAATCGGGGTGGGGATGGGGGTATCCCCACGAGTACGGGTTCAATTGCCATGCCTAATCTTAATCCAATGACCTATGGATTGAATAATGAGCTATGTGATAGAAACCCGTAACTCAACCCAAACTATATATACTAATAAATAATAAAAACAATACCAATATTAATAAATTAATAATAACAAAAAATCAAAAATAGAAAAACCATACTCTCACTCTGTCACTCACTCAAACACTCTCATTCACAACAATTTCACTTTCACACTCACTATGTTATTAATTTCATTCCAATTTAATGAAAACTCCTCTAAAATAGAAAGTAAAAATACTGAAACCCTACTTGATAGTCTCAATTATTCTCACCTATTCAATCGTTGCTGCATTTGCTACTACTCTACTGTCCTTTGTTCAGTTTGTTGCCCTATGTTATACCTCAACTACACTGTTGCACATTCGCTACGTCATTTGCACCTCATCTCTTGGTTCATTTTCTAACATTTGAAGTTAACTTGCTTATTTTGTAAATTAATATATGATTATGTGTATTTGTGATTGAAAATGATTTTTGTTTTAAAAAAATAAACAAAATCTGAAAATCTATAATATTTTTTTAAAAAATTTTAATTTTTTTTAATAAAAATGCATCATTGACCCAATCACCCAATCCAACCCAACTTGTTCATGATTGGGTTGGGTTGGTTTGGGTTAGGTTTGAAAATAAAATGCTAATGATATATTTACCTCCCTTAATTAAGTATTATACCTCCCTTTCTATTTTTAATTTTTTTATTACCAAAATATCCTTTATAGAAAATCATTGTTTTTTTAGTGCTCATGGAGGAATAGAGATAGCAGAGGAAGAGGAGGTTAGGTTGTGACAGATAATGGATAAAACTATGATAATCAGATTGCTCGAAGGAAGAAGGGGTAAATAAAAAAAGAAATCAAAAAATATTTTTAAAAAACATATTAATAAGGACATTTAAGGAAATTCATTAGAAAAAAAATGAAAAATGAGATATATTTTATTAAGTGACAGAGGTATGTATATCAAAAACCAAATAAAATCATACAAATTCAACCTAACCCACTTAAAATTGATCAGATTGGGTCAAGAATTTAGACAAATCTAACTCAACCCAACCTATCAAAATCAAAATGAATGATTTATTTACCTTGTGCTATTTCCAATAATGATTTTTTCATTCTTTTAAATTATCACATAATCCTTATTAATCTTGACTTCTTCCACTGTATTGCTGTATTTCAATGTTATTACAAAAACGGTTACTTTCCACTACAAAATTAATTATTTCTTAATTTTGTTTTTAATTGACTTAATTATTATTTAATTTTCGTATTAAATACAACTTCTCTTACCCACCTCATGAGCTTTTAAATAGAGCTCTTTCATTCTTGTTTCATATACTGAGAAGAACAACTTCTCTACTTTATGTTTTCTCTCTTCCTAGATTTGTGTTGCTAGTTTGATTGTCTCAAAACATTGAGAAATCCATGTTGCATCACAAATAAGTTCCTCAGTATTGTAAAAGAAAATAATTCTAATGAGTGGTGTGCTACACCTAAGGAAGTTTAATGTTTTTAGCTTAAAGTACAACACACATGTATATTCACCGTGTAATAAATTTTGAAAATGTTAGGCCATCACAATCCTTAATAAATTTTGTTAATGTAAAATTTTGTTATTATCCGTGCAGTAACGTTATTCTCATATGTAAATTATGTGGTGCATTTCCAGAACTGGACCCAGAGCATGTTGTTTGCCACCTTACTCTAAATTAATTGCAGGCATCATTCGAAATTTGACAGCCACTTCTAGTAAATAATAATTAGCTGGGTACCAGGAATTTAATATGATAATTTGCATTCATAAGAAACGTAGGACTACACACAAAAAAAAGTGACTGGTTATAGCTACAGCTATATATTGCCACTAACAATTGCTTGGTATATTTAAGGAAATAGAGGGGCACAGATGATGACATTGCTTATCCAAGTTGCTAATTTGACAATCGACAACGTACAAGTCAATTATAGCAGTGGTTAGTTTACCATTTTCTCTATCCAATGTTGCATTTTGAGTGGACTAATAATATTTATAAAGGATAACACAGTTTGAGATAGTGTTTCAAACTGTTTGAAGTATCCGAATCACGAATCAGCCAAGGAAAAAATCGTCGGTCTAACAGATAAACGCAGCCGCAATGCCCTTATATATAACATTTTTGCCCCTAAGTTATAAATGGCTATAGTTTGAACATTAAGTGCAATTACGAAGACAAACATGTCACGCATATACATACTTGACTCTTTCAAGTTTCAATGCCATATATGCTATACAAGATTTTGCTTCACCTCCAACTTTACCTTAATACAAATTTTAATGAAACTAAAAATATCATATGTTTTTTCTTAGTATTTTTCTAATAAAAGTTGGAACTAGAATATTAGAAGGGGTCTTAATATCGTGGCCAGAAAGAATATATATCTTGCACAATAGACGTGGAAGCTTTCGTCTGTTCCAGAAATAAAAGATGGGATGAATATGAAAGTTGATATGACAAAATAGATTCAAATGATAAATTTATTCTAAATATAATCTAAATATAATAATATATTTAAATTAAGGTAACAATGGAAGTTAATAAATAGATTGAACCACTAACTTTCCATCATTTTAGTTAGATAAAGATTTTGTGTTACCAATTACATTACTTTTTTATAGTTACCAATCACTTACATATGTAACTTTCTCATGGCCATTACCAATTAGTTAAATAAAATATAAATTTGTTACTAACAACTAACATGGAATTCATTTAAATTTATTTAGAATCTACATTTTTTTTTATATTTTTTTTAAAATTTATATAAATATAAATAAAAAATGGTTAATATGGCCCGACCTACATACCATCGATTCTAATTGAAAATAATAAAAATAAAGTTAACATGGATCAACTGGATCTAATCCATTTTTATCTTTGATCCCATGGAGAGCATGGACCAAATTGTCCATTTTACCGATTAGAGAATCCCATATTCACCTCATTAATTAATTAATGGCATGAGGTCACAGCCACAATTATCCTAACCTAACGTAACGTAAGAGAAGAAGAAAAGCATGGGTTATGTCTATTGTCAAATGTCTACTAGTCAACTCTCTGGATGGATGATTTATTTTTGTTGCTTTGTTTAGATACTTGTCAAGTTCCCACGGGTCACGGCACTTAGATTCCAATCATGATATATATATATGTTATGTGTTATATGTTAACTGCACCTAATTGGGTGAATGTTAACCAATATTAAAATATTTAGGTTAAAATATTTTTAATTTTTGTATATTAAATAATGATAGTTTAATAGTTTAATATTTAATTAATTTTATTATAAATGAAGAGTGAAAAAATATATATATATTTTTTTATTTTAATTAATTATTTTTTTTCGAAATAAATTTTGTTATAAAAGATGAGATGAGAAAATATATTTTTTTAATTACTTAAAAAATTATTTTAAATAAAAAATAAAAAATATTTTAATTCAAATTTTACGGTATTGATGACTAACTGCATTCTATCTCTCTCTCTCTCTATATATATAAAAGGGATGTCACCCCACCACACAATGTGGACCCAACATTTTTTGTTTTGTTTTGTTTCAGTGTGTTAAAGTTTAATGCCCCACATTAATTCATTTCGCACTATATAACTGCTTGTGAACTGTCACTGTATCATGCGAAACTTCATACTCTATTATATAATATATTTTTAGTACTTCGAATAAGGAGTGTTTATTTTTTTTTCCCAAAAATAAAGTTTATTTTTTTAATTATTTAAATATGATAAATATATTTTTTAGTTATTTTATTTAAAATTTTAAAATAATATATATAAATTTTATAATTTTGTGACTGTCTTTTATTATCATAATTTAATTTTGATGGTAAAAAAATTATTATAAATTACAAATTTATATATTTTGTTTGATAATTTTTAAATAGAAGAATTAAAAACACATTTAATATATTTGAAGAATTAAAAAAATTAATTTTTAATTTGAAGGAATAAAAAAAAATCTTATGTTTAAAAGATTAATAACATATAAAAAAAAAATTCATTCTGCAATCTTCAAATGGCTATTAATTATTCAATGACTATAGGAGTGGTAGCAATCCTAATTCCCATTGCGGCGGGAGAACCAAAACTTTGCAGAGCCACGACAACCTTACGCATTTACACGTGAAATAAAAAGGGCTTCCAATAGATTGCATTTTTGGGTATCACCACTTACAATTATTACTTCGCCCTCCTTTGAACGATGTCTCATAGTAAGTTTTGTTCTTGCCCGATAAAATGACTTGGTATGGACCTTCTCTTGAGAGGTTAATCCGTCTGGTGGAGATATCTACAAAAACACTCCGACGTTCAAATCAGCGACATATCAGTGTAAATGCAGATTATGTATTGAAATTAGGTTAGAGAATACCCATGATTACCTCCCTTTTATAGTTGTGGTTTGGATCTTCCTCGTGTGCTTTGTTTTCGGGGATCAAATCATATATATTTGATTTGTTTCTCCTTTTTAGATTGTATTGTCATAAATGCGAGGATTGTATTCCTTTTTACCAAGATATGTTTCTTGAGTAAACGTACTCGGATAGTAAGTCGGGTAAGAGACTTGGAACATTCTGCCAAACTCCTTGTGTGGATCTGGATGGGTGTTTATTCGATATTCGCTATTCGCTATTCGGATTTATTTGAGCGAGATGACTCGATTGTTTGACCTTGGTCCATGCTGGGTTTGAGCCCCTTACTCGGCTTGGGTGGTACACATGCCCCCCAAGCTCTGAGGCATAGCCATGGGAGGTTTGTTAGTTGGTCTCATCTGGGGATATGAGGAGTCATTTGACCAAAGGCGAAAAATGGTTTACTGACGACATTGGTTAGGTTGCCACGTCACGCTGTCTTTTCAAATTTTTGTAACTGCCTCGGTTTTTGTAATCTCCATGAGTTGAATGTAGGGAGCAATTTCATTTTGCTACTCATTTACGATGGGGTGTTCTTCTTTGAGCTTTTGTTTTGTTCACTGTGTCCGCGGTTCCTTCGACCTCCATTTCCTCTCCCTGCACCTTGCATCTTTCTGTCCACTTTCTTAAGGTATCTTCCTCCTCCCAAGTAATCCTTACATAGCCATGTCTTCTATTAGTAGTTCTGGTGAATCGGATGCTCGCGTGGAGCACTCCCAGGAGATTCATCTCATAGGGGATGATATTGACAGCGGAGGGTCACCGCCATGCGAACCCTCCGTTGCCGTAAGTGACAGCGGCTCAGTGTTTGCAGGTTCGGGGAATGCTGCGGTTGGTGATCTGATGGTGATTTTTGGCAAGCGTACCAAATATTGCACAAGTAGTTTAAAAGGGAAGATCTCAGTATCGAATCCACAGGGAATTGTTCGTATTTGACTATTAACAAAGTAATCAATTCCTAAACACTAGTTTGGTTTTTTAAAGTTGGTTGTTCTTGAAACATAAGTAATAACAGAAATTAAACTAAACACTATAGTTAACACTAATGATAAACAATAAAAACGACAATGTTGATTCAGGACTATGATCGAACAGTTGGCGTGCTTGAGTTTTAGAATGGAATAATGGATATGTTGAGGATTTGGTTCAACCGATTTGCTTCCCATGTAAACATATAAGATATATTCTCCATTCACATTAATAGTTCAGATTAACTTCAATCTAAAAATGCTCAAAACGTGATCTCTCATCAAATCAAGCCTAAACTGCTCAACCTCACTTTCGATGTCTCGGTAAGTTCAGTTGAGTGGTTTGATGAAGCTTAGAGATCTTTGCGAAGCTAATGGAGTCTATCCTATGTCTAGAAATACACTCCATTAGAGTTCAAACTCGGTTCCAAGTTCAACAAAGATCATCAATGGCGGGTAAACTTTAAAACATGCATATATAACTGATCCAATCATATAACAAGAATAAAGATAGAGAAATGAACATTAAACTAAATATTTCAATGAATAGATATGAAGAAAAGCGTTTACATGGTCAACACCTAGTTCCAAGTCCTCAACACTAATAGATTAGCCTCTCATTGTCATGAGAAGCTTTGAAAAGATTACAAAATGGAAGAAAGAGAATAGAGGAAAACAAAGGAAGCAGCTCAACAAAATCCACCAAAGTCTGAATGCTTCAA
Organism: Amphicarpaea edgeworthii; assembly: GCA_014843725.1. Classification (NCBI taxonomy): domain Eukaryota; kingdom Viridiplantae; phylum Streptophyta; class Magnoliopsida; order Fabales; family Fabaceae; genus Amphicarpaea; species Amphicarpaea edgeworthii. The sequence goes on along the minus strand of CM026325.1, from coordinate 15,719,555 downwards.
AATTATTACAAGTGCAGCTTATATAGTCGAATTCTCGCTTAGCGCAACCTTCCGCTAAGCGCAGGACACTGCATAATGCATCTCAGAACAGGTGTTCCGCTAAGCGCAATCTTCCACTAAGCGCATATTTAGTTCGAAAGCAAAGGTCGCTAAGCGCGATGTCTCGCTAAGCGATTCTTCAGTTCGAATGAAAATGTCGCTTAGCGCAATATGGCACTCAACGCGTCATAGACTGCCTAGCTTGCATAGCTTGATGTTGCGCTTAGCGAGTGAAGCGCTGAGCGAGATGGGTCACTTAGCGAGATCTGCCTTCTTCTTGTATTCTCCCTTTACTGTTGAATCTAGGCCTGCACACATAAATTAGAGTATATTTCTCACAAAATAACTTCCTAGGGTTAGAATTATCAAACTATACAAATCTATATTAAATTATTTCAAACTAAGCTAAAAATCCTGAGAACATTGGATAATCACTACAAAATATGATGCAATATTTACGTATATAAAGCAATTATCAAACTCCCCCAAATTAAAGCTTTGCTTGTCCTCAAGCAAAAGAATATCTATATAACAAAAAAGTGGATGCAAAGGAACAATTGGCAGGATCAGAATCAAGTTTAAGACCAATGACACTTGCAAAAGGTGTTCTCAATTGAGATTAAACGCATTAAGGTCACAAAGAGAGTTTTCAACATGCATACAAATTCAGCAAACCAACAAAGGAGCATTCAACAATTTGAAGTTCAAGTGAACACTATGACCCTCACAAGGCCAGTGTTTCACTCAGCACTTAATGTATAAAGTATAAGATGGTTAAATCATTTCAATTGAAATTGTGCACTTAACTTTTGAATTTCTTCTCAATTTATTGCAGATGTACAAACAATGTGGATCATTAAGGTCTTAGTCAGGGTTGAATCACGGCTGGGCTATAAAGAACATTGGTTTTTTCTTGAATTACAATTCCTAAGGATTGAAGAAAACATATCTTTATCTCCCTTATTGATTATCAATTTCCTCTATATGCCTCAATACTTTCCACAGTTGGACAACAACTACTTCCTGCTTGAATCACAATTGATTGAATTTTCAATTATTCAATTTTTTTTTTTTAGAGGCTTTGCCTCTTATGATTCATATTGCAGCAATTGTGTTGCTATCATTTCTTCTTTTTAATGTGGATATTCACTTGACTCCCCAAAATTTGGAACAATTTTGTCTCAAACCATAAAAGATATGCTTTCCTATTCCCTAAGGCAAGGTAGGCAATTCTTGTTTAGGTTCTAGGTTCACAAGACAAAATAGTTATCTATTAGGCTCAATGGTTTAGCAGAGGATTCTCAACCTTACTGGATTGACTTTTTGGCTTTGGGAATCGCTCTAAGCAAACAAGGCCTTAATCATTTCCACATTAATTATGCACACAGCAATTCAGAGAATCATTCAAAAATTAGTGGAACAACTCAATTGTTCTCTCACAGTATAATTCTCACACTTATTGGTTAATTTTCACAATGTTCACAAGTCCTTCAAAAGTCAAATGCTCATAGTTATTAATTCCCCAAACTCACATGCATGCATCGTCCTCAAAACTAAGCAACCTAACAACATGCTCTCACCCAGTTCGAAAACAATTGTGCCATAGGTTCAAAACAAACAATAATTCAAACATAGACTGAACCAAATGTTCACAAGACATCCAACGTTGCACAAAAAAATTAATTACCACAGAAATGCTAAACTATATAAAACTGTTAAATATATAAAGTAAAAATAAACAGAAACAGTAAAATTGTTCAGATGAGAAAACATTTAAAACACTTGGCCTCTTGTAGACGGCCATGATTCACATCTGTGCTAATCCTCCTCCAGGTCGGCCTCCATGTTGTCATCTCCTGTGGCCTCTATGTTGTCATCTCTTGTGGCCTCTATGTTGTCCCCTCCTTCAGCCTTTTCTTCATTATCCTCCTGGTTCCCTTCTTCCTCAGCTACTTCGTCACCACCACCATCACCCCCTTACGAAAAGGAAGGTTTGTCCGCAGGCCATTGCATATGGGCCTGGAAGGCCTCTAAAGACATGACTGGTTGTTGAAGGGAGAGGTGGTGTAGATTGTCAATGATTGTACATTGACCCCAGTATAGTGCATTGGTTCATTCTTCTATCTGCTGACTAAGTGACAGTTGCAAACCATTGAGAGCGGTCTGTAGCATGTCTTCAGTGACAGTTGTAGTGGTAGATGAAGAACTCCCAGAAACTGTCTTCGTGCGAGGTCGCTTCCTAGTGTTGGGAGGGAGCTCAGGTCTGTTAGGATCAGCCTCATTGTAGCAGAAAGTACAGATGTACTTGAAAGTGATTGGAGGGCTCAACTTAAGCAAGACTGGAGTGCTGGAGCTAGCCCCTTTTGCGTTGCACAATGCTGAAATGAGAGCCGTAAAACCCAATCGGCCGACGTTGGAGTGAGCCATGATAGAAATCTGATTGGATATGAAACTACCCACATTCATATCCATCTTCATAATAAGGGCATATATCCATTCGACCCTCTCCACTGTAACGTCAGAGGTGTGCGAGGTGGGCGCCAATGTGTAGTAAGAGAAAGCAGACCATGCTTGAGTCAGGGTGGTCATATCTGGCCGCATAATCTTTGTAATGGCTCCCTCTTTGTTCTTGACATATCCCTTGCTTGGTATGCACAACAGCACTGTGATAACCTTGGGGTCTTTGTATTGGCTAAGGAAAATGTCAAATTGAGTTTTCCTAGTGTCGTCTACGAGGATCGGAGGGGTTTGCAGAAGGCGGTTGATAGCTACACCATCCCAGTGAACGGTCTTCCCCCGAACCTTGCATTGTCGGTTGGCCACCTTGTATTCTCCCTCCGGTTCATAAATGTTGGCGTAGAATTCCTTGACCAGAGGCTCATCAATGGACTTATCTGGCAGGGAACATAGCTTTTTCAGCCAGCCACGACAATGCAGCTTATTGCGGAAGACATCATAGTCACCGAGAGCAATTTTTACAGGCCGCTCTGCCAGGAGTCCCCGACCCATGAGTTCGTTCTCAAATCTCTCTTGGGCTTCAAAGGAAGAGAAACGGTCAGCGTCATAGGGATAGATAACCCTTTCGCGCGTTGCAGCAGGTGCAGGAGATGTAGGTGGTACAGGTGGTGTAGGTGGTGTTCTAGAAGAAGAAGTGCTGTGATTGTTGCAAAATTTAGGAGCCATTTGTACTAAAAATGAAAATTAAAACAACAAAGCAAATCAATTAGAAGCAAAGGTGTTTGCTAAGCGTTGTGTCGCACTCAGTGAACACCCGTCACTACAAGGAAATTGAACACAAAAAGGGAATGATACATAATAACACGGCAGAGCAGAGGTGAAAAGGAAAATAGAGTAAAAACAGAGCAAAAATTGAAAGGAAACAGAGCAAAACAGGGCTCAAGCGCTAAGCGCAAGTGTGCGCTTAGCGAGCCTCTAGGTTGAGGCAAAATTTCGCTAAGCTCAAGCATGCGCTTAGCGAGCCTCCAGTTTGAGGCAAGCTTTTGCTAAGCACAAGTGTGTGCTTAGCGAGCCTCTAGATCGACGCAAACTTTCGCTAAGCGCTAGTGAGAGCTTAGCGAGAAACCTAGATGATTCAGTTCGAAGCAAATGTTTGCGTAGCGAGACTTCCCGCTAAGCGAATTACAAAAACAAGATTCACGCTTAGCGAGAAGACTCGCTTAGCGGCGCATGAATCTGGAAAATTCCCAGATCCATGAACACATAAACATCACCATGAAGAACATCCAATGAGTTCGCGCTGAGCGCTAGTTAGCACTAAGCGCGTACTAAACAGCTGAAGAACAAAAACCCAGAATGCATGTTCTCGCTTAGCGCACAGACGCGCTTAGTGTGAAATCAAAAATCCCAAACAGGGGAAACCTCGAAAATGCTAGACCCAAAACGCAAATCAAACGAAAAGAAAGCGAAAACGAAACCTAATCTATTCAGCAAACAACCCAGACTCAATAACACTAAACACACAACAATGCTACAAATAAAAACAGAAAAAAATGAAATTAAAAGGGATTTGGAGTGCTTACATGGCGTGGAGAGTGAAGAAGAACAGGATCGAAGAAGAAGATGCAGCAGGAACAGATGCAGTGTGTGTGAGTGAGTGAATGAAAATGAAAAGTGAGAGTGAAGAAAAACAGAGGGAACGGCATGAGAGAGAGGAAGGGGATTAGGTTTGTGAGAGAGAAAATTTAATTTGGGAAAGAGGGAGAGTGGGCGGTTTCGAAATTGCTCATCAGTTACTACTGCCGCGCTTAGCGCATGGTTGCGCTTAGCGCAATCTCTCGTGCCCCTTTATTTCATTTTATTTAAATTTTTTGTTTTTTTTTTAACTCCGCTGAGCGAATATACGCGCTTAGCAACATCTGCATAATTATGCAGATCTCGCTTAGCGCGATCTTACGCGCAGCGAGTAATGTGTTCGAGCCAAAGAACCGCTGAGCGCCGTCTTGTGCTTAGCGACATTCTAAGTCAAGCCAAAACTGCGCTGAGCTGCATAACGCGCTTATCGGGCTCGGGACCGAAGTCCAGCAGCAAGCAAGCACGGCTCGGAGCAGAATTCCGTGAGCAAGGCTGGCCCGGAACAGAGGACAGAAGCTAGCCCGGCTCGGAATAGAAGACCGGAGTCCGGAAGCGAGCATGCCTCGAGAGCTCGGGCTCGGGACCGAAGTCCAGCAGCAAGCAAGCACGGCTCGGAGCAGAATTCCGTGAGCAAGGCTGGCCCGGAACAGAGAGGGAGGAGAGCTAGCCCGGCTCGGAATAGAAGACCGAGTCCCGAGCGAGCATGCCTCGAGAGCTCGGGCTCGGGACCGAAGTCCAGCAGCAAGCAAGCACGGCTCGGAGCAGAATTCCGTGAGCAAGGCTGGCCCAAGCAGGAGGACGAAGCTAGCCGGCTCGGAATAGAAGACCGAGTCCGGAGGCGAGCATGCCTCGAGAGCTCGGGACCTCAGGCCAAGACGGCCGGGCAAAGCAGCAAGCACGGCTCGGAGCGGAGCGCGAGAGCGCCGGGCCGGACCGAGCAGCAAGCAAGCAAGCACGCGGAAGCTAGCCCGGCTCGGAATAGAAGACCGAGTCGGAGCGAGCATGCCTCGAGAGCTCGGGCTCGGGACCGAAGTCAAGCACGGCTCGGAAGAAGCCGTGAGCAAGGCCCGCGGAACCGAGGAGAGAAGCTAGCCGCTCGGAATAGAAGACCGAGTCGCGAGCATGCCTCGAGAGCTCGGGCTCGGGACCGAAGTCCAGCAGCAAGCAAGCACGGCTCGGAGCAGAATTCCGTGAGCAAGGCTGGCCCGGGACAGAGGACAGAAGCTAGCCCGGCTCGGAATAGAAGACCGGAGTCCGGAAGCGAGCATGCCTCGAGAGCTCGGGCTCGGGACCGAAGTCCAGCAGCAAGCAAGCACGGCTCGGAGCAGAATTCCGTGAGCAAGGCTGGCCCGGAACAGAGGACAGAAGCTAGCCCGGCTCGGAATAGAAGACCGGAGTCCGGAAGCGAGCATGCCTCGAGAGCTCGGGCTCGGGACCGAAGTCCAGCAGCAAGCAAGCACGGCTCGGAGCGGATTTCGTGAGCAAGGCTGGCCCGAACAGAGGACGAGGCTAGCCCGGCTCGGAATAGAAGACCGGTCCTAGCGAGCATGCCTCGAGAGCTCGGGCTCGGGACCGAAGTCCAGCAGCAAGCAAGCACGGCTCGGAGCAGAATTCCGTGAGCAAGGCTGGCCCGGAACAGAGGACAGAAGCTAGCCCGGCTCGGAATAGAAGACCGAGTCCGGAAGCGAGCATGCCTCGAGAGCTCGGGCTCGGGACCGAAGTCCAGCAGCAAGCAAGCACGGCTCGGAGCAGAATTCCGTGAGCAAGGCTGGCCCGAAACAGAGGACGGAGCTTAGCCCGGCTCGGAATAGAAGACCGGAGTCCGGAAGCGAGCATGCCTCGAGAGCTCGGGCTCGGGACCGAAGTCCAGCAGCAAGCAAGCACGGCTCGGAGCAGAATTCCGTGAGCAAGGCTGGCCCGAGCAAGGAGGAGGCTAGCCTGGCTCGGAATAGAAGACCGGAGTCCCGGGCGAGCATGCCTCGAGAGCTCGGGCTCGGGACCGAAGTCCAGCAGCAAGCAAGCACGGCTCGGAGCGGAGTCCGTGAGCAAGGCTGGCCCGCAACGAGGACGAAGCTAGCCCGCTCGGAATAGAAGACCGGAGTCCGGAAGCGAGCATGCCTCGAGAGCTCGGGCTCGGGACCGAAGTCCAAGCAGCAAGCAAGCACGGCTCGGGCGGAATTCCGTGAGCAAGGCTGGCCCGCAGAAGAGGACGAAGCTAGCCCGGCTCGGAATAGAAGACCGAGTCCGAGCGAGCATGCCTCGAGAGCTCGGGCAAAGTCCAAGAAGCAAGCAAGCACGGCTCGGAGCAGAATCCGTGAGCAAGGCTGGCCCGAGCAGAGGACGGAAGCTAGCCGGCTCGGAATAGAAGACCGGAGTCCGGGCGAGCATGCCTCGAGAGCTCGGGCCTCGGGACCGAAGTCCAGCAGCAAGCAAGCACGGCTCGGAGCAGAATTCCGTGAGCAAGGCTGGCCCGGAACAGAGGACAGAAGCTAGCCCGGCTCGGAATAGAAGACCGGAGTCCGGAAGCGAGCATGCCTCGAGAGCTCGGGCTCGGGACCGAAGTCCAGCCGAAGCAAGCACGGCTCGGAAGCATCGTGAGCAAGGCTGGCCAGAGCAAGGAGGAAGCTAGCCCGGCTCGGAATAGAAGACCGAGTCCGGCGAGCATGCCTCGAGGCTCGGGCTCGGGGCCAAGTCCAGCAGCAAGCAAGCACGGCTCGGGAGCAGAATTCCGTGAGCAAGGCTGGCCCGAACAGAGGACGAAGCTAGCCGGCTCGGAATAGACCGAGTCCGAGCGAGCATGCCTCGAGAGCTCGGGCTCGGGACCGAAGTCCAAGAGCAAGCAAGCACGGCTCGAGGGCGATTCGTGAGCAAGGGCTGAATTCGGAATAGAAGACCGGAGTCCGGAGGCGAGCATGCCTCGAGAGCTCGGCTCGGGACCGAAGTCCAGCAGCAAGCACGGCTCGGAAATTCCGTGAGCAAGGCTGGCCTTAGCCCGGCTCGGAATAGAAGACCGAGTCCGGAGCGAGCATGCCTCGAGAGCTCGGGCTCGGGACCGAAGTCCAGCAGCAAGCAAGCACGGCTCGGAGCGACTTCGTGAGCAAGGCTGGCCCGACAGCAGAGGACGAAGCTAGCCCGGCTCGGAATAGAAGACCGGAGTCCGGAGCGAGCATGCCTCGAGAGCTTCGGGCTCGGGGACCCAAGCAAGCAAGCACGGCTCGGAGCAGAATTCGTGAGCAAGGCTGGCCCGCAGCAAGCCGGCTCGGTCCGGAGCGAGCATGCCCGGGCTCGGGGCCGCAAGAAGCAAGCACGGGCCCGTGAGCAAGGCTGGCCGCAACAGAGGACAGAAGCTAGCCGCTCGGAATAGAAGACCGGGAGTCCGAGCGAGCATGCCTCGAGAGCTCGGGCTCGGGACCGAAGTCCAAGCAAGCACGGCTCGGAGCGAGAATTCCGTGAGCAAGGCGGCCCGCAGCGAGAGGACGAGGAAGCTAGCCGGCTCGGAATAGAGACCGGAGTCCGGAGCGAGCATGCCTCGAGAGCTCGGGCTCGGGACCGAAGTCAGCCAGCAAGCAAGCACGGCTCGGAGCGAGAATTCCGTGAGCAAGGCTGGCCCGCACAGAGGACGAAGCTAGCCCGGCTCGGAATAGAAGACCGGAGTCCGGAGCGAGCATGCCTCGAGAGCTCGGAATCGGGCAGGCAAGCAAGCACGGCTCGGAGCGAGAAGTTCTGAGCAAGGCGCCTGCAACGGCTAGCCGGCTCGGCAATAGAAGACCGAGTCCGGAGCGAGCATGCCTCGAGAGCTCGGGCTCGGGACCGAAGTCGAAGAGCAAGCAAGCACGGCTCGGGAGCGGAATTCCGTGAGCAAGGCTGGCCTGACAGAGGACGAGCTAGCCCGCCTCGGAATAGAAGACCGAGTCCGGAGCGAGCATGCCTCGAGAGCTCGGGCTCGGGACCGAAGTCCAAGCGGCAAGCAAGCACGGCTCGGAGCGGAATTCCGTGAGCAAGGCGGCCTGACGAGAGGGACGAGGAAGCTAGCCCGGCTCGGAATAGAAGACCGAGTCCGGAGCGAGCATGCCTCGAGAGCTCGGGCTCGGGACCGAAGTCCAGCAAGCAAGCAAGCACGGCTCGGAGCGAGGATTCCGTGAGCAAGGCTGGCCCGCAGAGGACGGGGCACGCGCTCGGAATAGAAGACCGGAGTCCGGAAGCGAGCATGCCTCGAGAGCTCGGGCTCGGGACCGAAGTCCAAGCAAGCAAGCACGGCTCGGAGCAATCGTGAGCAAGGCTGGCCTGCAGAGAGGACGAAGCTAGCCCGTTCGGAATAGAAGACCGGAGTCCGAAGCGAGCATGCCTCGAGGCTCGGGGCTCGGGACCGAAGTCCAAGCAAAGCAAGCACGGCTCGGGCAGGCACTCCGGTGAGCAAGGCTGGCCCGCAGAGCGAGATAGCTGCCGGCTCGGAATAGAAGACCGAGTCCGGCGAGCATGCCTCGAGAGCTCGGGGCCAAGGCCACAGGCTAGCAAGCACGGCTCGGAGCAGAATTCAGTGAGCAAGGCTGGCCTGCAAAGAGGGAAGGCTAGCCCGGCTCGGAATAGAAGACCGAGTCCGAGCATGCCTCGAGAGCTCGGGCTCGGACCGAAAGTCCAAGATGAGCAAGCACGGCTCGGAGCAGAATTCCGTGAGCAAGGCTGGCCCGAAGCAGAGGACGAGCTAGCCCGGCTCGGAATAGAAGACCGAGTCCTGGAGCGAGCATGCCTCGAGAGCTCGGGCTCGGGACCGAAGTCCAAGCAAGCAAGCACGGCTCGGAGCACTCTCGTGAGCAAGGCTGGCCCGAGCAGGAGAGGACGGCTAGCCCGGCTCGGAATAGAAGACCGGAGTCCGGAGCAGCATGCCTCGAGAGCTCGGGCTCGGGACCGAAGTCCAGCAGCAAGCAAGCACGGCTCGGAGGCAGATTCCGTGAGCAAGGCTGGCCCGCACAGGAGGGCGAAGCTAGCCCGGCTCGGAATAGAAGACCGGGACCGGAGCGAGCATGCCTCGAGAGCTCGGGCTCGGGGCCGAAGTCCAAGGACAAGCACGCCTCGGAGCGGAGTCCGTGAGCAAGGCTGGCCCGCAAGAGGAGGAAGCTAGCCGGCTCGGAATAGAAGACCGAGTCCGAGGGCGAGCATGCCTCGAGAGCTCGGGCTCGGGACCGAAGTCCAGCAGCAAGCAAGCACGGCTCGGAGCGCATTCCGTGAGCAAGGCTGGCCCCAAAGAGAGGACAAGGCTAGCCGGCTCGGAATAGAAGACCGAGTCCGGAAGCGAGCATGCCTCGAGAGCTCGGGCTCGGGACCGAAGTCCACAGCAAGCAAGCACGGCTCGGAGCAGAATTCCGTGAGCAAGGCTGGCCCGAGGATGGCTAGCCCGGCTCGGAATAGAAGACCGAGTCCGAAGCGAGCATGCCTCGAGAGCTCGGGCTCGGGACCGAAGTCCAGCAGCAAGCAAGCACGGCTCGGAGCAGAATTCCGTGAGCAAGGCTGGCCTGCACAGAGGACGGGTAGCCCGGGAATAGAAGACCGGAGTCCGGGCGAGCATGCCTCGAGAGCTCGGGCTCGGGACCAAGTCCAAGAGGCAAGCACGGCTCGGAGCAGACTCCGTGAGCAAGGCGGAAGGCTCGGAATAGAAGACCGGAGTCCGGCGAGCATGCCTCGAGAGCTCGGGCCGGGGAAGTCCGGAGCAAGCAAGCACGGAGCGGAGCAAGGCCGGCCCGCAAGCAGAGGAGACGAAGCTAGGCCGGAATAGAAGACCGAGTCCGGAGCGAGCATGCCTCGAGAGCTCTCGGGACCGAAGTCCAGCAGCAGCAAGCACGGCTCGGAGCAGAATTCCGTGAGCAAGGCTGGCCTGCAGCAGGCCGGCTCGGAATAGAAGACCGAGTCCGGAGCGAGCATGCCTCGAGAGCTCGGGCTCGGGACCAAGTCCAGCAGAGCAAGCACGGCTCGGAGCGGACTCCGTGAGCAAGGCCGGCCTGCAACGAGGACGGCTTAGCCCGGCTCGGAATAGAGGCCGGAGTCCGAGGCAGAGCATGCCTCGAGAGCTCGGGCTCGGACCGAAGTCCAGCAGCAAGCAAGCACGGCTCGGAGCAGAATTCCGTGAGCAAGGCTGGCCCGAACAGAGGGCAGAAGCTAGCCCGGCTCGGAATAGAAGACCGGAGTCCGGAAGCGAGCATGCCTCGAGAGCTCGGACCAAGTCCAGAGCAAGCAGCGAGGGCGCCAAGCCAAGAGCAAGGCTCGGAGCAGAATTCCGTGAGCAAGGCTGGCCGCAAGGAGGAAGTGAGCCAAGCCTCGGAATAGAAGACCGAGTCCGGAAGCGAGCATGCCTCGAGAGCTCGGGCTCGGGACCGAAGTCCAAAGCAAGCAAGCACGGCTCGGAGAGTCGTGAGCAAGGCTGGCCCGCACAGAGGGAGCTAGCCCGGCTCGGAATAGAAGACCGAGTCCTAGCGAGCATGCCTCGAGAGCTCGGGCTCGGGACCGGTCAAGTCAAGCAGCACGGCGAGCAATGAGCAAGCGGCCGAAGCAGAGTGAGCAAGGCTGGCCTGGAAAGGAGGCGCGGAAGCGAGCATGCCTCGAGAGCTCGAGAAGCAAGCAAGCACGGCTCGAGAGCGTGAGCAAGGCTGGGCCGAGAAGCTAGCCCGGCTCGGAATAGAAGACCGAGTCCGGAAGCGAGCATGCCTCGAGAGCTCGGGCTCGGGACCGAAGTCCAAAGAAGGCAAGCAAGCACGGCTCGGAGCGGACTCCGTGAGCAAGGCTGGCCCGAACGGAGAAGAAAGCTAGCCCGGCTCGGAATAGAAGACCGAGTCCGGAAGCGAGCATGCCTCGAGAGCTCGGGCTCGGGACCGAAGTCGGGCAAGCCAACAAGCACGGCTCGGAGCGGAGTCCGTGAGCAAGGCTGGCCTGCAACGAGGACGGCTAGCCCTGGCTCGGAATAGAAGACCGAGTCCGGGAGCGAGCATGCCTCGAGAGCTCGGGCTCGGGACCAAGTCCAAGCAAGCAAGCGGAATTCCGTGAGCAAGGCCGGCCTGCACGAGGACGAAGCTAGCCCGGCTCGGAATAGAAGACCAGGCTCGAGAGCCAAAGTCCAGCGAGCATGCCTCGAGAGCTCGGGCTCGGGACCAGCAAGCAAAGCACGGCTCGGAGCAGAATTCCGTGAGCAAGGGCGCCCAGACCGAGCAAAGTCGGCTCGGGGAAAGACCGACCGGAGCCAGCATGCCTCGAGCTCGGGCTCGGGACCGAAGTCCAGCACGGCTCGGAGCGGAATTCCGTGAGCAAGGCTGGCCTGCAGGAAGGAAGCTAGCCCCGGCTCGGAATAGAAGACCGAGTCCGGAGGCGAGCATGCCTCGAGAGCTCGGGCTCGGGACCAGTCAGCAAGCAAGCACGGCTCGAGCTTCCGTGAGCAAGGCTGGCCTGGGAAGACCGGAGTCGGAGCGAGCATGCCTCGAGAGCTCGGGCTCGGGACCGAAGAAGTCCAAGCAGGCAAGCAAGCACGGCTCGGAGCAGAACCGTGAGCAAGGCTGGCCGGCAGAGATGTTAGCCCGGCTCGGAATAGAAGACCGAGTCCGGAAGCGAGCATGCCTCGAGAGCTCGCGGCAAGGCCGGAGCAAGTGGCCGAGCAGAACCGAGCACGAGTCCTGGCATGCCTCGAGAGCTCGGGCTCGGGACCGAAGCCAGCAGCAGAAGCACGGCTGGAGACGTGAGACCGGAGTCCGGAAGCGAGCATGCCTCGAGAGCTCGGGCTCGGGACCGAAGTCCAGCAGCAAGCAAGCACGGCTCGGAGCAGATTCCGTGAGCAAGGCTGGCCAGAGGAGAGGGCTAGCCTCGGATAGAAGACCCGAGTCCTGAGCGAGCATGCCTCGAGAGCTCGGGCTCGGGACCGAAGTCCAAAGAGCAAGCACGGCTCGGAGCAGAATTCCGTGAGCAAGGCTGGCCCGCAACGTAGGAGCGAAGCTAGCCCGGCTCGGAATAGAAGACCGAGTCCTGAGGCGAGCATGCCTCGAGAGCTCGGCTCGGGACCGAAGTCCAATGAGCAAGCAAGCACGGCTCGGAGAGAGCAAGGCTCCGAGAGAGAGGCAGCGCCTGGAAGCGAGATGGGAAGCTGTGGCCAAAGAGAGTCCGGGCGAGCATGCCTCGAGGCTCGGGGCCGAAGTCCACGCAAGCAAGCACGGCTCGGAATTCGTGAGCAAGGCCGGCCCAAGCAGGCTAGCCGCTCGGAATAGAAGACCGAGGTCCGGAAGCGAGCATGCCTCGAGAGCTCGGGCTCGAAGTCCAGCAAGCCAGCAAGCAAGCACGGCTCGGAGCCGAATCCGTGAGCAAGGCTGGCCCCGGAATAGGCGGAGCAGGCGGCTGGGCCGGCCTCGGAATAGAAGACCGGAGTCCGAAGCGAGCATGCCTCGAGAGCTCGGGCTCGGGACCAAGTCCAAAGGCAAGCAAGCACGGCTCGGAGGAGAATTCCGTGAGCAAGGCTGGCCCGCACAGGAGGGCAGAGGCTAGCCGGCTCGGAATAGAAGACCGAGTCCGGGAACGAGCATGCCTCGAGAGCTCGGGCTCGACCGAAGTCAATGACAAGCAAGCACGGCTCGGAGCAGACCCGTGAGCAAGGCTGGCCCGAACAGAGGACGAAGCTAGCCCGGCTCGGAATAGAAGACCGAGTCCGAGGGCGAGCATGCCTCGAGAGCTCGGGCTCGGGACCGAAGTCCAGCAGCAAGCAAGCACGGCTCGGAAGTCCGTGAGCAAGGCTGGCCTGCGAACAGAGGACAAGCTAGCCGCTCGGAATAGAAGACCGAGTCCGGAGCGAGCATGCCTCGAGAGCTCGGGCTCGGGACCGAAGTCCAGCAGCAAGCAAGCACGGCTCGGAGCAGAATTCCGTGAGCAAGGCCGGCCCGCAGAGGAGGGCTAGCCCGGCTCGGAATAGAAGACCGGAGTCCGGAAGCGAGCATGCCTCGAGAGCTCGGGCTCGGGACCGAAGTCCAGCAGCAAGCAAGCACGGCTCGGAGCAGAATTCCGTGAGCAAGGCTGGCCCGCACAGAGGACAAGCTAGCCTGCTCGGAATAGAGCAGCCTGAGTCGGGCGAGCATGCCTCGAAGCTCGGGACCGAAGTCGCAAGCAAGCAAGCACGGCTCGGAGCAGAATCAGTGAGCAAGGGCGGCCCGGAACAGCAAGACCTGCGGCTCGGAATAGAAGACCGAGCTCGGGAGCGAGCATGCCTCGAGCTCGGGCTCGGGACCAGGCAAGCAAGCACGGCTCGGAGCAGATTCGTGAGCAAGGCTGGCCCGAGCAGAGGACGAAGCTAGCCCGAATAGAAGACCGAGTCCGAAGCGAGCATGCCTCGAGAGCTCGGACCGAAGTCCAGCAAGCAAGCACGGCTCGAGCGGAATCCGTGAGCAAGGCTGGCCGGAATAGAGGAGCGAAGCTAGCCTCGGAATCGAGCATGCCTCGAGAGCTCGGGCTCGGGACGAAGTCCAAGCAGCAAGCAAGCACGGCTCGGGCGGAATTCCGTGAGCAAGGCTGGCCTAACAGAGGATGGCTAGCCCGGCTCGGAATAGAAGACCGAGTCCGAAGCGAGCATGCCTCGAGCTCGGGGGCATCGCAGCAGCAAGCGACGCGAGAGCGATCCGTGAGCAAGGCTGGCCCAGGAGAAGCTACCCGGCTCGGAATAGAAGACCGAGTCCGGAGCGAGCATGCCTCGAGCTCGGGCTCGGGACCGAAGTCGAGAGCAGCAAGCACGGCTCGGGCAGAATTCCGTGAGCAAGGCTGGCCCGAGCAGAGGACGAAGCTAGCCCGGCTCGGAATAGAAGACCGGAGTCCGGAGCGAGCATGCCTCGAGAGCGGGCTCGGGCGAAGTCGCAAGCTCGGGAATCGAGCAAGGGGCCGCGGCGAAGCGAGCAGCCGGCTCGGGGACCAAGTCCAGCAAGCAGCAAGGCTGGCGAATCAGAGGACGAAGCTAGCCCGCTCGGAATAGAAGACGAGTCCTAAGCGAGCATGCCTCGAGAGCTCGGGCTCGGGACCAAGTCCAGCAAGCAAGCACGGCTCGGAGCAGAATTCCGTGAGCAAGGCTGGCCCGGCAATGAAGCTAGCCCGGCTCGGAATAGAAGACCGAGTCCGGGAGCGAGCATGCCTCGAGAGCTCCGGCTCGGGGACCGAAGTCCAAAGCAGCAAGCACGGGCTCGCGAATTCCGTGAGCAAGGCTGGCCCGGAAGAGGAGGCAGCGAGCTCGGAATAGAAGACCGGAGTCCGAAGCGAGCATGCCTCGAGGCTCGGGCTCGGGACCGAAGTCGCAAGGAAGCAAGCACGGCTCGGAGCGTGAGCAAGGCTGGCACGGCTGGCCTGGCTCGGAATAAGACCGAGTCCGGCGGAGCATGCCTCGAGAGCTCGGCTCGGGACCGAAGTCCAGCAGCAAGCAAGCCGCCTCGAGGAGCCCAGACCAGTCCGTAGCGAGCAAGGCTCGGCTGAAGCAAGCATGGCCGGAGGCGAGAGCTCCCGGCTCGGAATAAGACCGAGTCCGAAGCGAGCATGCCTCGAGAGCTCGGGCTCGGGACCGAAGTCCAAGCAAGCAAGCAAGCACGGCTCGGAAGCAAGTAGCAAGGACGGCCAAGCGAGCAGGCAGTGAGCCCGAAGCTAGCTCGGAATAGAAGACCGAGTCCTAGGAGCATGCCTCGAGAGCTCGGGCTCGACCGAAGTCCAAGAGAGCAAGCGGCGAGCGAATCGTGAGCAAGCCCGCTCTGCCCGAGCAAGCCCGCATGCCTCGAGAGCTCGGGCTCGGGACCGAAGTCCAGCAGCAAGCAAGCACGGCTCGGCAAATGTGAGCAAGGCTGGCCCGAACAGGAGGAAAGCTAGCCTCGGAATAGAGGACCGCCGAGTCCTGAGCGAGCATGCCTCGAGCGCTCGGGCTCGGGACCGAAGTCCAGCAGCAAGCAAGCACGGCTCGGAGCAAATTCCGTGAGCAAGGCTGGCCCCGAGGATGAGCAGCCGCGCTCGGAATAGAAGACCGAGTCCGAGGAGCGAAGCATGCCTCGAGAGCTCGGGCTCGGGACCGAAGTCCAAGAAGAAGCAAGCACGGCTCGAGCAGATTCCGTGAGCAAGGCTGGCCCTGGCAGCTAGCCCGGCTCGGAATAGAAGGCCGAGTCCGAAGCGAGGCATGCCTCGAGAGCTCGGGCTCGGGACCGAAGTCCAGCAGCAAGCAAGCACGGCTCGGAGCAGAATTCCGTGAGCAAGGCTGGCCCGGAACAGAGGACAGAAGCTAGCCCGGCTCGGAATAGAAGACCGGAGTCCGGAAGCGAGCATGCCTCGAGTGGGGGTCGGGACCAAAGTCAGCAAGCAAGCCTCGGAAAGAATTCGTGCACGGCGGCCCGGAGTCTAGCCCGCTCGGAATAGAAGACCGGAGTCCGAAGCGAGCATGCCTCGAGAGCTCGGGCTCGGGACCGAAGTCCAGAGCAAGCAAGCACGGCTCGAGCAGAATTCCGTGAGCAAGGCTGGCCGGAAGGCGAAGGCAGAGGCTAGCCCGGCTCGGAATAGAAGACCGAGTCCGAAGCGAGCATGCCTCGAGAGCTCGGGCTCGGGACCGAAGTCCAGGCAAGCAAGCACGGCTCGGAGCAGAATTCCGTGAGCAAGGCTGGCCCGAGCAGAGGAGAGTGCTAGGTCCAGAAGAGCAAGCTGAGCCGCGAGCATGCCTCGAGCTCGGGACCGAAGTCGGGCAAGAGGCAAGCAAGCACGGCTCGGGAGTAATTCCGTGAGCAAGGCTGGCCGGAAGCAGGGACAGAGCTAGCCCGGCTCGGAATAGAAGACCGAGTCCGGCGAGCATGCCTCGAGAGCTCGGGCTCGGGACCGAAGTCCAAGCAGCAAGCAAGCACGGCTCGGAGCAGAATTCCGTGAGCAAGGCTGGCCGGAACAGAGGATGGCGAAGCTAGCCGGCTCGGAATAGAAGACCGAGTCCGAGCATGCCTCGAGAGCTCGGGCTCGGGACGGAATCCAAGCAAGCACGGCCGGAGCAGAATTCCGTGAGCAAGGTTGGCTTAACGAGAGGACGGGAAGCTAGCCGCTCGGAATAGAAGACCGGAGTCCGGAAGCGAGCATGCCTCGAGAGCTCCGGCTCGGGACGGAAGTCAGCAGCAAGCAAGCACGGCTCGGAGCAGAATGTGAGCAAGGCTGGCCGGAACGAGGACGAGCTAGCCGGCTCGGAATAGAAGACCGAGTCCGAAGTCCGAGCCGAGTCCAGGAGGCGGCATGCCTCGAGCTCGGCAGCAAGCACGGCTGGCAAGGCCCGCGAGTCCTGCGCCTCGAGAGCGAGCAAGCACGGCTCCGTGAGCAAGGCTGGCCCGAACAGGACAAGCTAGCCCGGCTCGGAATAGAAGACCGAGTCCTAAGCGAGCATGCCTCGAGAGCTCGGCTCGGGACCGAAGTCCAGCAGCAGCCGCAGGCTCGGAGCAGAATTCCGTGAGCAAGGCTGGCCCTAAGCCGGCTCGGAATAGAAGACCGAGGCCTCGAGAGCTTCGGGCTCGGGGACCGAAGTCCAAAGACAAGCAAGCACGGCTCGGAGCAGAATTCCGTGAGCAAGGCTGGCGGAACAGAGGACGAAGCTAGCCGGCTCGGAATAGCAAGACCGAAGTCCGGAGCGAGCATGCCTCGAGAGCTCGGGCTCGGGACCGAAGTCCAAGCAGCAAGCAAGCACGGCTCGGAGCGAATCCGTGAGCAAGGCTGGCCGGAGCAGGAGGACGGTAGCTTGCCCGGAATAGAAGACCGAGTCCGGAGCGAGCATGCCTCGAGAGCCGGCTCGGGACCCAAGTCCAGCAGCTAGCAAGCACGGCTCGGAGCAGAATTCCGTGAGCAAAGGCTGGCCCGAACAGAGGGACAGAAGCTAGCCGGCTCGGAATAGAAGACCGAGTCCTGGAGCATGCATGCCTCGAGAGCTCGGGCTCGGGACCGAAGTCCAACAGCAAGCAAGCACGGCTCGGAAGCGACTCCGTGAGCAAGGCCGGCCCGGAACAGAGGACGAAGCTAGCCCGGCTCGGAATAAGACCGGAGTCCGGAAGCGAGCATGCCTCGAGAGCTCGGGCTCGGGCCCGAAGTCCAACGAGCAAGCAAGCACGGCTCGAGAACTCCGTGAGCAAGGCTGGCCGGAGAGAGACGAAGCTAGCCCGGCTCGGAATAGGAGACCGGAGTCCGGAAGCGAGCATGCCTCGAGAGCGCGAATCCAGAAGCAAGCACCGAGTCAAGGCTGGCCGGCAAGGAGCAAGCATGCCTAGCATGCTCGAGAGCTCGGGCCAAGTCCAGCAGCAAGCAAGCACGGCTCGGAGCGAATTCCGTGGAGCAAGGCTGGCCCGAAGGAGAAGCTAGCCTAGCCGGAATAGAAGACCAGAGCTGGGCCTGCGAGAGCTCGGCCTCGGAAGTCCAAGCAGTAAGCAAGCACGGCTCGGAGCAGTCCGTGAGCAAGGTTGGCCGGAGGCGAGCATGCCCTCGGAATAGAAGACCAGGAGTCCTGGAAGCGAGCATGCCTCGAGAGCGGGCTCGGACCGAAGTCCAGCAAGCAAGCAAGCGGAATTCCGTGAGCAAGGCTGGCGAGGAGGACAAGCTAGCGCCGAATAGAAGACCGAGTCCGCGAGCATGCCTCGAGCGGGCTCGGACCGGGTCCAAGAGCGGGGCACGGCTGAGCACCGTGAGCAAGGCGGAACAGGAAGCCCGCTCGAATAAGACCGAGTCCGGAGCGAGCATGCCGAGGCCACAGAGAGCTCGGAGCAGAAGGCCGGAGCAAGGCCAAAGCTAGCCCGGCCCGGTAAGACCGGGGGCCGGCATGCCTCGAGCTCGGGCTCGGGACCGAAGTCGCAGCAAGCAAGCACGGCTCGGAGCTTCCGTGAGCAAGGCTGGCCCGAAGAGGACAAGCTAGCCGGCTCGGAATAGAAGACCGAGTCCGGGAGCGAGCATGCCTCGAGAGCTCGGGCTCGGGACCGAAGTCCAAAGAGCAAGCAAGCACGGCTCCGAGCAGAATTCGTGAGCAAGGCCCGAGCAGCAGGACGAGCTAGCCGGCTCGGAAAGACCGAAGTCCGGGGAGGCGAGCATGCCTCGAGAGTCGGCCGGACCGAAGTCCGCAGCAAGCAAGCACGGCTCGGAGCGGACTTCCGTGAGCAAGGCTGGCCCGCAGGGGGGACGAAGCTAGCCCGGCTCGAATAGAAGACCGGAGTCCGAAGCGAGCATGCCTCGAGAGCTCGGGCTCGGGACCGAAGTCCAAGAAGAAGCAAGCACGGCTCGGGGGGGAATTCCGTGAGCAAGGCTGGCCCTAGCAGCTCGGCGAATAAGACCGGAGTCCGAAGCGAGCATGCCTCGAGAGCTCGGGCTCGGACCGAAGTCCAAAGAGCAAGCAAGCACGGCTCGGAGCAGAGAATTCGTGAGCAAGGCTGGCCCAACGGGCGGAGGTGACGCCCGGCTCGGAATAGAAGACCGAGTCCGGGAGCGAGCATGCCTCGAGAGCTCGGGCTCGGGGCCGAGCCGCCAGCAGCAAGCAAGCACGGGCTCGGGAGCGAGGAATCCGTGAGCAAGGCTGGCCCTAACAGAGGATAGCCCAGGCTCGGAATAGACCGAGTCCGGAAGCGAGCATGCCTCGAGAGCTCG